>CM053784.1:310429225-310986725 GCA_028749045.1 Cupressus sempervirens | reverse complement strand
AAGATTAATGAAGCTAGTTCTCTTCACAATGGCTCTATGAAGAGTAGATGTTGTGTTGTTGGTGTAGCTACTACTAACCCTGTCTTTTTTGGTGTTAGTTTTGTTGATTCATTGATCTGACACTCTATGGTAGCCTAAGATTGAAGAGGGTTGAATTACAATTAAAGGAAAACATTCAAAGAAATTTCCCTCTCATTCTTCTCAAAAACATTCAAAGAAATTTCGCTCTCATTCTTCTCCCAACTCCCACAAGAAGGGAATTAAGGGGAAATCTTTAATTTTGGTGTTTTCTTTTTGTAGCATCATATGTTTATTAAGTGTTTATCCTTTCCTTGACCACCAATAAGCTTTGGTGGATGTTTTGATATGTTTGGCAACCCCTTCTCTGTCTAAGTTGTGTCCATATCTCACCTCTCTTCAAAGAGCATATGTTTATCTTTCGATTTGATGTGCAGGTTGTTTATCTTTACACCTAATTTGTATTTGAGTTTCGACTTGATTCGCAGGTTGTTTATCTTTACACCTAATTTGTATTCGAGTTTCAAGGCCTTATTAAAAACAAATGATGTTGATAATGATCATTTTAAATTTGCAAACAATCTATCAATTGTCAATGAGAACTCTTGTAATTGTGGAATTTGATAATTATATAGATGCATAATAGAACATCAATATTGATAAACAAGACAATTATCCACACTCATTAAGTTGCCAACACTAACCATATGAAGTGTCAAACAATGACACTTTGTGTTCAATTTTGGAAAAGGCTCCCTTTCTCTCAAAGAATTACCCTAATGCATCAACCTTCACTTTTTTTTCAATTTGCCAATATGATTCCACTTAAAATGTCTATCATCGGTATTTTTTATTTTCACTCCCAATAATTTATTTTGTATTGGTTACATTTCAATTTTGACTTGAGCTACAAACCAAAGAGGCCACAACTTTGGGGGACCTCATCCTTGAGCATAGAAGCTCAGAAGGAACTAAGAGGCGCAACCAACACACATGTTGTGTGTTGACATAAGGTCCACAAGCAGTCATTGCCCAACAACAATCTTGAGATTTGACTATCATTATCTCCATCTCCATTGGCAAGCAACCTCAACACCATGATCTCCATCATGAGTACCTCAGATACATGCACCTATCCACAACCAAAGTAGACCCAACTAACCTTAACACTATTTTGGGCCAATAGAGAATTTAAACCTTGGTTGCACCATTCACAATGCACCTAAGTCACCACTACACTACAAGATGATCCCCATTTTCACTCCTAATTATTCAAATAGAAAGAACTAATATTATTAAAATAAATAATAGCTAAAAATTGATATAGCTAAACTTAAAACTCTAAATAAATCCAATAAAAATAACATACCAAATCACATAATGATCATCATTTAAATAACATGACACTAATACCCATTCGTAATGTGTTAATAAAGCTAGTTAATTTCATTTGAAATTAATATTATAAATAAATTTAACCTTTCAAATTCATAATTATCAATTGGTGCAAAATATGTGTGACACAACAACCTTTATCTTTAGTATGTCTTCATATCTATGACATAAACCTCATCAATAGAAATATAGATTCTAAATGCACAAAACACAATTACATAAATCTCATTAAAAGGGAGATTTTAACAACACGAGTCACAATACAGTGCTCATTCAATCCGATGTCTTCGCTCTCTTTTACCTATAAGTGATAGCTCGGTGCCCTACCAGTTTTCACCCTTCACTATTCAATTTGAAGATGCCTTCACTTTTTTATTATGATTGCAATTTGTAATGTCTATTTTCGAAATTTTCATTGCAACAAATATTTTGTATTGTGGTTTTAAAGAAGGCTGTGTCAAATCCATACGAATTGAGATGAAAAATCTAATAGACCAAGCCATATAAATCTAATTAACCAAAAGAATATCTACTAACAATTTTTATATGTAATACATTTGAATACTATTCCTACTAAATTTTGAAATAAAAACACGAATGGCACACAATATTTTGAAAAACACGAACATTTCAATAACATGATTGAAGTCGAATTAAAGCTTTAATGCAGCGGCAAAGTTAAAAAATGACTCCCCAGACACCCTTCTGACCTTAAAATCCTCTCTTTGAGAGAAGCAGTCAATTTGAATCCACCAACGTACTCCCAACCCTATAAAAATAAATCATTGCTACTGAAAAAATGCCTGTTGCCTGTTGGCACAATCATGTAATTGACAGATGTTTTAAATTTTTCTCATACAATCAAATATTTCTCCCTACAACCCACATTGTTAAATCCTCATCCCTAAGCGTCTCCAATGTCAGGTATAAATATAAATAGTTACAATCATCGTCATCATCAATGTCTCCTTCCATTCCTCCTTTTGCCCCTGCTACTAGGATTAGGATCTTCTGACTGCACCAGAAGTAATAATAGATCAAACCTCCAATAACATCAGCTGATGAAAATTTCAGATATATTCAGTAGTTTCAAACAAGAAAAAGAATCTTCTCCCCTCGAAATTGTTCTCCATTATCATCTGATAATGGACCATTATCATCTGATCTGAATCGTTATGAAATTTTTTTTTAACACAATCCAAACCAAAAACTAGTGCAATAGATACAAGAAAATTGAATCACTTACTCCCAAAGAGAAGGATTGGACGGTGAAAGAAGAACCAACACCCATCATAAAGCTGCAATCTCCCATGTCCTCCATTCTGACAGATCCACAGCAATTCCTCTTGCTGCCACAACTGTTGTTCATTGAAGGCTTGTTATGGAATTCATTAAGGTCGCCCTCAAACATTTCCATGAACAAGCCTTGTAAATCCTCAAAGCTATCGGATTCGCTCGTCTACACCAAACAGATAACAATACCATCATTACAAACAACTCCATATTTGAACCATCCAAATCATTGAACCCTTCTCCTCATTAAAGTATAAAAAGTAAGTGGCCAAAAACATTCATTCAAACCGTTGTGACATTTTTCCCCGTTACTATAAAATAGTGTCATAGTCTAGGGTAAGTGTTATACAGACCCATTGATAAAGTGCTGAAAACCTTAAGGGATGTGTGCACTTGTGTTTCTGGAAAGATTGTGTGCAAATTTTTACCATCAATGTTTCAGATCATATTTCACGATCCATCATTAAGATCAGAGAATGTAAGAATGTCAAAGATAATATTCTATGATCCATCATTAAGATCAGAGAACGTAAGAATGTCAATGATAAATCATAGAATATAATTTGAAATGTTGATGTTAAAAATTTGTACGCAATCTTTCAAGAACACAAATCCACATTTCATTGATTGTGAAAATCTCCTATCTTAAAGGATGTGTCAAACAGATCCACTGAAAAGGTCTTACAAGAATGTGACAGATACTCTTACAAGAAAGTGTCAAACAGATCTACTGAAAAAAAAAGTCCTGATACTCAAAGATATGTGCCTAGGTGATTTTAGCAGAATGTATATAAAGTTTGTTGATGTTCTTTATAGATGGCGGTGAGATAGTCGCTAGAAGAATTTGGCAGAATACCTATAAAAGCTGTTGTTATTAATTTTTTTGTTAAAATTGTGTCTATAAGGCATTTTCCTTTTACCGATCAAAAATTGTGACCAGATAGCCTGCATGCATAGGTGAATTTAGCAGAATGGATATAAAACCGTTGAATGTGAGTCCTAAATAATCCTTATATTTTTTAAGGACCTATTCGCAAAATAGATGTAAAGATAGTTGTCATTCATAAAAGTTGGGCTGAGATCTAAAAATTGACAAAAGCACGAGACAAGGAACTACCTTACCCAAACAACTTTGGAGGAATGGCTAACCATCAACCATTAAATTTACAGTACAAGATTACAATAAATGAAGCTACAAATTTGCCTATCAAATAGAAGGCTAAACAGAAATGAATCTACACCTTAAAATAATTGAGTAGACAACATCCTAGAAATGAAATTACAATTATACCTAAATGATTGAAAGAATGGATATCCACCAATCAGTTTTCAAAATTATTAAAATTACGCCTAAATCTTTTGGAAGAATGGATATCGTCAGTCAGTTTTATAAATTTTTAATTTTATAATTCACCGTGAATTTTGAATTTAGAAGAATGGATGGATACCCTACTTCAAATCAAAATGAAAAGTTAACATTGAAAAATGTTTCAAAAATCCTCAAATCTTAAGCTAAACCCAAATTACTGAAACCATTCAATTCTTCTCCTCCATAAAAACATGTAAAAATAGTAGACGGAAACGTGGTGAATTTACTCGCCTGTGCCTTGCTTTCGTTCATCATAACCATCATCTCCCCCAAAAAATCCCTCATTCCCTGCAAATCCATTCTTCCCCAATTACATTCACTTTCAGAAATCCTCCCCTAAAGCTGTTCTAATTGCTTCCCATTCAATTTGAAAAAAGCTCCAACAAAACATGAAATGCATACTCACGTCATCATCGTCGTCCTCATAAACCCCTGCATCGTAGAGAAATCTCTTGTTGTCGTCGGATAAAACTGCCAGAAACAAATCGTAAGACATTAGGCAAAAACTTCCCCAAGAACACAAATTCATCTGTAACATAAACATCCACGCAAATCTGACCTGAGTAAGCTTCTTGGATCGCCTGAAACTTCTTCTTCGACTCTTCCGCAAGCTTTGCATTTCCCGACGCCGACCATCTATCCGGGTGCCATCTCTGCACAAATCCAATTCCAAAACCACCTCAATTTCCCGTGCCCTAATCTCCAATCCCAAACCAAAATTATCCCCCCAAAAACCAAAAAAACTCCAAGAAACACGTCCAAAATATAAAAAAACAACACAAAAGAGTCAGAAATTCCAAACCATTGCAAGCTTCTTGTAGGCATTTCTGAGCTCTGAAGCCGTACAATCGGATTTGAGCCCCAAAACCGCGTAGAAATTCTCTGATTTCTCCTCGCCGCCGGGCATCTTAACATTCTCAGACGAATTCCAGTATCAAATCTGAATCCAATCCCGGCACATGAATTGTGATATCGACGAATTAATCGATCAGAGTTGAATCAATCATGAGACCTCTGCTAAATTGGCCCTTTAATCTATCCTAAAGCGGCCAAATTTAGCGAGGAGGAGAACACGCGAAAAACAGGGGGCTGCAGTGCGCTGAAGAAAAAGGCCAAACAACAACGCCGCGCGGTAACATCGAAGCATCCAGATGGTCAGATCCTGGGGCTTCCGCCACCGTTGGATCTTCTCCCATCGGACGGCTCCTGTTCATCCACCGGCTAGATATTTTATGGATGTTCACTCTAGAAGCTTCCTCCGGCAAATCCAACGGCCCAGATTTCTCAAAATCACAGTAGATATTCCTCGTTTGCATGATTCCTTCCTTCAATAAAATAATAATTTTTTTGTGCGACTAACTTTAGAACTTCAATGATAATCGATCAGATTTTTTCATTCACTTTTACCGTGGGTTAAAAAAAAGAATTACCATGCTGAATCAGATTTGATTTTTCCTCGCCGATCAGATTCTGGGGGAATAGGATTGGAAGTTTGGTCACGGTGAATCTGATTCACTGTATTAAATAATAGATAAAAGAGAATTTTGTGTGGGTCCCATTTTGTTGTGGGGACGGGCCAGTGGCTGAGCAACGTCATTGTCATGCAATTGGTGGAAAGACTTGTAGACCTCAACTTTGTCAGCTTAAGGCCAAAATATCTTCTCTTGGAATTGGGTCTGGTCTGCTTAACATGGGAAAATCAAAATTTAAACTCATGTTTGGTGTACAAATCATTAATGGCCCCCAATTTATGGAGTAGACCCAAATTCCAATTGTGTGGTTTGGAGAGAACCTTTGCATGGGAGGAAATTTAGCATTGGTTTATGTTGATTAATTGTGAAGTTAGTTTTTAAGGAAGGGCATCTTGGTGTAATTGGAGAAGGGTTCTCTACTGGTCTAATTAGTGTTTAGGTTCTAGTAGTCAATTCAAATGGTTATAGGGGGTTTGTCTTTTTAAAGACCAAGTTAGAAGATAGTTCTATTCATTTTAAATTATTTGGGGTTGATTTATTGGCCATGGGGCTTGCCTCATCAAGGAGTTAAGCTTCAAGTTATTGAGTTAATTTGTCAACTTGGCTTAACTAATAATGTAGTTTGGAGTTATTTTATGCTTATCTAATTATGTGGTTGAGAGAAACTTTGGTGTTAGTAAGTATTGATTAATAGTGTAGCTTTGTTTAAAGTGATGTCATGATGGTATATAGTTGGTTAAGGATGTTGAATTTGTGTTATGTATGTATCAAGATTATTATCTTTTGAGTTATTTGATAGACAACTCGTCCAAGTTAGATCAATCACCTTGAGAGATTAAAGGGGAGCTTGTCTCATCGAAGAACTAATCTTTGAGTCGTTGAACTAATTCATTCAATCCCATCAATTAGAAAAAAATGAAAAAGAAAAATTAGTTTACTTTGAGGTTAAATTTTGGTTGACTTGTGAATAGTTTATTTAGTCTTTATGTCTAAAAGTCTAATATGGTTTACTCAACATTGATGGTAGAATGTATTTCATTAGACATTTGCGTGTAATTGTCATCTAAATGGAATAATTATCAAGAAGATCATTAAAAAAATTAAGAAATAAATTTGCATGAATCATTACTTACTATGTCAAAACATATAATTTACATTGGTAATAAGGAGGTTCTATTGATGTGACCGTGTTTGGAAAACTACTTTTAAAGGGCAATATACTTAATAAATCAAGAAAATGTCAAATTTTCTTAGTAGTCCCTAAAAAACAGAAGTGTAATTTATACGGCAAGATTACATAAAGGAAATATTGGTATATTTAGTTTAAATATTTAAATAGTTATGAATTTGTTTCATGTTGGTCTCGAGATTATTCTTTTAAAAATATTTAGTTCCCACCTTATTTAGGTATGATCAATCACCTCGATGAACTACAGGAGGAGTTCATCTTGTCAAAGAGTCGAGATTTGAGTTGTTGAGATAAATTGTCAATTCCCCTCACTTACCCTTAAAAAAAGGTTGTATAGTTTTGAGTTATTTTTCATTTACTTGTGAATATAGGTAGATTTTTTAGTATTTATAATAATATGATATAGTTTACTCAAAATTTACCATATAATATAGCCCACTTAACATTTACATATAATTATCATCTAGATATAATGAACATTAAGAAAATAAGTTTTCAATAAATAAATACTTATAAATCATTATTCACTACATCAAAACATGTAACTTACAAGAAAGGCCCTTCAAAAAAAATGTGCACTTATATCACAAGTTTACATAAAGGAAAGAATGTTAGTTTTAAATTTTTAAATAACTATAAATGTCATGAAATTGATAAAGTTTTCAAAGTGATAGGATGGAATGGATAGGTAGTTGAAGTGGGGTTTGGTTATTAATTATTAGAATATTGATTTGGCGTTGATTTTGTGCATTCATATTATTTGTAAAAGTGGGTTACTATTTTAATTGAAGTTTTAAATTTTTTAACTAATATTAATATTATTTAAACATATAAATAAATGAGATTAATCAAGTTGGAATAGATATTTTTAATAAATGAATGCAAAATAAATGTGAGGATTATAGGTATTTAAAGTTAATGATGGAGAAATGATGTAATGATGTGTTAGATTTATTTACATATCTAAATATAATGGTTTTAATTTGATAAGGCTCCAAATTTGTATTGTCTCAAAAAAGACTTTACATGTTCAAGTCCAAGTAGATGGATTTGATTTTAACTATCACAAATCTAGTCTTCAATGACATAGAAGTGATATATCCAAATATGCATATGAAAACTTACCTTCACCTTCTTAATATATGTTTATTATTTAGGAGCTTGCCTACTCAATAGATTAGTAGGTCGTATGTAGTCAAATGCCTTATCGATTTAGATAAATTATGATATAAGGAATATTAAAAGAAACATATTTAGACATATAAATAAACTATACATTGATAATGTGTTCTCCTTAGAAATCAAGTTCCTTTTAGTGATTCTCCTAATCTTTTTTTCCATGTGAGTATTTGAGTGTAAATCAAATGTTTTAAATACAATGACATAACAACACTACCTACATTTGTCTAAAGTCAACTTATAATAGATGTTGGAAATAATAGGTACTAAGAGGGGGAAAGGGGTGAATCATATTCACCTATTTAAACTTGGACATCAATCTTAAAATTGCAGCACATACACTCTCAAGATTATAATATAAAAAAATGAAATATAAGGTAACCATACAATAGATAGTAAATCATACATCCAAAAAATCGACACAATGATTTTTGGTCTCTCAAAAACCCTTAATTAGAGGGTAAATTTATGGTGGGGATGACACCCAAAACTATTCATTGTAGTAGAAAAGTTTTACCCTATTAGGAGCTACAAATGTCACCTTTTGGGTGACTCACCCTTTTAGGAGTGACCAATACATTGTTAGATAATTCTAAAGTCTTGTTATAAACTACCTTATCAAAGGATTTTATCCCATTAATAGAGTATTCACCTTGTTAAGGGATTTACATAAAAGTCATGTTAAGAACTACTTTGCTTAAAGGATTTTAACAATACTCATTGAAACTATTATAAGGAATGCAACAAGAAAAGTGACATGTAATTGCATTCCTCCTGTGTTGATCATATTTATTATGCTCTTCTCTTCTCCATACAAATGCTATGTATCTTCTCTGCAATTCTCTTCCTTATTCCAATTTAGATTTTCAACATTCCAGCATGACAACAACTCTCTTCCACTTTTTAATCTTGATTGTTAAAGTTTTAGTCAATTCAAATGTCTTTATCCTTTATATATGTGTGTGTTCATCACCATCATCATCATCATCATCATCATCATCATATATATATATATATATATATATATATATATATATATATATATATATATATATATATATATATATATATATATATATATATAAACTTATATATGTATGATTAAAGTTTATATTATATTAATTATCTAATTAATGAATAGACATCATGGGACATGTCTCTTCATCGATTATTCTCTTTATATATATAAGAGGTTGTTGCCATTTGGAAAAGACATACTAGATACAATGGTAGTGCTTAGTACAATTGCAACAATCCTCCATGAAACTTTACATTGATAACAACAAATTCCTTTTAAAACTTATTTTCCCTCGAGTAGAAAATCTAATTAGGGTTCAATTCCCTCCAAGACTTCTCTTACAATCTATAACTAAGTTGTACAATCTTAAATCTCTGATCATGACAGTTGAATCTAAGTCTTTTTGTCATTCCTAGGTAAAATGTTTATTTGTTTTTAGTTGCCAAAATATGCCTCAAATTCATTACTTGGATTCATTTAGAATTCCCTATGAACTATTTCAATTGGCTCTTTAATCTATGTAGAACATTTTCCTTTTTGTTCAGATTCACTTAATCTAATTCCATCGTGATTGCTATGTTGATTAATCAAAATTGGTTAATTTTACCTGATCATTATTTTGTTGTTCATGCTTTAACATGTTTGCCTATTCATCAACATCCTTTGTTCACCAATTAAAAAAAACTTTTCTTTTTATTGCTTGGTCTTTACCCATTGATCATTCACTTCCAATTTACTACTCAAACTCCTTTACCGCTTGACATGTCTATTCACTTGTTGCATGTCTCATTTCTTGATCTAAGTCTTTACCTATTTCCCTTTACTTTTCTGACCTATACCTGTCTAACCTTTGTTGATAGTGTAGTTCACTAACTGCCTTATTGGCAACTTCTTACTGTCAAGTTATATATATTTGCCTATTGAATATAGATGTTGATGTATCTTCACAAAAATAACTTCACCTATGTAATGGTTTTCCAACAATGAAAACCATATGTACTAAATCATCATCAATGTCATCATTATAATTCTTCAATCAACATTCTTCCCATTTTGAATTGATGGCAAAAACTTTGTAAAAATTAAAAAACTTTAAAACTTGAGTATGTAACATATACTCCCCCTATTGATCCTCTATATAATATAACTTGTACATGTCACTTATACATATCTCTCCCTTTGATGAAATAGTGTATCACCTTTGATTGAATACTTTATTACTCCCCCTTTTTTGACAACAGTGTCAAAGAATCTAATAAAAATTTGTATGTATATAAGGGTACTTACCTCTCATAGTTTGTCAAACTCAAACTTGAATTTCTCATTTGTACTGGCTAATAGTTGTTTCCATGACTCCTTCAGTGTTGTAAATGCATTCATTTGACCATTGAGTTCAGATGCAAGCTTTGTTAGAAATAGGGGACACTGAGAAGGGGAGCTGAATTAGTATACCACAAACAACTACCTACCCAACTATGGATATCAATTACTATAGGGTAGTAAAATGGAAGAAATCCAACCCTACATAAATGAAAGGTGGAAGACCGAGATCCACCCATTTTTATTAAACTTAGATTGATACAAAGGGGAAGTACCAATCTAAATCTAATACAAAGAAGAAAATGAATGACTCGTATTTACTTTTCTCTCACCCCCACCTTAAGAGGATTTATGTAAAAATGTTGAAATGGAAAGCATGAACATAGAAAGGAGAAGATAATATACCTTGCAAAACACATACTTGAAAAAGGTTGTCAGATGATGTCAAAAGGTGTTGTACATGAGATCTAGGCTTAAATATGTGAAACAAAAAAAGTCCAAAAATCATTTGACGAGCTATTAGGGGGAAAATGAAATTATCAAGGGTGTAGTGCATGCCTAGTGATAGTGTGTGATGTTGATTCTGATTTCATAGTTTTGTAGAAGTCCAAAAAGGGTGTCTAGATATGTAACTTGTTCTTCAATCTGAGATCTAAAACCTACAAAATAAAGGGATTGTTTGTTTGTTGTTTGGGGGGAGTTTTCCTTAGTCAAATCTCAATTTAGGAATTAAACTTGAATTAAAATAGAATGCTAACAAGTAGTAGTGATATGATATAACATGAAGAAATCTAAATCTATGAATATGCTCTTGAACTTGAAATGTCATCAAGTATGTAAATGTAATAGATTTGACTCAACTTCAAGACCCTAAAAGGACATTAAAGTAAAACCAAAACCTTCATGAATGTATGTGCTTGAAATTCATCTTGAAGATGAATATAGATCTTAGAAGGATGTATGAAGAAGATGCCACAAAGGATCTTTAATTTATGAAGGGAGATCTTGAAGATAAACTCCTTCAATTGCTTGAATGCACAAATCCTTGATCTTCAATGGAGATAAATCTCGAATGCCTTGACTACTTCAGAAGAACTTGAGAACTTGGGTGCTTGAACGCTCGATGATGAGGTATAAAAATGGAGTAAATGGAAGGGTTTATATAGAGATTGGAATTAACTAACTCCCAAGGCCAACCTACCTAGAAATTAACACCCCAAATATTTCCGAACAAGAGAGCCGAAGAAGAGACCAAAAATAAGGGCACACTAGACCCCTGATTGGCCTATCATAGGTGGATTGTGCCCCTAATTGTTTGGGGTCACATTGCACCCCTGATGATCAGAAGAAATAACCCTAGGACTATCTTGGGACTCCAAAATAGATCTTAGAGTCCAAAAATCTAGTCCATATTCCAACGAAATTTCATTTCAGTGTGAAAAGTAGATCTTAGGTGGATAGATAGATGAAAGGAAGGACCTAGGATAATAGATCCTACCTTAATGTTAACACCATAAAATAGGAGCTTTAAAGAGGATCTATTAGGCTTTACCTCAATTTCACCTAGGAGAAAGGACAAAAATGGGAAGAAGGGATGAAGGACACAAGGAGATTTATGATCTCACATAAAATTAGTGCTAAACCTTCATTAAATTGGAGTGTATCTAATTTAAGATAGTACATTTAGCCCCTGCTTTATTGAAAGTTTGGATCAACCCACACTTGTGGTAAAGTAGAGAGAAGAAGAAGAGAGAAAGAGTTTGATGAATCACAACAACATAAAACATCACTTAGTTAAAGAGAACGAGCCCCCAAGACCAAGGGTCCTAACTCCACATCCATGCATGAGGGTGTTGTTGTGGTTTCATAACACACGCCCCATTTCTCCTAGAAATGAGGACCCCCTAGTAAAAATTGTGTCTCCTAGAACCTTAGTCTAGGGTTTGGGCCATTTCTGGACTCCCCCAAGAGTTCAGGTCAAGCCTGAGTCTTTGACTAGGAAAGTCCAGACAGTTAGATCTGGAGGAAAAGTGAAACTTGTGTGCTTTTCAATGCAAAAGTGTGCACATGCACACCTAATTCAAGTGTGCAAGTGTGCTTAGTGCACAAGTGTGTACGCATCTCCCTCTAGAACTGCGCACTTGCGCATGTGCACACCTTTGGAGGATGCACACCTGTGAGGGTGTGCACTTGTGAAGATGCACACCCAGGCCCAAGGTTTATAAAAACCCTAGACCCCCTCTCTTTACTCCATTATTCTCCATGCTTCACTTGCTCATGCACCCTCACACCTTCCATTGTGCACTCCCTCCTACACTTGCATACAAAAAAACACTTAAACACAGTTAGACACTAGAAGGTGTGCACATGTGCACCTCCTCAAGGTGGGCACCTTCTTTCACCCTAAATAAAAATAATACCTTTTTAACCTAAAAGAAGTAACCTAAGGAAAAGATGTGCATGTACACACCTCCTCAAGGTGTGCACATGTGCACCCCATCAAGTTGTGCATGTGCACACCCTTTGTGCATAAAACATCAAGAATTAAGTTAATCCTCCCCCATAATTCACTTGCCACTGCGCATGTGTGCACCTTACCAAGGTGTGCAACTATGTATAATTGGTCAAATAGGGATCATTTATCATGCCTAGCAAATCTCTAAGGGTGCACTAGGCCCGCTAATCTACATTGCAAGAATTTTGAGGAGAATAAACTAGTTTCTGACTATTTTGTAGGGTTTTGTGCTAGGTTTTGATCCATTAGGGTTTGTTTTTAGTTGTCTGAACTAATGTCTTCCTCTTTTGTGTAGATACAATGTTGTCTTCATCCTCCTCAATGGCAGAAAAGATAGCTCTCAAACCTTTTATTTTTAAATACCAAGGTGCACCTAGAAAATCTCGGTTCCAAGATGGACATGTTAAGATTAGAGATACAAAACTTGGCCAAATTGATTGGAATGCATTCCTTACTACTTGCAATAAGCTGAAAGATTGATCTATAATGGTGTCAGCACTTATGTGTTTAGGCTTAGTCAACATACCCTCACACCCAACTTCAGTACAGTCTTCAGAGTTTATGATGACCTTGGTAGAACATTATGTGTATGGAGAAAAGGTCATTAAGAGTGTCATGGGGGAGATAGTCGTGGACCTCCAACCTAGGAATATTGAGAAAGTGTTCCATCTCCCAAGAGTTGATCAATATGTGAAGATAACTTATGATCGGGTATAAAGATGGTATTAGGAGAATGAAAAGGAAGCCAAAGAAATAATTCAATCTTCCTTCCTAATAAATAGAACACTAGTGGCCCACAGAGTTGGCAAAGTGGATATGACACGAGGGTACATGAAGGATGATATTGGCTATGCAATTGTGCTTTTAAGTAGAGTAATGGGACTCCCTATAGTTAGACATCTTCACACACGAATGGTCCATTTTATTGACACCATTAGGATGACAAAAATGCCAATAGATTGGGCTACTATCCTTAGCGATAATATTCATGAGAGCTCATAGTTGTGAAAGTCGATCAAAGATTCTATATGACATCATACATGGTGTACTTACTAGCAGAAAGGACCATAGACTACCCAGGACTTTACAAAAAGGGGAGCATGCAAGATGCTAATGCTTGGCCCTATGTGGTGCATCCACAACTGGTGAAGAAGAAAATCTCATAGTATAGTGTGGAATATAGGGTGGTGAATGATAGTTTCATATTTACAATAATTAGGTTTATTGAAGGTGATTACGCAAAAAGGGTGTTAGTAGAAGCAGTGGCTAAGATCACAGAGATCGATGCATACTACACCAAATTCAAATTATTCACCTATCTAAGGGTAGCTGGTACATTGGAGAATCCAAAGAAACTTTGAGGTATCCATCTGAAGGCTCATTTTGTTGGAGATTTCCAAGCAACTCAAATTTGCATATAACAAAGTGAGAAAACATCACAAAAAAACATGGGTTTGGCCCATGACAATTGGTGCTTTTGAAGTCAAGCAAAAGCATGAAATTGCCATGCTTGATTTAGAATGGGATTAGTATCCCCTAGAAGAGTACAACTCCCCTTGCCCCTACTTCAACAACATAGGGATGGTGTAGCATATGGCCAAGAAGCAATTTATACATGAAGATGCATTGGAAGACCATTGGATGAACACAATAGATGACTATGACATCCACATAAGGGATCATTGTAGCATGACTCTATATTTGGCGAAAAAGGTGCTCAAGATTAAGATCCCATTAAAGGCTATCAATAAAGACACAAAAGACATCTTGGATCATCTATATAATAGGGACACAATTTACGATAGGCTTATTATGAATGCAGAGATAGGAGGAGATGAAAACATAGATATTAATCATAGAGCCATGCACACAATTCAATTAATGAAGGACTGGATCAAGAAACCTTTCAAACTTGATCTAGCTCCTCAAGCTATTCCTCTTCAAGACACATCATTCTTGGTGAAGGGTAAAGGTGCAAAAGTTATAGGGCCAACCTTCCTTGCTCAATCCCCAGTGAGGCCAAAAATAATATATCAACATGAGAGAGAGGTTGAGTACTTTGGGGCGGATAAGGGAAAGAACAAAAGGAAGAGAGTGTCTACCAAGGAACAAGAGCCACAAGCTCAACCTGAAGCTTAAGAGCTCAATCAAGAACCACAAGTGCCCCCACAAGAAGAAAAAGTAAAGGGTGAACAGGTAGAAGAAGGGAAACTAGAAGAATAAAGGGTACTTCCAATAGCTGTGCTAGAGGAAGAAGCCTCCCCTATCACCCCCAAAAGAGCAAGGATTGAATTGAATGTAGTAGGGACATGAAGGAGAAGCTAAAGAAGAAGAACACTCCACCCCCACTGGTCCCAAAAATAATCCTAGAGGTTGAAGCAGAAGAAGAAGAGTGTGAACAAATTGAATATGTTCCCTTGAGTCAGAGGACTCGCTCAACACAGGCAACAAAAGAAGAAAGGAGAAGAAGCTCAAACTTGACCCCTCCATCTGCTCAAAAGGAGCATATTCAAGTTTCAACATTAGAGGATGAATGACATCAATGGATTGATGATATGGAGGGGAAAGAAACAAATGTCTTTAATCTCTCCAATTTTGACTTCATGCTAGTAGGCACTAAGATGGTGGGTGAAAAGATAAGAGAGACCCCCAGGAGTGAATCCTTAGGAGAGGATTGGAGTCAAATGCCACCTCTACCTTAAGGACCTCTGGGAATACCACCACCACCATCTCAAGATTTCTCATTCTTAGACAAAAGGCTGAACAACACCACTTCCTTATGCTATGGAAACAAAAGAACAAGCAACGGAGGAAGTAAAGCCCCAACAATTGCAAGTCGATGAAGTATTAGAGGAGGGGGAAATACCTAAAGAGCATATGAAAACTCCTCATGATACAGAGGCTAGGACCTTAGCCCAAGTAGATACAAAGATTCTAACTATTGATCTTTCTCAAAGGGAGAAGACTCGAGAGAGGACTGGTACAGGGAAGGGGCTTGCATGAGAAACCACCTCTTTAGTCAAGTACATGTCTCCAATGGGTACCGCATTGGCATGGCTAAAGAGGGAGGTTATGTTTAGGCAAAAGAAACACTTAGATCTAACTATTAATAGGGAATGAGAGAGCTAATTAAAGTCATCAAGAAACTTGAGCCACTTGTGGGTGATGCACAAGCACTAGCCTTCATTATGAAGAACCAAGATTAGAACTTTCTTGCACATATAGTTATTCCTCCTCTACACGTTGACATCAACAAATTGATTCCTAAGGATTACCAAATCAAGGAGGTCATCTTAGGAAGGCCCACGGTAGATACCACAAAAGTGATGATCATTACAAGCATGAAAGAGGTGTTTAGACATATGGACCAAGATGAGTGTGAGTTGTTAATGTTGTAGAGATAAAACAAGCTTTAGAGAGGCTATCTACATGGAGTTGTGGGCCCAATAGACTTGAATCATCTAGAGATCACTCTTGTTGCAGCACTAGAGAGAAAAGAAAAGGGGGTTGTACAGTTAGATTCAATTTTAGGAGCATGTTAGCAATGGCGTGATAATTTTGAGGAGAAAGGTGTACAAATAATATAGGGGAACTTGAACCTATTACACCATATTCACTTAAGTGCAGATAAGCTGGTGTCCATAGTGAACTAGGATTTTGGATTGATGGATGAGGTACACGCTTGGGAAAAAGACCTTCAGGCCTTGACATCAATAAAAGGTCAAAGGTATTGCATGCTCATGGAAGTATATATAGCTGAGGAGCTTGATGAGATTGATGATTGGATCGAGAAGATATCCACCGGTAATAAAGTCATGCAAGGACTACATGAGGATATTCATAGATTGAGGGACCAAACTCAAGAGAAAATTTTGGAAGAAGAAAGCTACTATAACGCTGCTTGCCTTGAGATTTTTGAAGATGAGTCAAAAACCAATCTCAACTCAGTGCAATCAGTGGTCCAACAATTCTAAGGAACCTTTGAAGATGTTTCATTAGATGAAGGTATCAGACAAGTATTGAAGATTGAGGAGGTATTGTTGGAGCTAGACAACAAACTTCAGGATTTTGTGGCAACCTAGATAGAGGTCAGCAATTACTAGAAATTAGTAAAGGATAAGTATGGAGCTTTGGATTTACCAAAGGCTACCCAAGTAATGGATATAATCAAGAAGTTCAAGGGGAAACATCCAAACATCATTTTGGTGTAAAGGGGAAGAAAACCTAGATGCTAGAAATTCATTTTGACACTTGGGAAATTTTGCATTTTTGGAACCTATCATCAAGGTGTGTAGGTGCATAAGTGCACTATTCTCAGAGGTGCACTGTCAATTTTGAAGAAACAATAGTGCACCAATAGTTTATTGCCAATTGTTATTTTAAGAGAATTCCATGCACCAAAAATGCATTTTGATGGCAGTTCATCTCCCAAAAGGATTCAAAGGTCAACCTTCCATTTTTAGAGCTTCCAGTGACTCTTAAATCCTCTTGCATATTCCTTCTTCTTATCTACTTCTTCTTTCATTATTTTAAGTCATGTAAAGGCTCATGAACCCATTAATTGATATAAACAAGGGTGGAGACCTACTTAGCACCATTTAGAGAGTCAAGTTGTATATAATTAGATTTTTTAAATTATTTTTTAGCATAAGTTGCATTTTAAGAACTCTCTCTTAGCACAAAGGTAGGAGATGATTTCTTATAAATATGTGGATGTAATATGCACTCCAGGTCATTATTTTGATGCAATAATATATGCTATTGGTGCTCTCATTCAAGTGTAGTTATTCCTTCTAGAGTGTTTTATTTTTGTGAATACATGTTTATGAATAATAATGGAGCCAACAATTTTATTGTGTTGTTATGATTGTGCGACCTTTTAGTTTTGGTGTTTGCCTTATATTAACGAATTCCCTTGATGTACCAAGTTGGAGAAAAGATCACCTATTGTTCCTACATAGCTTCTTGTCTTACATGAGTGCACTTTCTGTAACCTTGTGATTTGATGAGAAGTGAAACATCTTTAAGTTATTATTGAGTTCCCATCAACAATTACATCAATGGAATTGAGGAAGTGCTGCTCCTATTTTCATTGGTTTTCTTCTTGATCTTTTTGATGATTTAACTTGTAGACGTGTTGTTACCATGGTTTGTGTCCATTAGGAATTTCCCTTTTGAGTTATTTTCTTGAATCTCTTGTTGTGTTATCTTTGTTATTTCATTTGCTAACACCTGGTTAAAATAGGAACTCATAGTTGCATCAATAAATTGCATTCATCGTAAAACATAAAATACCAAAAGTATATCTCTTTTGTGGTTACTTTTCAAAACAACAAATCAAACACCTTATCCAAAATCGATTGAACCAACAAAGGCCTCCTCATGAACATACACATTTATCTTCAATTGAAAGGATTACAATAGGTCGCAAGATTGCCCAAAACCTTGGAGTTGATCCTAGATTAGCTTTTCAAGAGAGGAGTTAGACAAGATTCTTGTTGTTAAGAATCATGCAAAATGATGGCTCAATAGGTGCAAAGAAAAAAAAACATGACAAAGGAATTAGTAGTAAAAAAAAATCCCAACTCAACCACTGAGAGAGAACTCATTTGAAGAAATGTCGCACCCACTAGTATCAAATTTGGAAAGCCATTATAAGAGCATAAGTGATGACATAAGAAATGAAAGAGCAATACCATTAGTAACATAACTTCTAGATCTATATCTACTAGCATGAAAGAAAAAGAGAGAGAAGGGAGAGAGAGAAAGTGATTACCTCACGCAGTAGAGTGTCCACCTTACTATGAACCACTAAGAGATCTACTGCAAAAGATGGCATTGAAATAGTCTAATAGGTGGTAACCCGCTAGTCATCCCACCAAAGTTTCATCCATAGATCAACATCCATCGCATCACCATGGTATGGTCCCATGTTAAAATATGTGTTACCCATGTATGAGGCTACGCATGATGTATTTGAATGTGTTACCTATATTGAGACTTAGCAAGTTGTTATGCATTACCCAAATATAAGATTTAGCATATATGTTTGAATACATTATCCATGAATGAGATTTAGAAATATTATTTGTGTTACTCATTATGAGATTTAGCATATGTGTGTGTGTACAAAGAGAGATGAAGTAACAATGCATAAATTTGAGAACAAATTAGAAAGCATACCTAGCACTAGGGCTAAAGTACTCTAAGCCATGCTTAGAATCTATCTTTACTATTGCATGAAATTAAAAACTATGTATAAGGAGGGTGTATATATGCCCCCCTCCTTATTGTTTCTAGATACTAGACATGAGAAGGAAGAGAAAGAGGATACCTAATTCTTGCAACAAGGAGATATGCTTAAATCAACAATGTAGACTATATTCTTAGTGAAGAGATTTAACTCTTACAATATAAGAACATAGACAAATTATGAAAAATATATATCACTGTGTAAAGAGGATCCTCAAGAGGGAGAAATATTAATAATAAGACTTCCACCTAAGAGGAGTGCTTGATTAAGATAACATCAAGAATGCAACTATTCAACCTTTGATGTATAGAAGGAATAGGGATCCTTGAATAAAGGAGAACAATATTGAAAGAGGAAAACTATGTACAATAGTCATATCTTCACTCGATAAGAAGTGGTGATAACCTTAGGCATTCCCTCTTACAAAAGAGAGAATCTATAGTCAAGACACAATTAGTTATAAAGAATATTATGATATCACATAGTAAACAAGTTCCATGTAAGCCTGAAGAGAGTAAATCCATAGAGAAAAAGGCAATAGATATACAAAAGGTTTCTTTTTTCCCGAGTGTGAGACAATAAAAGAAATCTATAGTAGATTATATAACCAAATCTTGAAGAGCATAAGGATGCACCATAAGCAATAATCAATAGCTATAAAATGTCAACATCTAACATCCAACAAGAGAAATATAATAACATACTATAGATGAGGTAATAAATTATAAACAATGTAAAAATATTAAAAAATCATAGATGAAAAGAAGCTATAGAACATCATTATAGGAGAAACATTAAGACCAAAGATATGAATTATACTTTGTTAAGAAAAAAAAACACATCTATGCATGTAACAAAGGAAAACATACCTAGAGATAAAATGGTCTATAAGAAATATCAATCTATAGAAGGATAAAGAAAATAAACCATTATAACATCTAGATAACATCTTATAAACATGATAAAAAAACCTTCTCCCATGTAAAGAGATGTAATAGATAGAGATAACATATCTCACAATGAGAGAAAAGAATAAATTCTTGTCCCCTAGTACAAAGGAACAAGGAAAAGAGACCTATTGGAAGACTCCAAAGATACATTATACAAGATAATGGGGAATATACTCCAATAGGTGAAAAGTAATACAAAGTGAAATTGTGTAGAAATCATAATACCCTACACATATAACAAATAATACCCATTAAAGCCCTTTCCTTAACATAGAAGTGAAAAAAAAACAATCTCCAACATTATGAGAATCATTATAATGAAAAGAACATGAATATACAAAAAGAGAGTCTTCAAGAGGTATGCAATTTTTCTTCGGTTCAGCAACAACCATTTGAGTATACACCTTTAAAGATAAATCTAGGCAAGTATCAGGATAGTTAAGATGAGAAGTAGGTAAGAGAAGATGAAGATGAGGAAGTCTAGAATATTATTTCACTATATCTGAAGGAGAATACCAAATACCATGTTGATCCATCTTAGGTGATACATGAATAGGATTTCTAATACCCTTCTCATTAATACCAAATCCTAAGCCATTATAACCCTATTTAACAACCATGTGATAACCTTTAGGATAGTTATTCATCAAATCTTCCATAGGAGGATATTGTTTATTAGAATCATGTGAAAAGGTAGTGTAAGGAATGATAACAGGAGGAGGAACAAAGGAAGCTTTGTGTTTTCCCATAGCATGACTAATAGGAGGAGAAATAGGCTCCTCAAGGAAGGTAGAAACATCCTCATCATGAACTAAGGTTTGAGCGTGAACATATGTTTGAGAAGTTCTAGAAGATGAAGAGGGATAAGGAGGATTAGGAGGGTTAGGAGCATCCTCAACTAAGGTTCACACTTAATCCAAAGAGGATATAAGCCAACCACATAAAGACCCAACCATAATCTGAAAAGAAGGAAAAGATCTATTTGTTAATCTCATGATAGTATAGGCAAGAATAGCATGAGGAGTCATAAACAAAATAAAATGCATAAAGCTCTCATATACATCACAAGTGCTATAGAGAGATACAATAAGGAGATTATTGAAAAAGATAACCATATACCAAAATATCTTCATGATACAAGATGCATTTAAACTAAGAACATGAAATAGAAGGACCACAAAAGAAAGAGTTGATGTAATCAACTTCACCAATTTATGTAGAGTAGGAAAATGGAAGCAATCCACCCCTTTTGATTAGACTTAGATTGATACAAAGGGAAAGTACCAATCTAAATCTAATGGAAAGAAGAAAATGAATGACTCAGATTTACTTCCCTCTTGTCCCCACCTTAAGAGTATTTATGTAAAAAGGGTAAAAGAAGTAATTATGAAATGGAAAGTATGGAAATAGAAAGGAGAAGATAATATAAATTTCAAAAAAATCTTGAAAAGGGATGTCAAATGATGTTAAAAAATGTTGTAACCCAAGATATAGGTTGAAATCTACAAATCAGAAAAACCCATAAATTGTTTGGAAAACTATTAGTGGTGAGTTGGATCTTTAAGGGTGAAATGGGATCATCAAGGTTGTAGTTCACCCCTAATGACAGTGTGTGATGGTTAATCTAATACCAAATCCTAAGCCATTATAACCCTATTTAACAGCCATGTGATAACCTTTAGGATAGTTATTCATCAAATCTTCCATACAAGGATATTTTTTATTAGAATCATGTGAAAAGGTAGTGTAAGGAATGATAACAAGAGGAGGAAAAAAGGAAGCTTTGTGTTTTCCCATATCATGACTAATAGGAGGAGAAATAGGCTCCTCAAGGAAGGTAGAAACATCCTCATCATGAACTAAGGTTTGAGTGTGAACATATGTTTGAGAAGTTCTAGGAGATGAAGATGGATAAGGAGGATTAGGAGGGTTAGGAGCATCCTCAACTAAGGTTCACATTTAATCCAAAGAGGATATAATCCAACCACATAAAGACCCAACCATAATCTAAAAAGAAGGAAAATATCTATTTGTTAATCTCATAATAGTATAGGCAAGAATAGCATGAGGAGCCATAAACAAAATAAAATGCATAAAGCTCTCATATACATCACAAGTGCTATAGAGAGATACAATAAGGAGATTATTGAAAAAGATAACCATATACCGAAATATCTTCATGATGCAAGATGTATTTAAACTAAGAACATGAAATAGAAGGACCACAAAAGAAAGAGTTGACATAATCGACTTCACCAATTTATGTAGAGTAGGAAAATGGAAGCAATCCACCCCTTTTGATTAGACTTAGATTGATACAAATGGAAAGTACCAATCTAAATCTAATGGAAAGAAGAAAATGAATGACTCAGATTTACTTCCCTCTCATCCCCACCTTAAGAGTATTTATGTAAAAAGGGTAAAAGAAGTAATTATGAAATGGAAAGTATGGAAATAGAAAGGAGGAGATAATATAAATTTCAAAAAAATCTTGAAAAGGGATGTCAAATGATGTCAAAAAATTTTGTAACCCAAGATATAGGTTGAAACCTACGAATTAGAAAAACCTAGAAATTGTTCAGCAAACTATTAGTGGTGAGCTAGATCTTCAAGGGTGAAATGGGATCATCAAGGTTGTAGTTCACCCCTAATGATAGTGTGTGATGGTTATTCTAACTTTGTATTTCTATAGACAGTTGAAAAGGGTATCCAAATCCATAACTTGTTCTTCAATTTGAGATCTGAAACCTACAAAACAAAGGGATTGTTTGTTTGTTGTTTGGGAGGGGAGGGGGCTTCCTTAGTCAAAACTAAGTTTAGGAATTAACCTTGAATTTAAATAATTAAAATTGGATTATAGAAATTTATAGTTATATATCTAACATGAGGCAATGCAAATCCATGAATATGCTCTTGAATTTGAAATGTAATCAATTATGTAAATGTAATAGATTTGACTCAACTTCAAGACCCTAAAAGCACATCAAAGTGAAACCAAAACCTTCATGAATATATGTAATTGATATCCACCTTGAAGATGAATATAGATCTTGGAAGGATGGATGTAGAAGATGCCACAAAGGCTCTTGAATGTATGAAAGGAGATCTTGAAGATAAACTCCTTCAATTGCTTGAATGCACAAATCCTTGATCTTCAATGGAGAGAAAGCTTGAATGCCCCAACTGCTTGAGAAGAACTTGAGAAATTGTATGCTTGAACACTTGATGATGATATATGAAAATGGAGAAAATGGAAGGGTTTACATAAAGCTCAGAGTTTACTAACTCCCATAGGCCTACCTTCCTAGAAATTAACACCTTGAACATTCTAGAACACGAGACCAAAAGAAGAGATCTAAAATAGGGCCTCATTAGGGTCAGACTATACCCTTGATTGGTCAGGTGTACATTGTGCCCTTGATTATAAGGTTCAAAAGCCCCCAAGGCTATCTCAGGACTCCAAAATAGGTCCTAGAATCTGATCCAGTCCAGATTCTAAGGAAATCCCATTTCAATGTGAAGAGTAGATTCCAAGTGGACAGATAGATGAAAGGGAGGCCCTAGGAGTATAGATCCTACCTCTATCTTAACATCATAAAATGGGAGCTTTAAAAAGGATCTCTTAGGCTTTACCCAAATTCCACCTAGGATAAAGGATAGAAAAAGGAAGAAGAGGTGAAGGATACAAGGAGATTGATGATCTCACATTAAATATGTGCTAAACCTTCATTAAATTGTAGTGCATCCAATTTAAGATAGTACACTTACAAACATTAAACTTCCAAATATGAGTAATGGAAAAGTAATACCATGCATAACATAAGAAAACTCATAACACCATATATTGTTAAGAAGGGAAACCTCAGCCTAGGGGAAAACCTAGTGGAGATCATACCCACAAAATGATCCACTAATCAAAAGTATCTTGTAAAAGATGTTGACCTTATTAAGAGTCTATTACATGCATATAGTGTATATTTCCTTGTTAGAGGATTAGGCTTTGTTAGAACCCTTGTCATTGTTAGGAGTTATATTTACAATACAAATATTGAGCTCATTGCTCATACAAACTTTTACAACTTTACAAGAAGTATAAATCAATGCAAAAAACTTGACAGTGTTGATATCTTCAATATCTGATTAGTCCTTGTAGTTCCTTGCATCAAGCCTTTCATAACACTAACCTACTTTGGTATAGCCATAAAATTTACATCTATAAAACACCATCAAATTTCTCATATAAAAATTATATAATTATAATACATTTGCATACTTCACTAATCAAAAGCTTCTCTCCTTTATACCAAAAACTTTAAACTGTCAACCTTGATCTTCTTCACATGTTTCCAAAACTCAAAATTAATATCTTCCATCTAAGAGTTAGCATATAGGATTTTGTCCCTACCTTTTCAAGTTTGTGATTTGACATTTCAAATATACTCCTTGACCAATCTTCCAATGCTATGTTGGCTGCTCTATTCCTACGATGTAAAACTTCATTTAGCAAATCTAACCAAAAAATTTGCAACACTCAACATAGTGTTTCGTAGCCTTGAACATAGCTTCTATGATGTCCAATATAACTTTCCACAATATCAAAATCTTATATCTTCTCTTTGTAAACCTTTTAAAACAAAATATTTTGTTTGTGTATTGTATTCCTATCTGATACTTAGACAATTTTCAAGTTATCTTATACTAAAATTATCTCTTATCATCAACGACCTTGATATTTCATAATGTTTCCATTAATGACAACACCTATCAACTCATCTTCATGAAATTACCAATAATCTCCCCCTTTGGCATTGATGGCAACATAGGAAAAAATTGGCTAATTATAAGTGATATAAATCTTCAAAATCTCAGAACTTCAAAATTGTGGCTAAATCAAAACTTCAAAATGTGGATCATCTTATTTATACCATCTATACATATTTTATACAAATAGTACATATGCTCTCCCTTAGAATATAATCTTTACATACTTGCATATATCTTCTACTCTCCCTTTGGAATAACTTATGTCCTTTAGAAAAAAATTCACTAACTATTACTCCCCCTTTGACATCAATGATAAAAGCAAGTCAAAACTCGATATACAAATTAAAAATTTGATTCTCAAAATTGTACCACTAGGTAAAATCCTAACACAATTTAAAACATATATCTTCAAGGTCTGAAACTTTGTATCCCATGTAGCTTTTACTTTGTCTCCCATGTAGATTTTACTTTCTCTCCTACATGAATTATTGCACATATACCATAAGTTTCAACTTCTGCTCCATTAAGATCCATAAGTACAAAGTTATCATATGATCTTTTGACATCAATCAATGTTTCAAACTGCTTTTGCAATAAGTCAATCTTGGACTTATATGATCTTTGAGTAGATTGAATCTCCCAATTATTCTTTCGTTGTTATGTTCTAAAATTTGTAATCCATCGTAAGCTTGACCAACTATCTTGTCCAAGTTAATAACACTTAAGTCATTGTCTTTCAAATCCTCTTCCAATATTTGTAATTCCTCTTCTCCCTTCTTGATGAACTGACTCACATCCAATGTATGTTTATGTGCACTTCCACACTTAATGTATAACTTCATACAAATTGCTATGCATTTCATATATATATATATATATTGATAATTCATTCTTGATGTTCTCACATACGCAATTGATTTTTTTACCTCATGATGTTTTTGAACATTCAATCTTACTAATTATTCAAGTGTGGTATAATGAGCATCAAAATCATCAATTACTTTCTCTAATTTCTTCTCCTTGTCTTGGTCTACAAACAATACAAAAAATAGTAATGTCTTTTGAAGTCTATTGAATGCTAGTTCTAATACCATTTGAATGTTTCGTGTCTACTTTTTTGACTTTTCAATGCCTTGGTAAATGAAAAATTTGATAATTGCATAAAAAAATTCTCATCCCTATCTTCTTTCATCGGCTACGTAATATATCCTCCAATGCTAGGACTAACTAATAATGTTTGTAATGTGGGGTTGGAGTACTAGCACTATATTTACCATTTTCCACTGATCTAGTTGGTGGCCTAAGAAGAGATAAGGTCAAAATATTCTAGACTTATTCCTCTATTCTCTATTCTACCTTAGACCTCTACACATGATTTTTCATGTCTTGCAACTCTATTTTTGGCCTTTGATCTGATGAAACCTTTTATGTGGAGTTAGATCATATGGGTAATTAAGATCATTATTCATTTTCTACAATTGGCATAGAGTTATCTTCCTTATTCTCATCTCACTAAATTATTTGATTCTGTTTATCAACTTTTTCTTGCTCAACTATAGACTCTGCATGATGAAGCTCCTCCTATACATTAGTGACTTGATCTTGCATATCCAATCTCTAAAGCTTTGATTGAATATTTATTTTCTTATCATTTACATCTTTATCTCTATTATCTTGATCTACTACATGGTTCACTACTGCCAATATCTTTAATATCATCTTTCATTTGCACCACTTCTTCCATAATATAGCCAATTTCATGAAGAATATGTAAAAATTCTTTTGGATTCGATTGTGTATGTGTGTGTTTTTAGCATCAACATTTCAAATCACACTTAGTGATCCATCATCCAAATGAGAGAATGTAAGAATGTATCACAGAGTGTGATCTGAAATGATGATGCTAGAAAACACACACACAATCAAATCTAGAAGAAAAATTTCATATGATAAATGGATTATGGAAATCTAATAATTCTTTTTAAAAGATGCCAACATCAGTGGTTGTCTAATCTTGAAATGGGTCTTCTCCTATTGCATCAAATATTATTGGTACACCACCAATATGAAAATATGGTTTCTTAATTATGCTTGCAAACTCCTTTTCTTCCTTACCATATATTCTTACAATTTTAGGCTCATTTATTGTTTACCCATTGGTTTCTTCTTACAAGTCATGGAAATAGGATCATTAAGAATTTTTTGTGTTGCATTCTTTTTTCCTTCTTAAATCTTTTCAAATTGACCTACCATAATCTAAATAGTCCTCAATTATCTTCTCAATAGTGGCTTCATGATCTCAAGAACATTATTCAAATCTTCATAGGTTATCAAATTACATAATTTTCTAACAATAACTTCTCTTAATAGCTTGTCCTCCTCAATTTATCTTAGCCTCCTTTCCTATAATTTTTTGAATAAAATATATGGTATGCTTCCCTTAAGCTCAACAATATTTCTTTTGAAATTTAAAATATATTTCACTACTACATTTTATAATTGTCTCTAATCACTATCATTGTACCTCAAACAAAACATTTTTCACCTGGTCTAAGTTACCATCATGATTGATTCTTTCTATAATCTTCATTATTTTAGGCTTCCATTTCTTCCTTTTTATAACTAAGTTTGATGGTTTCTCCTCAACTTGGTCTTCATCTCTTTGTTTTGCAGTCTCTTCTTCTTTCTTCTCTTCATCTTTTGTTTCCTTAACCTTCTTACTTTTTCTATGAATTGTATTTTTTGGCTTCTTGAATACTGGCCCATGTGCTTTATCCTTTTGTCTAGGGCCTCTCTTCTATTCTTCAACCATAGTTTTTACTATCTTTTCAATGTCCTTCTTCTTCTCATCTTCCTTCTTTATTGCAGGTGAGGTCCTAAATGATCTTCTAGGAGTAACTATCTATGAAATAACTTTATTTTTTGTGATTTTAATATATTCCTTAGCCTTACTGTCATCATCCTTAACTTCTTGCCCTACTGCCTCTTCTACTATGTGTTCTTGTGGTGCGTGACTGCTAGATGCTTCAAGTTTATCCTTTATTTCATTTATCATTTTCTTTATCTCTTTCCATTTATTTTTGTCATGCCTTGTTCATTTACCATTTCCTCTATCATTTTAGCTACTTTTCTTTGTCTAGCTCCACTTATAGTTGTTCTCTTACTTCACTTGATTTTTCTTCATATGCTCCCCATCTAGGGCATTCATTGTCCCTCTTAGAATCTAACATTTCTTTATCATATCCTTGCAACATGTTTTCACTAACATCATAGCTGATTGGGTGAATGAATATATCTCTAGGCTCTGCTCCTTCTATGCATGTGTAATTCATCTCTACCATAAAGCATATAATGTCTTTATAATTTTATACTAGATAGATATAGGGATTTTAATCTTTGCTACATCTCCATTTGGAAAGCTTTAATCATCTCAAATATCTCTATTATAGCTATAGATTGTGGTTGTCTATTATAATGTTTAGTAATCAATTCCATTGTACATCTACCTATTTTCCATTCAATATAGGGCATGTTTGGAAATTTGTAAAGTACATGGAAGAATAGATAGACAAGTAGGGATCCAAATCTGAAAGGTTTATACTTATCTTTCTTGATCATTTTGATATTTTCAAGTATTTTTTTGTCTTAATATGTCACATAAATTTAATTTCTCCTTTTCAACTTCCATCTTATAGGTTTCATGAATAAATCCCGTTAAAACCAAGTTGGGTTTATAATTGCAATTCATCTTGTATCCCATTATTTTACTTGTCAACCTACTAACTATTTGTCTAATAGTGTCCAAATTCATGCCTCTCCTATGTTGGTCTCAGCTAATTTCTTGACTTGTTTCTAAGCTATTGGAACATTTCCCTTATTATTTAGTCATGTAACCTTGTGGATTAGTTCATTGGTAATCATGGTTGGTTGATCTCCCATCTGCATCATGTTATCATGCATCCTACTCAATATGATTCTTGTCCATTCAAGCTGGTCAAACTCTTCATAAAAAATATAATGTGTGATGTTGCATTGTTTCAATAGTTCAAACCCTTCCTTAAAGGTCTTTTCATTATTCTACATTTTATCCAAGTCATAAAATATAACATTGTCACCTATCAATGCATATATGCTCTAATGTCATTGACATGTAGCACACTTTCTGGCATCTATGAGAATTCTCCTGTGGTACCATATCCCATAGATATGAAAGGGTGTTTTTTGAATTGATAGCATGGTCTTTCTTTCACATTACAAACTATTAGGGTTTACACTGATACAAATGTATTCTGATAACCTAAATTCAAATCCAAATAAAATCTCGCATAATCATAAAATGCCTCTCTGGTCACTTTTAGGGAATCCATGATTAAATCTTCAAACACTACAATTCACCTTGGGATCTCTCTACACTTTCTCAAGGATCAAATGGTGAAAAATTATTTTCATTTCCAACCTTATATCTTTAAAAATTAAATCTATAATAACGTGTTTATGTGTACAACCAAAAATCTATTTGTGTTACCAAAACTCCTTAATTCTTTCACAATCTCACATATATGCATCTTAGAGTCTACGAACTCAGATTTAGTTATCTAACCATCAACCCATGTTGCCTTTAACTTCACAAATCATAATTCTATCTTTTAGGGGTTTGATAAATTTCATATGCAATATCCCCTATGTAGGCTTAAATAGTGATAGTTCACAAAGATGTAGAAGGTTTAGTACTTGGTAGTATTCCCACTTTGTTCTCTGATGATTCCTTTGAATTCTCCATCCATACCTTTGTGCTTGTTGAAGTTCCTTGCCTCAAAAATGTCTTTTCCTGCTTTCTACTATTAATTATTCACATTTTGATTCCTTATTGCATTGTTCATGTTTCCTCTTTTATTAGGGTTCTCATATATATTTTTCTCATGTTACCATTGAAACCATTAAATCCTTAATATGTTGTTGTCTATCCTAAATTTTTGCAAATATGATATTATAAAATTCCATTTCCATGCCTTGGTCTAAACTCCATTTCTCATTTTCCTTCTTAATCTTGGTAACTAGTTCATAATCCTTGATCTACTCAAGTAACTCCTTTCTTTTAAATCTTGAACTCTCAATATGATCTTTCAACTTTTCAATGAAGTCTTATGCATTTCTAAGCTTGGTCTTCAGTTTGTTTCTCTCATCATTAACATGATCTAATCCCTTGAGATATGCTTCAAGGTTATTCTACAAATCCAATGTATCCATAGTGATCTCCCTCACGATGATAGGCTCCTTTAGAGTAACAGAGATCTAGTCCAATTATTAGAAATAGGGGATACTTGGGGGGGGGTGCATTGTGAATCAATATACCACAAACAACTTTCTACCCAACTATGGATATCAATTAAAAACCTTAAAGTTACATAAATGAGTAAATTGAAAATTAATCCCATGCAAATTATAAGAAAATTCATTAAACCATATTTTGTTAGCTAGGGAAACCCTGGCCAAGGGAAAACCCCAATGGGGATGGTACCCACAAAATGATCCACTAATCAAAAGTATCTTGTAAAAGATGTTGACTATGTTAGGAGTTTATTATATGTGTATAGTGTATTTGTCCTTATTAGAGGATCGAGCCTCATTAGAATCCTTAACCCTATTAGGAGTTATATTTACCATAAAAATACTGATTTCATTTCTCATAAAAAAATATACAACATTATAATAAGTATAGATCAATGCAAAAAACTTCACTATATTGATATCTTCAATATCAAATTAGTCCTTATAGTTCCTTGCATAAAAAATTTCATAGCATTGACTTGATCTAATATAACCATCAAATTTACATTTATTAAATACCATCAAAGTGCTCATATAAAAATTATTTCATTCCAATATAATACATACTTTGCTAATCAAAAGCTTCTCTCCTTTATACCAAAAACTATAAACTGTCAGCCTTGATCTTCTTCACACATCTCCAAAACTCAAAATTAAGATTTTACATGTGAGGATTAACATCTAGGATGTTGTCCCTACCTTGTCAAGTTCTTTATTTGACAAGTCAAATTAGTTCCTTGACCAATTTTCCAATACTATGTTAACTGCTCTATTCCTGTGATGTAAAATTGCATTCAATATATCTATCCCAAATATATGCAAAGCTGAACATAGTGTTTAAAAAGCTTGAACATAGCTTCTATGATTTCCAATCCAAATTTATCTAATCTCACAAGCTTATGTATTCTCTTTATAATTATCACTGAACAAAATAGTATGTTTGTGCACTGTATTCATGTCTGATAATTAGACAATTTTCTAAGTTATGCTATACTAAACTTATCTTTTATTATTAGTGACCTTGATATGTCATAATTCTTCCATAAATGAAAACACCTACCAATTCATCTTAACCAAATTCCCAAAAAAAAATTCATTTTATCTATGGTACTCATCTCTGGTGTGTTAATCAATACTTCAACTCACTTAATATATGCTTGTAAAATGTAGAACAATTCCTTGCAACTCTAGCATGATAATTCTTATCCTATCCTCTTCTCCTTTTAATTTTTCTAGTGTGTGCCATCATGGAATTATTTAAAGGGTGCAATTGACTAACAACAACATCCAATTCAAGCTTAAACTCCACTTATTTATCCTTCAACTGAATAGTAAAATTACTCAAAATAACCATCCTGTTGAAAATCTTTCTAGCACTTGACAATAAAATTATTCAAAATAATCATCTTGTTGAAAGTCTTTCTAGCATCAAGTAAATATCCCATTATTTCTTTAAATAATTTAAATAATATTACATTTATTAGGGCATTCATTGTTGAGATAATGGGTATTGCACACATTGCATAATATTGTTATGTTGTATTATTTTATTTTATTATGTAATGTTGCACCTAGATGGATGTGCAACATGTAAATATTCCCATGGGATATACTTTATGAGTTGTATTGTACCATTGTGATAATATTTCATGTAATTATTTAATATTAGGGAAAATAATTAAATTTCCAATATTAAATCGGGGTCAATGGGTTTGGTAGCACATGGTTAATGTGATACCACTTGGTGGTGTTTTGGGACTTACTACTATATAAGTAGTCATGAAGGTAGTTGTTGGTGTGACAAGAGAGAAAAGGGAAAAAGTGAAAGATTCGAGCGGGACAAGGCTTGATAGGTTAGCCAAGGGAGCATTTGTGAAGGTTGGAAACAAGGCATGGGATGTGTGGATTCATGCTTGTTCACATGGGTTTCTTCTTGGTGGATATGGCTTTGAAGGCTTTCATTGTTGTATTGCAATGGTATTTTTGCTGAATAATACATGGTGATGGATGCTTTTGGAGGCTGGGTTTTTCCCTCAATGAGGGTTTCCTAGGGTATATCTTGTGTCACAATTTTTGTGGGTATGTTGTCTATTTTGTTGCATGTGGATTTTAATTGCATATTTATTTTAGATCTATTATGGTTTATGTGGAAACAATTATATTATTTCTTACAATTTTCCTTACATTCATCTGCATTGGTTTTTCAACTATGTACTTTTCTAACCTTTCCTCTTCTCTCTTTTTCATTCGTTTTGACATAACTAAATAAATTGAGTCGAGTACAAGACCAAAGGGGGATTATCATTGTGATCATTTATGATTTGGTTGTCATTGATGTTAAGACTAAACTAGAGTATCAACTGGCACAAGGTTGTGATTGATGAGTTAGTGTGAGTACATATCTCCCATCTACAAGGGTGATTAGAGATATGGTAAGTACGTGACAAGTGAAGAAAGTCACGAGGACAATTGATATTTCTTAGACAAGTTAGGCTAAGTACCTGAGCACATGAAGTAAGAATTCAAGAAAGAATATAGGATAGTGTGACAGAGACAGGTTGAAGCCAAGTCAACAAGATGGATTATAGAGGAAAGTAACACATGATTAACATGTCATGAAGTAGGTAGATCACACTTGTGATCTCAATTAATGGAGAAGGTATTTTCGCATCAAGGAAAGACATGAAAGAATTTAAATTTGAACTCTTTCCAAAAGGAACAAGTGATATAAGTAATATAGCATTCATGACTTCTATTCGTACGATGTAAATCTAACAAGAATGATGCTTGAAAGTGACATGAGTACAATATAAACATAGGCAAGTCAATTCAAATTTTGAATTCTCATATTAGGGTTTGTAGTTGGAGGAGAAAAGATCATATAAAATATTTTTACTATTGAAGGAACAACTTATTTTATAGTTTGGAAAGAAAAATTTATAGAGAATTGAGCTAACTATTGTAATACCCCAAAATTGGCTCATTGCCATTATACCAATTCTAGTCTATTTCTGATAATTCCAAAGTCCTATTCTAATAGGCAATTCTCATTCTGCTATTCGCTACTTGACTTAATTGTCAGATGCAGAAAAACCCTAATCTGCATTCATCATATTTCTTATTTAATTCCTATAGTACGTACTCATATTAGTTGCATTAAACCTACTTGATTAATATTTAATTTAATTATTAAGTATTTATACTTTAATTAAATTAAATTATATCCTAAGGCTAATATACTATGGAATTAAATTTATTTAATTTAATAAATACGCCTATCTTAATTAATTAAATGTAATTATTTAATTAAATGGGAAAGGTATTTCTAATTAATTAAAAGAAATTATTTAGTTAAATAGAGTACTTACTTCTAAATAATTAAACAAAGTTATTTAATTAAATGGGAAGACATTCCTAATTAATTAAATAAAGTTATTTAATTAAACAAAAGTGTCTCTAATTAATTAAAGATTATTTAATTAAATAGAAAAAGTAATTATGAGAGCATATTTCATTTTATTAAATTAAATATCTCAAAAAAATCTCTCTTCAGTTCAAAAAAGGGGAATTTCCAATTCACTATTGATCAAAAATGAGTTAACACAGTTAACTCCTTTTTCTACTCAAATTAAAACAGTTAACTCCTTATTTATCTCAAATTAAGTCTGTTAACTCCCTTTAACTTGGGAATCTCCCTTTATGACTGAAACTCATCTTCAATCCTAACCGTTGATCTGAATCGATCTCAACCGTTGATGGATTCCAGGAAACTCTATTTAAGAGACCCTCATCTCTTCATTTGAGGGAGGATGAATTGATTTGCTATCGAATTGCTGTTGAAATTCATGCTCATATTTACTTCCATTTCTTGCACACATTCTCATTTTTAGTTTAATCTCATTTTAGTTTAATCATGCATATGCTTAATCTAGTTTGCTTCATTTGTTCTTAGATTTAATTGCATCTTTCATTTTCTTAGATTAATCGTATACTCATTCTTAGCTTAATTCCATTGTCAAATCCTTCGTTCTTAGAGGGTCTGGTTGCCTATACCTCGATTCTGAGGATATTAAGAGGCAAAATCCCTTTAGATAGAAGGCAACAGGTCGCTTTGCAGGGCAAATTTTGGATGTACAATTCAATGTTCATTCCGCGATGAATCCGCAAATATGGACCGTGTTGAAGTGTGTGTGTTAGTATAGGCCGCATTTTCACGCATACATTTCTGGCGCCCACCGTGGGGCCGAGAAAATCAAATTTTCTGGCCTCTTTTTGTATTTTTTAAATCATTTTTTTGTTCTCTGTCCGTATTGTTCCGTACAGGTTCGAATCTTCACGTGAAACTGTTCATTTTCGCGCGAGGATATAGAATCTTCGCGCAAAGATTCTTTTCGCATCGCGTGAGAAAGTTCTTTGGCGCGTGAATCTTCACGCGAGACTTTATTTTTTCGCGCGAGCTAAATTTAATCTTGCACGAGCCGGATTTGATTTCGCACGGGTCGTAAAACTTCTTCGCACGGACTGTCAGGAATTTCGCGTGAAACTCTGCTGACAGAGGCAAATTTTTTTGCATTGATTTGCATGTTTTTCTGATTTTTCTATTGACTGTTAGCAGTTTCTAGTGTTTCTGTATTTTCTCTTGATTTTTTTTGAATAGCATAGTAGCAGTTTCAGGAATAATGGGAAAAGCATGCTAAAGTTGTCAGGAACAGGTAAGAATCTACTAAGCACGTTGCGAGGATCACCAGGTAATCTTCATCAGCTGATAACATTTCATTTGGATCTAAAACAAACATCTTTCGTGTCGAGCTTGTGTGTTTCTTTTTGTACTTCCATTTTACAACACATGCATAAACTCATACTAGGGTGTAATCTTTGTTAGTATTCATTTAGCAGGCTTAGTCTTTAGTGATAGATCTGATTAACTATCTTGGGTTATTGGACTCGCTAATCTGCTGGCCCCTCGTTCCACCCTGTGGTTGCAAGCTCAGTGCCACGTTAAATAGGGGAGGGGTCTACAGGACATAAGCGTTGAAGGCTCCACAAGGCAACCCTTTTGTGCTTTTTAGAACTCACTAATTTCTGAGTTGTGGACTCGTTTTGGCTTGTGTGAGGGGTTAAATGTTCCACATCTTTGGACTCACCTCACATTAGTTAAAGCGTTAAGTGTACCACCTTGGGCTTTTTGATTACTTTTAGATAGATTTTCTTTCAGGAATTAACATCTGTACACACATAGTAATTAAGTCCCCATGAACACTATTCGTGGATCTTGAGGGAGTGGGTTCCTAGTGAAACTCCTCTCTAAGACGGATTCCTTATGGGTGGGGAGGATACTTTGAGCATCTCGTAGATAGATGAATCTTTGACTTGTTGATTAAGGCATCCTTTCTCCGGAGAGGTTGATAGATCACAGGAAGATGATATCATAGATCTTTAAGGGATAATCTTAGTCTAGCGTGTCGGATTAATCTGTTTGCTTTGATTGAGCTAAAGGTGAAAAGGTGTCAGAACCTTGAATATGGAAGCTAAGTCCCCTTGTGGTATACTATTGTGAGTCAGTCACCTTTAGAGAGGGTTAACCGTAGCAGACAATCCCTCTACAGGGAAAACTGTGATGACGGAACCTCAAGCGATAATAGCCATTTTTGCCATGGTAGTGACAACCGCTATATAAATGTCCTTGTGGAAGAAATCTTCACGGGTGTGGTTCACTGTGGGTTGTCAGATCTCCCTAGAAGCTCTTGAAGATTAAGTTCTCAGACTGTGTCAAAACCTTGGTGCGCCGGGATTGGGGGTCACCCTTGTGAGCCATAAAAGTTGCAGAGTCAAATCATTATTAAATGCCTTAGAGAAGCCAACTTTTATTTTTCTAAGGAACATGTGCGATGATTGCAAAATTCTTTGAAAATGTACACAAATAGCTCTCTTATGGATTAAACGCAAACTAAGTCACTTGATTGTTCATGCACCAGGTTGCTTTTGCCCTTGCTCATTGTTTTCAGACGTTCTTGAAATCACTTGCTTGCTATTCTACGTGCCTATTTATCTGCCTGGTTATTGGATTGATCAAAAATTTTGTCAAAATTAGTTGCTGTTGTGAAACTGTTCTGTTCGTTCGCGCAAAATCATTTTTGTTTCGCGCAAAATCATTTTTCTCTCACGCGAAATCATTTGGATCTCGTGCGAAGCCATTTTTCCCTCGCGCGAAATTAAAGTTCTGTTGCACATCTTCACGCGATACAAAAACATTCTCACGCGAAATTAAAAACTGTTACTAATCTTCACGCGAGACATAATCATCTTCGCGCGGGCCGTAAAACTTCTTCGCGCGACCCGTAAGGGTTTTTTGCATGAAGTTTTGTATCAGCATTTACAATCTGGGTCTGTTTTAGCTATCTGCAGCCTGCACACTGTCCTTTTTTGTGTCCATTTATCGCTCTCTGTTTACAAATAGTCCTGGAACAGTGACACTTTGCTTAATTGAAAACTTGTGTCTTATACCTTGACTAGTCTCGTCTCATACATCCTCGTCTTAATGCTTGCCATACTTTGTGTTGCAGTGGTCATAATCTCTGGCTGTTTTAGCCTTTAAATCAAACCATTTGTGCCTTAGTGAACAACATTCTTGTTACTATCTTGTCCTTTTTGAGACTCAGTCTTAGTATAGTCCTTGTCTACGTTCTAGCTTCGTGTCCTTGCCTATGACTGTCACAACCAGAAGTGGCAACGTGTTTTATCCTGATAACATTAGACGTGGTCATGCTAGGGGTCGTAATCGCAACAGAGGTAGCTTACCTTTCGCTACGCAATCCATATCTAGTTTGGCTAGTGAGGTGTCTTCATGGTCTTCCTCACCTGCAAGGTCATCTCAAGATCAACGAACATTTCCCAATTTGCAACAAATTGGGAATCTTTTTTACCAAAAAGATACTGAGACAGGTAGGAGTCCTGCATTCTCAAATACAATGTATGACCCTTTCTCCACGGACCCTTTTCAAACACAACATACAGAAACTGAACAAGTTCCTATAGTGCCTAATCGTGAACCTGAACGGGGTAGCCATAGTTGATATCAAGAACAACCTAGGGATGACAAGGAGAAAGAGAAAGAAAATGACACTGATGAAGAACAAGAAGAGGTGGAAATCCTTCCTGAACACATAGCAAGATGTCGACGAGACAAAAACTTTCAGAAGGTCATGGGAATCCTAATCAACGAAGAGAAAGAAAAGTACTTTCTCAAACTCGCCCAAGAGGGAGCTAAACTGCCCACACATTTTGATGTGGAGACCATTATCACACGTGAAGAAGAAACCGAGACCACTAAACTCCAAAAAAAACTAAAAATTATGCAAGACCAATTGACTCAGATGATGCATGAGAAAGAGAAACCTAAAAAGACATACACATTGGATACTCTTTGTTCATTTCCATTTGACAAAAGTATAAACATGCCGCCTTTCCCAAGAGGTGTAGAACTACCCAAATATGACAAGTACTTTGGTACTACTGATCCCCAAGATCACTTGCGGGAATTTGGTGCTTTATCTATGGAGTTTATACACAATCAAACGTACCTCATGCGTTTATTCCCTAGAAGCCTAGGTGGTCAAGCTTTGGAGTGGTTTTCACATTTACCTCCTGGCATCAAGACGTTTGATGAAATTGCTAATTCATTTGTTCAGCAATATTCTCATAACATTCAACACCCTGTAAATATTTGAGATCTATGCAACCTTAAACAGAAGGTGGGTGAGCCTTTTCTCACTTTCCTCCAACGGTGGAGACAACTTTATACCAAGTACTCTCGTAAAATCCCAGAAACGGAGAAGCTCGACATTTTCACCGATAACCTCTTACCTGATTTCGGGTATAGAGTCCAACTACAAGGTCCGCGTACCTTTGAAGACATGATTACACAGGCTATCCATATCAAAGAATTTATGGTCAAGAAGGGTGAGCTCACTCTTCAGAGAGACTCAAAACAAGGTTCCACTTTCAACAAGGATAAAATCAAACATGTCAACAAGAATCGAGAAATTGTACATGATGGGGTTGTTGATAATGTCACACCAAAACCTGCTAAAGCAACATTTAATCTCACAGACTGCTTCAAAGTTGCCAAAAGTGCTGAGAAGCCTCCTCCTAAGAATAAAATGTCTGGGAATAAACCGAGAAACTCATGGGCAGCACGACCCAAGTGAGAGTATATGCCTTTAGGAGAACCTTTGGATATGGTTTACAAAACATTGCTACAACACAAGCTTATCTCACCAATGGATAACCCTCGTCCCTATGATCCACAACCACATCCACCATGGTGGAATGAGACCTCATTTTGTGAGTATCACCAAAACAAGGGTCATAAAACCATCAACTGTATAAACTTACGTCATAAAGTCCAAGACATGATTGATGCTGGTGAACTTGTGGTAGATGGACATAACAAAAACTCAGACCACAAGGCGTTCAAAGAGCCTTTCCCACCTTATGAAAAAGGAGAGACTTCGAAACTAGAACCCTACAATAAGGTCAACTATACGTATGCCAATGATGACAACGTCATTCACATGGTTGAACCTATAGATTTTGAATACTGTGACATTATTACCATAAAGGGGAAACAAGATAACGATAAACCCAAGACACCATTTGTCTTGAGAGGCCCTACTTTCAATAACATGGATATATAGCAACACTGTGCTAATGTTGTTACTCACTCTCATGTGAAATTGGTGCTCAAGGGTCCTACATCTCCTACTTCAAATCTCGAACAACACAAGGACAAAGCCCTTGCTGGTCCATCCGATAAAGGTGCAAAACACACGATGAACTTGACTGTAACCAGTTATAGTGTTCTAGATCAATTGAAATGAACCAATGCTCACATTTCTATATTTGAGCTACTTAAAATCTCGCCCGCTCATAAGCAAATTCTGGACAGAGCCCTCACTGAGACAAACGTTCCTCAGGATCTTGATCTTGAGCGATTTCAATCCATGGTAGGTCACCTGACCTCACCTCATCTTATGACCTTCTCCGAGGAGGATGACAACTCACTGAATCACCCACACAATCAGCCTCTACACATTGAGGTTATGATCCACCAGACACGTGTTCGTCGGGTACTCATTGACAATGGCGCTGGCCTAAATATTGTTTCTGCAGCTCTGCTTATACAATTGAGTTATTTTGAGGACTCTATCAATCCTCAACGAAAGATCACTATTAAAGCATACGATGAAGTAGAACGAAAGTCACTAGGTCTTGTGACTTTACCAATTTGTTTCGGTCCTGTCGAAAGGGATGTCACCTGTCAGGTGCTCGACATTCCCTTAGCCTACAACATTCTGTTAGGATGACCATGGATACATGAGATGCGCGCTGTGCCATCCACATACCACCAATGCATTAAATTCCCATTTCATGGCTCTGAAGTTACTATTCCAGCAACTACTAGCTACACTTGCAATATGCTCAAAGCTGCTGAATCTTTCGTCCCTGCTAACCGTGAGTCTACTGATTGTCACAACAATAAGCTGAAACAAATTGAGCAATCATTTAAATTGAAAGAAACTGGTATGGGAGAGTACCACATGGAACCAGTGTTATCATTAACATCAATTCCAGAATCCCCTCGACATTTTGGTAGACCCTCACTAGCAAAGAAGCCATTCATATTGACACCTCATACCAAGTTTAATGGTTCTTTTGTCAAAGCTATAGTTCCCTTAGAAGATGAAAGCAAAAATAGAGCCATTGCTGCATGGCTTTACAAAGAAGAGTCTCCAGTAGACCTAACATAACAAGTTCGAGAAATCACTCCTAAGAAGTATGGACCTGGTCTTAAGCTTATGAAGCGTTTTGGCTACAAGGGAACTGGCCCTATTGGGTGCAATAACAATGGTTTAATAGATCCTGTCAAAGCAATAGCTCAAAGCAACAGTGACACAACTGGCCTAGGGTTCAAGAAGGTCCCTTTCCATTTGGGATCCAATAAATTCATACCTGTACCTGAGAGTTCATCTGAAAATGAGTCACAATCTGAATCAAGTACTCAAAAGGAAGAATCTGATGATGAGGATTCTTACCCTCATCCTATTCCTTATGATCTTGCTAAATTCTTTGCTGAGCCAGATGACTTTGTGCCACGTGTTAGCACTCTGGATGATACTAGTGATTCTTCTGAGGACAATACTAAGCAACTCGAATATCATTCAGAAAAGGGAGAATCTAGTCAGTCATGTCATGTTGAGTATTTGTGTAAGAATCCAGAGGCTGAAGGAGAGTATGTCCCTATCACTGTTGGGGAGTTCTATAGTCTCTCACCATATAGCACCGATTCTCATGAATATGAATTTGACAATCTTTCAGAAGTGACTACTGATAAAGACATTGACCAAGTGCATGTCTATGAAAATCAAATCGAAGTGAGTGAAATGTCTAGGGATAGGTCACAGGGGTCTGGTCCAACTAGTGTCTTAGATTCATCAATTACTAATGTTCGTACTTCGAGACGTTTGAATACACCTGTGGGTGAGGTCACCGTAGGTCTCGAATTGTTGGTCCACGCATTTAATAACTATACTGTGAACGCAATTGAACCGGCCACTACTCTCTCACTCGCACATCCCGAGCTTATAGACTGGAACCCCAATGCATCTAACGAAGTCCCCACGTTCCAGAATGACTATACTCTTGCCTATTACCTAAACACTATCGAACTTGTAACGTCTTTCACCAATGAGCAGAGCATCAACATGACTGAGACCGACATCAAATATCTTAGTCACATAATTAAAAAGAAAAATTGCAAGAGGTCCGATGGTGAAAACCACATTGTGGCAGTGTCGGATCCAAAAATAGTAAAAACAAAAGACATATCCAAGGGTGAAAACCTCTCTGAGGCACCCGTAGATGAGATATTTGATGTCCTTCCCAGTCACTTTCAGGAGAGATCATCAATGTTAATAGAGCCAACACAGCCGATTAACCTAGGCACAGAAGAACATCCTCATGTGATACATTTGGCTCAGTCATTGTCAACTAAAGAAAAGGAACAATTCATTGCCTTTTCCAAGGGAAAGAAAATAAATTTTTCCTAGACATATTCTGACATGCCAGGATTGGATCCTGATCTTATTATGCACCACTTGTCCATAATGCCAGGCATAAAACCAGTTAAACAGAAGCTCCGCAAAATGCATCCTCATGTTGCATTGCTAGTCAAAGCCGAATTGGAGAAACTTTTGGATTATGCTGAATGGATATCCAATATTGTCTCTGTGTCCAAGCATGATAAGTCTATAAGAGTTTGTACAGATTTCCGTGATCTTAACTTGGCATGTCCTAAAGATGACTTTCCACTCCCTAATATTGATATGATTGTGGACATGACAGCTGGCTATGAAATGTACTCACTTATGGATGGTTTTTCTGGATACAATCAGATAAAAATTGCACCAGAAGATCAAGAGAAAATAGCCTTCACATGTGCATGGGGAACCTTTTGTTGGAATGTAATGCCATTTGGTTTAAAGAATGCTGGAGCTACATATCAGCGGGCTGTTACTACAATCTTCCATGACATGATGCATAGAACTATGGAGGACTATGTTGATGATACTTTGGTCAAAAGCGCTAAACGCAATACCCATTTGCACGATTTGGGACCAATCCTAGATCGTATTGAAAAGTTTAGTCTTCAGCTCAATCCTAAGAAGTGTGCATTTGGTGTCACATCAGGAAAACTGTTAGGATATATTGTTTCTGCAAAGGGAATTGAAGTAGATCCAGTAAAAGTACAAGCAATAATGGACATGCCACCACCTCGAAACATCAGTCAGATGAGAGGACTACAAGGAAGGCTTCAATCTATTCACAGATTTATTTCACAATTGGCGGATAAATCACAACCCTTCACAAAGACTTTACATAAGGGTGTGAAATTCAATTGGAGCCAGGATTGTGAGCAAAGCTTAACAAAGATTAAATAGTATCTTGTCAATCCACCAATCCTGATGCCTCTTATGCATGGGAAACCTTTGCTTTTATACATTTTAGCTACTGAAACATCTTTGGGAATCCTGTTGGCTCAGGAAGACAATGATAACAAAGAAAGAGCTATTTATTACTTGAGTCGAACATTGGTCTCTTATGAGAAAAACTACAGTATTATTGAGAAAGCTTGCTTGGTAGTTGTCTTTGCTTCCCAAAAGTTGAGACACTACATGCTTGCCCACACTACACGGCTTGTGGCTAAAATAGATCCCTTAAAGTATTTGCTCAGTAAGGCAGCTCTCACAGGAAGATTAGCTAAATGGGTCATGATACTAAGTGAGTTTGACATCCAATATGTTGAACGCAAAGCTATAAAGGGATAGGCAATTGCAGAACAGCTAGCTGAGGCACCCATACCGAGTCTCCTACCAATAAACATTGATTTTCTAGATGAGTCAATTCTAACACTCACTCACCATACATGGGTTATGTTCTTCGATGGATCCTTCACACAACAAGGATCAGGTGTTGGATTTGTTTTCATCACACCATAGAAATACTCATTGCCCAAAGCATACAAGATTCTGTTTCCTTGTACAAATAACATTGCTGAATATGAAGCTTTGATCAATGGTATGAAAATTGCAGCTAAATGGAGAGTAGATCAATTGGATATCTTCGGTGACACCTAGCTTGTAATCAACCAAGTAAATGATGTGTATCAAACAAAGGATGAAAAACTAATTCCTTATAAGCACATGGTTGATGACTTGATGAAATATTTTGCACACATCACCTTCTAATAGGTTCCACGTGCAGATAATAAAGCGGCTGATGCCATGGTCACTCTGGCTTCCCTTCTACAAATGCCAGAAAATGATCTCCGACACGAGTTCTTGGTGGAAGTGTTACACTACCCAGCCTATGACACACCTAATTCCAAGATGATCTGTTCTATTATGGGACAAGAATCATCCCGCTACCATCACATCTATTCCTACCTTCGTAATCAAACCATTCTGAAAGGTCTGACCCAGAATGAGAAACGTTACCTAATCTGTAACGCTTCACATTATGTCATTATTGCTGACGATCTATATAGGAGAGGTCTCGACGGAAAACTCCTTAGGTGTTTAGAACCCAACGAGTCCAAACGTGCACTAATTGACGTTCACAAAGGCATTTGTGGATCTCATTCCAATGGCCTAACACTAGCTCGCAAACTCCTTTGTGTTGGTTACTACTGGCCTAAAACGGAGCAAGAAGCTATTAAATATGCTAGGTCCTACAAACAGTGTCAACTACACGAGAATCTCATTCACGCTCCAGCTAGAGAGTTGATTCCATCTACTTCAACATGGCCATTTCAACAATGGGCCTTTGACTTGGTAGGACAGATTCACCCAACCTCTTCTAATGGACATAAGTTCATTATCACCGCTATAGATTATTTCACGAAATGGGTAGAGGCAGTCCCTCTCACAATTGCTGATGGGAAAACTGTAGCGCTTTTTATCACAAACTACATCATCTGTAGATATGGTATACCATCCTCAATCATTACTGATAATGGAGGAAAATTCAAAAATAAAGACCTTAAGGAACTGTGCAAGAAATTTAAAATTACACAACATTGGTCTTCCATTTATTACCCCCAGGGTAATGGGCAAGTTGAGGCATCAAATTAGGCAATTCTCAAAATTCTTCATTGCACAGTCAGTAAGTCAGGGCAAGATTGGCATCTCCAGATCAATCCAGCCCTGTGGGCATATAAAACAAGCATTAGAACTCCAACGGGCACGACTCTTTTTGCGTTGGTATATGGGGCAGATGCTGTGCTCCTGATAGAGATTGAGATTCCTACCTTGAGAATCTCTATGAAAGGCCTTATCACAGATGATGACTATAGGATAGCCCAGCTTCAAGAACTTGTGTTGCTGGATGAACGACAACAAGTGGCCTGTGATCATCTACGAGCATATCAACAAAGAATGGCGCAAAGCTACAATAGGAGGATTAGGCCACGTGACTTCCAGCTGGGTGATCTCGTCCTAAGAGAGAATCCTAAGAATCAACAACAACGAATGCAAAAGGGAAAGTTTGAACCAAACTAGCTAGGTCCTTACATCATTATTGCAGTATATGGATCTGGTGCCTATCAACTTTCTACAACTGAAGGAGAAGTGCTTAAAGAGCCTATGAACACTCTCCACCTGAAGCAGTTTTTCAGTTGATTCAATCTCAGCAAGCTCTCTGTACATATCTAAATGTCCTAAAAAAAAATCCTAAAAATCAGAAAAAGTCCTAAAAAAAAAAAAAAAAAAAAAAAAAAAATCCAAGAAGGTGAGAACCTGGTAAACAGGCGCCTCTTGTTAGTCACTTTCATGCTTTTTCTTTCTTGCTTGTCCTGCTCATGTATCCATGGACTGAGTTTTGTCATAGGTCGAGGGCATTCCCCTCTAGTGTCACTCTTTTTGAGATTTTCCTCATAGAATCTCCTTCATGACAGTCACCAGTTGTTCTGACTGCGTCTGCCTACTGTCACCAGTGTCACTCTTTTCGAGATTTTCCTCATAGAATCTCCTTCGTGACAGTCACTAGTTGTTCTGACTGCGTCTGCCTACTGTCACCTGTGTCACTCTTTTCGAGATTTTCCTCATAGAATCTCCTTCGTGATAGTCACCAGTTGTTCTAACTGCGTCTGCCTACTGTCACCAGTGTCACTCTTTTCGAAATTTTTCTCATAGAATCTCCTTTGTGACAGTCACCAGTTGTTCTGACTGCGTCTGCCTACTGTCACCAATGTCACTCTTTTCGAGATGTTCCTCATAGAATCTCCTTCATGATAGTCACCAGTTGTTCTGACTGCGACTGCCTACTATTGTCACCCTACTGAAGAGATTTCTTTCTTACATATTCTGGACATTGACACTTGACATCATTCCGAAAACATTAATCTCAATGATATACTTGTTTGGATCTTCTAAGCATTTTCTCTTATTTCTTTGTTTTGCTTTATCATATCTCCTCGAGCAACATCGATGATGTCATCTCTGACTAGAGAAGTAATGACTGGGGGCATGATCTTTTCATATGTTTTTCTATTTGCAGTTTAGTTCCAATACGTTGATACATTCCTATAAGAGGGGTGTCCACTATAAGAGCCTCCATTCCGTATTGGGTCTCCGTGTGTACCTCGACTCCTTTTATACAGATATGTCAACGATATTGGTTCTTCTCCTTGTTTGTTGGAGTGAACTCTTCATGCTATAGTACATACTGATACTCGTCCTATTAAGTGAACGTACGGGTCACTGCGAGTATATTTAGCACACTTCTGTATCAGGTTACGAATGCAAGGGTCATTGCAGACAGCATGAATATTGAATACTTTGCATAAGAGGAATCTCCCGTGTGTTTGGTGTGCCTGTCATACAAGCAACATTTAGGTCATCCTAGCATTCATGCTTTGATGCTTATGTTAACTTGTTACATTAAAAGGGACAAATGTTCTGGTCATTCTGGCTTCTTGTGCCTCGAATGCTTACATTTAACCTCGACATTCCAATAACGTATGTTACATTCATATTTTCATGATTGCAATGTCAGTGGAAGTTGTGTAACATACGAGCTTTGTTTTATATCCAATGATGATAAATCATCGAGGCTTGGTGACCAGACCTAAGGCTGCATTTATCATAGTCTTGCATACTTCATTGGCATTAGCACGCAATTCGACGATAATCCTATTCATACCCCACATGCATCAGATTCCTCCATGGTTGCACAAGTGTTTAGTTCATCGATTCTCATTCCTAGATGGAATACTTGTGACTGTCAAATAAAAAATGCACAAAACTATGTCAGATGTCAGTTCATACATATACGTTCTATCTAAACATACATCTCATGAACATCAGAGCAAAACAAAATAGACAATGACATGTACACAGGAATACTTGGCTCAAAATCTCGTATATGTATATATCAAAGAATGGGTCAGTACAAATAAAATGGGCGCTACTCAAGCACAATCGATCAAAAATGATACATCTGGTGCGTGCACACTAATCGATACATAGCCAGAGATCAAAATAAAAGTTAGGCATAGAGCATCTAACTCTGTCCCGAACCCTCGCCTCCGGGAGGAGCAGGAGGGATAGGGGCAACAGGTGGTGGAGGCGGTGGTGGCATATCCGACCTGACAGGAGGTCATGCACCTTCAGACTCTCGTGCGTACTGAGAGAATCGCTACACCTACAATGTCTCATCAGGTACTGCACTAGTGTATGCAGCATCATAATATGCGGCTTGAGCAGACTGGAAGCGGATCTCATCCTGTGCCAACTCTAGCCTCTGCTCTGCAACCTCCGTGCGCTCTCTCTGGCGATCTGTCTCTCTCTCTGTCTCTCTACTAGCTGCGCATCCCTGACTACCACTGCAATTTGCAACTCTCCCAACTGTCGGGAGGCTGCACGAACTCGCTCTCGGTACCACCGTACCGCATCCTATACTCCACCTACCGGCTGATCCAGCATATCCTCATCGACCATCTCTGGTGCATGCTGAGGTGGAGGTGCCTGCCGCTGTGGAACCTCCTGTTGAAGAACCTGCTCCTCTGTCCTCTGCCATCTTCGTCGACTGTGTCCTACTCAACTACCCCCAACACCTGGGTCTGATCCCATCTGCCATGGGGGAATAGGCATTTGCTGTACCCGGTGCTGGACCTGTGGTGGCACCTGTGGCTGTGCCTGCTGTTGCTGTGATCCCTGTCCCTGCCCTTGTACCTACCCTACCATCCCTAATGGATCTGTGAAGCGTGGGAATGGATGGCTCATCAAAAATGCCTGATATGCAGGCGTCATCCCAACATCTACTACCTCTGGCAGGTAGTCCCACTGAACTGCAACCAAACTACGAATATCTATCATGGATTGTCCTGGATCCATCCGTGGAGGCCATCCCAGCTCTATATCCTTCTGTACCCTGGGATAGGCACAATACTCAGCCGCAATGTCCTGTGGTCTACCATACTGTCGCCACACTCGAGAGATGACAAATCTCTCTATGACAGATGTCGTCCTGCCTGCCAGCGGTCGAGAACTAAACATCCAGAGCAGCTCTCTCGGGGCATCATCCCAATCCTCTATCTCTCTCCAGGGTCATCATATAACAGACCCCAGGTCATCGAGATGTGCCCGCCAATGCTCAGTCTTACCCAGGTGGGTCTGGGTAATATGCCCTCGATATCTGCAAATATAGGGCTCCATGGGCTCCCGAGAATCCTCAAAAATTGGTCTACATACAGGGAGATGCTCCCAGGCCCAGATCTGTAACACATAAACACCTGTTGCCATGGTCTTCTTCTCATGGAAGACGACCTCATGCATCTCATGAAAAAGATGGGCCAACATACACTGACCCCACCCAAAGATCTCAGGTGCCTCAACCATCCTACGGAGCATGACACCCCATCCACACTCCAACCCATGCTGTCCCCTGTCAGGACATAGGAAGCAGCTCAAGAAAATACCCAACACAGATGCTAACCTGTGTGCAGGTCCATAAGTATGCATTAGCTCATCCCAGCTGATGGCCCTGCCCCTCGGTAGCTCTCTCTCAAAAACAATGGATAGTGCCTCTGTCCCTAATCGAGGCACTGTATCATATACAACTCGGGCACCGTGAAAGGGAATCCTCAAGATCCTCCATATGTCCTCTGGTGTGATGGTCAGCTCACCCATCGGCAAATGAAATGTGTTCATCTCTGAATGGAAACGCTCTACCAATGCAGTCAGTAAACCGTGATTCACCATCACGGCTGGAATCCAGCATAGTGAAGACAAACCCAATCGGGCAATGTGTGCCCGATCTGCGTCATCCAAACTCTGCAATAACTCTCCATAAGGCGGATAATGAGATCTAAATGATACATCTCCAAATACCTCCTACACGCACAAAAAAAAAAAATGATAAACAAACGATCAGTATCAAGTCGAATCGAAGCATCAAAACAAAATACAATGCGATTTCTAAATGCAAAAATTACAAAAATGGCATAGAATTTCGTGCGAGATTGCTGAAATCTCGCGCGAATACATATGCTTTTGCGCAAAATAGTTCTCTCCTCGCACGAAGAAACTCTCCTTCGTGTGAAAATAGAGCTCCTCGCGCGAAGATAGATCATCTCGCGCGAGAAAAGAGGTTCTCGTGCGAAACAGGATTTGCCACGCGCGAAGAATCTACATCTTTACGCGAAGCCAAAATCGCCTCGCGCGAAGATATTCTGACCGCGCGCGAAGAAACAACACATCCTGTTTCTTTGCGCAAAGAAAGAATATCTTCGCACAAGAAGAGATCGGTCTTGCGCGAAGAAAGAATTGAACATCCTAAAACATGCTAAAAACGTGCATAAATGATCTCAAAAAATGTGTAATCAAAAGTGCGAAGATGGGAGATCGATGACTCACCGGTGGTCCGTAGTCTGCTGGCCGGCTGTGTCATCTGGAGCGCTCAAAATGATGATATCTCAAGTTCACTGCCATGTCTATATCAGAGCTCAAAATCACTAAAAGACAAAAGCACAAATGAATTGAAAATGACCCTTCAAGCCATTATATAGGTGTTGACCAAATTTTTCAAAAGTGCTCGGATTTGTGCAAAAATTGCACCCTTGGCTAATTGGACCATTCTGGATCCATTTTCGGGATCAAATTCGAGATCTGACACACCCAAAAGCCTTAAAAATGTGTTTTAAAATTTTAGGGACGAATGTGATCGAACGCTTGTGTAGTCAAATCTTTCTGATACTTTATAATTCTTGGAATCTTTTCAACTTTACATTCTCCATATTTTCAAAATTCATTTTGAAAATAGTCAACTGAAGTCAACTTTACTGCTTCAAATCATATTTTTGGAGTGTCATCTTTCGATTTTGCTCCCGAGGGGGCATGATGATTACATCATTAAATACTTATTGCTCAGGGCATTTAGTTCCCATCTTATGTCCTAGTCACTTGGGGCATCTCGTCACTTGAGGCATCTCATCACTTGGGGCTTTTTGTTCCATTTTATCTGACATTTCTGCCATCTATCTTATCTTTTCATCAATTGATCAACCTTATAACAACTCTTCTTAGAGTTCGATGGACAGGTATTGAGACAGTCTAAACCTCGACTCCTGAGGATCAAACCTCGTTCTGGGGATGATTCTATGACTCTAATGAGACCTTGTTATCTTTTATCAATTTTGGGTATCTAGGTGTTCTATCTGGATCCTTGAAGGTTAAGCTTCGTTCTGGAGATAACTTTCTAAATGCTATTAATTTCAGGTATCTAGGTGTTCTATCTGGATCCTTGAAGGTTAAGCTTCGTTCTGGAGATAACTTTCTAAATGCTATTAATTTTGGGTATCTAGGTGTTCTATCTGGATCCTTGAAGGTTAAGCTTCATTCTGGAGATAATCTTCTAAATACTATCAATCTCAGGTATCTAGGTGTTCTATCTGGATCCTTAAAGGTTAAACTTCGTTATGAAGAAACTTTTTAAATGCTTATCAATTTTAGGTATCTAGACATTCTGTCTAGATCCTTAAAAATTACGCTTCGTTCTGAAGATAGTCTTTTAAATGCTATCGATCTTAAGTATCTAAGTGCTTTGCTTGAATTCCTTAGGATTAAGCTCTACTCTAGAGAAGGTCCTTAAAAATCTTATCAATTGGTCTCCGTGTCATCACCTTCAGAACCAATCTCATGTTCACATCATGCTTTCTGATTATCTTTGAATTGAACGTGTTGCTCGCACATTCATTCAAAGAGGGGCAAAATGTAATACCCCAAAATTGGCTCATTTCCATTATACCAATTCTAGTCTATTTTTGATAATTCCAAAGTCCTATTCTAATAGGCAATTCTCATTCTGCTATTCGCTACTTGACTTAATTGTCAGATGCAGAAAAACCCTAATCTGCATTCATCATATTTCTTATTTAATTCCTATAGTACGTACTCATATTAGTTGCATTAAACCTACTTGATTAATATTTAATTTAATTATTAAGTATTTATACTTTAATTAAATTAAATTATATCCTAAGGCTAATATACTATGGAATTAAATTTATTTAATTTAATAAATACGCCTATCTTAATTAATTAAATGTAATTATTTAATTAAATGGGAAAGGTATTTCTAATTAATTAAAATAAATTATTTAGTTAAATAGAGTACTTACTTCTAAATAATTAAACAAAGTTATTTAATTAAATGGGAAGACATTCCTAATTAATTAAATAAAGTTATTTAATTAAACAAAAGTGTCTCTAATTAATTAAAGATTATTTAATTAAATAGAAAAAGTAATTATGAGAGCATATTTCATTTTATTAAATTAAATATCTCAAAAAAATCTCTCTTCAGTTCAAAAAAGGGGAATTTCCAGTTCACTATTGATCAAAAATGAGTTAACACAGTTAACTCCTTTTTCTACTCAAATTAAAACAGTTAACTCCTTATTTATCTCAAATTAAGTTTGTTAACTCCCTTTAACTTGGGAATCTCCCTTTATGACTGAAACTCATCTTCAATCCTAACCGTTGATCTGAATCGATCTCAACCGTTGATGGATTCTAGGAAACTCTATTTAAGAGACCCTCATCTCTTCATTTGAGGGAGGATGAATTGATTTGCTATCGAATTGCTGTTGAAATTCATGCTCATATTTACTTCCATTTCTTGCACACATTCTCATTTTTAGTTTAATCTCATTTTAGTTTAATCATGCATATGCTTAATCTAGTTTGCTTCATTTGTTCTTCGATTACATTGCATCTTTCATTTTCTTAGATTAATCCGTACACTCATTCTTAGCTTAATTCCATTGTCAAATCCTTCGTTCTTAGAGGGTTTGGTTGCCTACACCTCGATTCTGAGGATATTAACAGGCAAAATCCCTTTAGATAGAAGGCAACAGGTCGCTTTGTAGGGCAAATTTTGAATGTACAATTCAATGTTCATTCCGCGATGAATCCGCAAATAAGGACTGTGTTGAAGTGTGTGTGTTAGTATAGGCCGCATTTTCATGCATACAATTATAATCTCTATAAGAGAAAGGTGAAGCAAAACCAGAAGATACTAGAGTGTGAAGAAAAGGGTGTTTTGGAGAGAGAGCCAGTGAACTAAACAACACATTGAAAAAGTGTATTAAAGATAGAAGAGCTAAGCACATAAGTGATTGCATATAAGTTTAAGAGTTGAGGAAGAGTAGAGAAAATTGCAAATAGGTTCATGAGCTAATAGATAATCTAAACCAATGTAAGGAAAGTAGCTACTTTTCATAGATCAAACCTTCTATTGTTTTCTCATAATCGCAACAAAAATTCCCATTAAGGGTAGATTTTTGACAAGTCCTTTGTACCAAATCCCCTAATAGAGTGACATGTTAATTTGTGTCTTAAGTCTTTGAATTGGGCTACCTTTAATAGGGAAGATACTCTAATAGGTCTTCTCTGAATCCCCTAATTAGGTGGCACTTGATAGTGTGGTTGTAATCTTTTCACATTGATAAGCTTTTGTTCATGTGTACTCTAGAAGAGTGCAACATTCATGAAAATTACCTCAAAACTATGGTTTTCACTCTAGTAAGGTTTCTGCAAGATATACTTGTGTTATGTGTTTCTACTATTTCTCTTGAATGTTTTTTAACTTGCCTGTTAGCCAGTTAGACAACAGACTTGTATTTTAGCTAAATGGTAAAGGAAAAAATTTCAAGTTATAAGCATTATATTGATTTAATCTCCCCCTCTCATTATAACTAGGATATTATGGACCAATAATTTGTATCAAAGTCAAGGTCCTTTGTAGACAAGAGTTTAACAACTTTAGGAAAAGGTTAGAATGATAAAAAGGGAAGCACCAAAGTTTTCTAAGGAAAACTATGTCTTATGGTATTGAAAGATGAAGTGTACCTCAAAACTCTTAGAGATGCTTACTAGAAGCACGCTGAGAACAAAATTGTCCATCCTACACCACCACTTAATGCAGATCAAACAAACAAAAAGGAAGCTCATATTTCTACTATAGAAGTATTGATAAGTACTCTTTCATGTGTTGAGTATGTTGATCTAGAAACATTAACAATGCTTATGAAATCTGGGAGAAGATCAAAATTTTCTATGAAGGAGACAAGAATGTCCAGAAGGAAAAGGTTGATAGCTTGAGAGGAAAGTATGATGACATAAAGATGAAATAATCTAAAACAATTGAGCATTACAACAAAAGGATAAAGGGTGTGGTGACATACATAAGAGGAGCTAGAGGTATACTAGTTAAAGATGATATAGTAAGTCAAATACTAAGGACCTTGCAACCATAATATGTTATAAGGATCTCAACCATTCAAGAGCTAATATCAAGGGAGAAAGGTAAAGTATCTCAAGATGCATTGATAGGAGAGTTGACTACATTTGAACTAAGAAACTATGACAATATTCTTCAAAAAGGTGAGACTATATTGAAAGCATTTGTTGCACCTATTGCACCCATAAAAGGAAAATAAGAAGAGAGCACTTCTAGACTCAACAAAGACCTTGAATTTTTCTTTGCCAAAGAATATGAACAAGAAGAGATAGAGGCTCTCTTTTCAAGAATATTGACTCAAGGGAAAGGAAATTATAAAGGTAAACTTCCTTTCAACTATTTTAATAGCTATAAAATAAGACATATAGTTGCTACATATCCTAAGCCAATAAAAGGAAAAAGAATAAGAAGTGGAAAAATTTCGAAGATAAAGGAAATATCTTATAGAAGAAGGTGTGATTGTTGAGGAGTCAACCTATTCTAATGATGATGAGGAGGAGACAACCTTTGTTGGAATAAATGAAGAATGAATGGAGAGAGCTCTAATATCGAGCACCAACCAAATTTTTTTTTGGATCATATATAGTTTCTACTCACACCACATGATTGGTGACCATAATGAGTTCCACGAAGTAGAGGAGTGTAATGGTGAAATGATAATATTTGACAATGATACTCCTTGTGTAGTAATAGGTAAGAGTTTAATGTCCCTAAATGATTCCACAAAATGTGAATATGTGTATCTAGTGGAAGGATTAAAATAAACCTTTTGAGCATAGCTCAACTAAGTAATAAAGGCTATAGGTATGAGTTTGACAAAGGGTCTTGCGGGTTTCTAGACAAGAAGTGTAAATTATTGGCTATGAGAGAGTTAAGAAAGGTAGCCAATTTTACCTAAACTCTACTATATAATAACTTCTTTGTAGCTACATCTAAAAATAATTGGATTTGTCATAAAAATATATGTCATGTAAAATTTGACATCATTGTTAAGGTAGGAAGAAAGAAATGTATGATGGGCTTGCCTTCAATCACAAAGCTAGATAATGTTATGTGTAAGGAATGCCAACTAGGAAAGTTAGCCAGTTCTATTTTTCTAACAAATCATTTACTTTTGAACATAGTTTAGAATTTTTACACTTTGATCTATGGGGTCCTATGAATACTAAGAGTGTGTCAGGTGATATATATTCTATGTTGTTCATAGATTATTTTTCTAGGATGATGTGGGTTGTTTTCCTAAAGGAGAAGTCAAAGGACTTTGATATGATCAATATTTTTAAAGCTAGTAGACCACAAGATGGGTAAAGAACTAAAGTTCTTCAGATCAGATAGGGGAGATGAGTCCACCTCACAAGAATTCATGAGCTAATGTGAAGAACACGACATCGAGAGGCATATGTAAGCCCCAAAAACACCTTAGAAAAATGTTGTTGTTGAAAGAAGGAATGGGACATTAATAGACTATCATGTGCCTTTGTTGGAAGACATTGGCTCTATCCTAATCTTATTAAGTAGAACTTATAAAGACAAAATTATAACAATGAAGTTCAAATAGAAATTAAGATATACATATAATACTATATATTCTTATATACTAAACTATTATATTATGATCAATTATAATAGATAATAAATACATAAGTAATAATATTAAAATACAACTTCTTATCTTTGCTTATCATATTTAAAACAAATAATAATATTAATAAGATATGAGTGAATATATTATCTAAATGAAATACCTTATTTAATAAATAAATACTAATGTAAGCTAAATATTTTTTTTATAGTTATCCTTGATTAAATTAAATAACTACAATTAATGACCATTAGAAAGGTTGCATCTCTACAAACCCATGTGCCACCGATCACATAAGGGAGAAGAAAGTATTAATAAGGGGAGAATATTACATCAAAAACATAGGAATAAGATTTTTGACATGCCGAAAGAAAAACAAGGAAAATAAATATATACTAAGGAGTATAATTTGTACCACAAAGAAAGAAGAAGTTAAATAACCATTCAAAGGAAATTGTTAATGAAATAATGACAAGTAAAGTCAAACAACAAAAAAAGACATCAATTTAAAAGAAAACATCAAATCATTTGAAAATAATATAACTAGCATATATACAAAATTAATTACATTTTTTTTGTTGAGAGATATCTAATTTCAAGATTTATAATCTTACAAACATGATATTTAATATCATCAAAATATCCATAAGTAAATTTTTTTTTCTTATGAATATCTTAATTTTTTTTCGATAGACATTATTTCAAGATTAGAAATGTTGAAGTAGATATCTCTTGGCTTTTTAGGATCAAATAAGTCAAGAGATGTCCTTTTGAGGAGCCTATTGCATTCAATTATTATATAAAAATAAGTGCCTTGAGAAAGATAACTATCAAATTATTTTATATACATACTTCCTACACACACACACGCGCACACGCACACGCACACACACGCGCACACACACACGCACACGCACACGCACACGCACACGCACACGCACACGCACACACACACGCACATGCACACGCACATGCACACACACATGCACACGGACACACACACACGCACACACACACGCACACACACATGCACACACACATGCACACACGCACACACACACACACGCACGTTAAATTTTTATTTTATTTTAATGAATTGAATAATATGCTAGATATGAAATACTCTAGTTTAAAAATTGTCTTAAGACTAAATATTTTTTATAAATTTAATATCAATATAAAGATTCTTGTATTCTCTAGGGCATGTTTAAGTCTTAGTATTTCACCTATCATTACTTAGCAATTATGTGACAAGAAAGTTAATTCACATTATCAGGTTTGAAAATTATTTCCAAAATGCATCTTGATGTTAATATTAGTGTCATAAATATGTTCGTAACCAAACAATGAAAGGAATTTAAATAAAAATGTAATATTAATGTTTAAAATATAAGAAAGTAAATATTATGTGCTAAAAATTTAGAATTTGTCATTATCAAAATAACAAATGGTGTTCAGAATGGGTTTTTCCCTCCTAATGTGTGAATAAATTTTCTTTTATGGGTGCAATATTATGTGTAATTAAGAGCCTACTCTCTCAAGCTAAAAATATACGAGACTTCTAACTATGTTTGGCCATATTAATTATTAAAAAAATTGATATTCAACATAATTGCTGCCCTACTATAGCTTAATTTTTTAGAAAGATCATTCTTATATTAGCAAGAATGGAACACATTTGCATAAATGTTATTGGAGAAGAACAAATATCTACCTATAAAATAATTCAAAAGATCAAATAGTTTATAAGTCTTCTCAAATTTAAGTGTATTTTTAATGTCTATTCCACCCACTATTCATAACATGTTTACCTCATCCACTCCTCTCATTTTATTACTCACAAATTTTTCTAGAGGCCTCACTTTAATATCTCAATCCAAAATTATTACTAAAAAAATTTCCCTGCACCCCTAATGGGGAAAACATATCCTAGGCTAGAGATCATAGTCATTCCTCTTTCCCTAATTTCCCTTTCTCAGGAACATGATAAGGAGAAGGTAGAGGATGAGAGTGGAGAGGCAGTTATAAAGGACAGGCGCATTGTCTAAAAAATTTTTAATGTTAGAACATAAAAAATGGGAATAGTGAGAGAAACCATGAACCCTCAAATCCTTGAAGGTAAAGAAGGAAAGCTCCAGATGGAGGAACTCATCAATCTAGACCTGGTGGCTATTACTAATAATGCAAGGGAAATTGGCATGAATTTGATAAATAATGCTACAAATAGTATGATAGAAAATTTTAGGTCAATTAAATGGCTCTACCATGAATTGGAGGAGGTCAAAGAAAGAGTGGGTCAGCTAGAAAACCAAGGGAAGAAGTTAGAACATGGAAATTTGACAAATTAGGGGGATGGCCTTAGATTGGTGGAAAAAATAATTCAGAATTTGGAAAATTACAATCATAATTTGGCAAGCTAGATGATTTCAATTCTAACTTCTCTTAATGAAAATATATCTTCTCTTGCCAGAAAGTTGAAAGGTAGGGGCTTCCTAGAGGACAATGAGGAAAAGGACAGAGCTGGAGATAGGATGGATGAGGACATGACTATGGACATTACTGTCAATAGCTTGGATTAGATGGGTTAGAAGAAGTAGGAGCATATGGCTAAGGAGATCCAGAAGGCCTATGAAGCGGCTAAAATGATGCAAGAGTTGGAAAGAAAGATAGAGGAGTAACATAGATTTTTCTTTTCTTATCCTTTGGTCTGACTGGTTTTTGTAGTTTTTGGTTTTTGGATTTTTACCTATTGTGGTTTTTCTAGCCTTTTGGTTGGCCATTGTACTGTGGCTGGGCTTTAGTGCTTATTATCAACCTGTTGATATGTATGGACCGTGGCTGGGCCTTTGTTGCTTATTATTAGCCTTTTGATATATTTTAACTTTTGGGTTTTAGGATCCCTGTAAAACCTATTTTTCTAATCAAAAATTTTTTTTCCCTATGGTCTCACTTTAATCTCTCAATTCACAAAAGCCTACAAAGATTTCACAAACTCCACTCATATTATTATTGAAATCCCATGAAGTTACTTGATATCTAGACATTTCATTAACATAGACAACAAATTTGTTGATAGGAATTATTAAAGAATTAAGTTTGAAGAACACTTTATGTTTTGGTGAAATTATTCCAAGAAATCTCAATCCCACTTCATCATCACCAAGCAAGCCAATGGTTTATTGTAATTTTCATAGTGGGTTCTACTAAATATTAAGTATTTTCACTACAAACATAGCTTGAAGAGTTGTATTGGACACCATTGTTGCAAGGTATCATGTGTACATATTAAACACCACCACTGCTACCAAATTTATGGAAAACACTATATATAGCAAGGAGCACAAATTTTGATAAATATGTAGACCACAAATCTCAAAGACTTTACATTTGAATTGGAGATGTTGGTGTAAATAAGTATTTAATATTTACACTTTACTTAAGTTTACTTAGGTTAATAATGCATTTTATTATATTGCATTATTTTATTATTTATTTAGGTGAGACTACTTAAGAGTTTGTGTACTCTCATGAATTGTCATGTTGACAACACACAAGTATGCAACTCTAATTCAACACATGGCGTCTACAACACTGGAGTTTGCATCATTCACTGAGTTGTCATGTAGACACCATAGTTATTCACACTCCCTTTTTAGCACATGTTGCCTACAACATAAATTTGCATGGTACATCATTGTAGGCTTATCCTCTCATCATCAGACTTACTTCTGTGCTTAATGAAGGATAACCCATATTTGGTGGACATGTGCCTGGCTGTATGACTTATCATGTTGTTGACTTCTATGCATTCTAGAAGCTCTCCATGTATTCTAGAAGCTCTCCAAAGGCCTTTATATATAGGCACTCCTAGTGTACTTTCATAGGGAATATTGAATGAATATATCATCATTCTGATCATACTCTCTCTTTGGTCTACTATTGTGCTTATGTTTGAGTTCCTTGGTCTTGGGTGAATTCAGCCTTAAGGAAAATTCTTACATGGTATCAGAGCTTGGGGAGATTCTCTACACATAGCCATTCAAGACCATAGCTGCTTCAGCACCTCAATCTGAATCTAAAGAATCTACAGAAATTGGGAGTGTCTAGAGCCAGATCTAACCCCACCATTATGTCTAAAACATCAATTCGGTGAAGATTGACTATAAATTTGCTTATGTTGGGCTAAAGTTGATCGTGAGGTAAATTTGTTTTGCAACTTGGCACCCAAAGACACTGATTTGCAAATCAAGCATGATCTAATTCGATCTACAAATTTATTTCAGATCTGATTTTAATTTTAATCTCTGCAATTTATTTTTGAATTGGGTATTTTCAGATTTTTTTGCCCAGTCAGATTTTTTTTTTTCCAGAACTAAGAAGTCACACCTTGGCTCTACAAATTTGGGTAAATATTCGTACAGAATTTTGCTGGAATTTATTCTAAATCGATGGGCATCTACATTATTCCAACTGACCCTCCTCAATTCCATAACCCATAGTTGAGTGGCATCCTCTTTACAAATTTTGGCAAGCATACAACACTGGTGCCCGACCAGCCCTTCAATCTCCGACAGGCTTCATTGTTTTTGTTGTGGGTGTTGAGTATTTTAAACACTGCACAAACCCTCTCCCCACGAATGTGGGACTACCCTGTAGGTTTTTGATGCCCATTAATTTGAATCTCAACCACCATAAAGGTTTTCCAGTGCATGTTTTTCTGATCTGGCTGCTGCTTCAAAATAGTGACCTTTGACAACCAAATTTTCATCTTCGGTGCTGTCTTTTCAAATCCAATGCACATCGTCCTGCATAGGCCCCCGAGTAGAGTACATGTGACATTTGATAATTCAGCCATGTGGCTTTTGCTGACCTACCCCAGCTTGTACAAGTGGATAGCTACTGCATCATCGCCATGTCAACTGCCAAACAGAGACGCCAGCTCAACACCCCTTTGACACATCACATCCCAATCAGCTTCTTTGACAAGTCAACACCCCCACCAAATCAATGATCTACATAGCAATACATGGCAAACCATACGCCAACTCACTTGGACACATCAAATTTTTTCCATACGTCTGTACAACATTGATGTCACCATCCATATTGTTGACATCATCATTGACATCATCACAAGGCTTGGAGTCACTGACATCATCAAATCTATGAGCCTAAATTTGATGGCCATCTAACTGTCATTTGAAGGAAAATTTGAACTACTGTGATGACCATATGACCATCAAATTTAACCCCGTCTTTTTTTGATGCAACCCTTCTCCATATTGATTTTTGATTTTGTAGTTCAACTTTGGGAGTCCATATCTCAGACATTTAGACTCTAAATTAGGTGTAATTTTTTTAAAAATTGGGTAGAATTTCCTTAATTTTTTAGTGGTTTAGATATTTTCTAGTTTTGGTGCATGGATTTGTTAGAAATTATGTCTTTTGGTGACTGTAACTGTCTAATCTTGCATTTTACAACTTCAAATGCTCTGTATGGGCACATCTATACTTGAAAATAGGTTCCATTTTTTTTGGAAGTGTGTTATTTTTTGTCTACTTTCTAGATCTATAATTAGATTATAGGGTTGTGTGGAAAAAATTGTCACTTTCAGAAATAGGGCCTTTCTTTGCTTTGTATTACTTCAAATTGTTGTACATTGTAAAGTTCTAGATTTCTAATCTTTCAAGACATTGTAAACAAGAAAAATTAGAAGCCCATGAAGGCTAAAATTGGCAAGTAGCCATTTTAATCACAATACTTATAAAGTGCCAAAAACATATATTTTGGGGGGGTTTCTTGATTTAGTGAAAAGGGGGTGTTCTTGGTGTTGTGTTCCTTCTTTTCTATAATTTTCTTTCATTTTATGCATTATGGAAAAATTTAAGTTTCCAAAATTAACTCCACATAACTATGCTACATGGTCCATCAAAATGTGGTATCATTTAATGCATAATGGAGTTTCTCAATATGTATATGGTACCCTTCCTAAATCAGCAAGTGATATTTCAGCTTGGGTAGTAGTGGATAGGAAAGCCCTACGTGATATATGTTTGGGGGTTGATGACAAGATCATGTATCAAATTAAGAAGTCTTCTACATCCAAGGAAGCTTGGGATACCCTTGAAAACCTATATGGTAAAGTGTCTAAAGAGGATGTTTTCAAAATTGAAGATGAGCTTGTCTCCTTAGATCCTAAGTTATTTGATTCTATACAGGATTTCATCATTAAGGTGAATGAACTAAGGACAAAGCTTACTAATTGTGGGAATCCTATTAAAGATGATAGATTGATCTATCTTATTCATAACAAGCTGCCATTAGAGTATTCCACATTTGTTTCTTCTTATAACACCTCAAATACTACATTAGGGTCTACCTATAAGAAAGTCTCCTTTGATAAATATGCTAATCTATTAGATACAAAAAAGAACAAGTTGATATCAATGGGGATTCTCAATTCACCTAAGTCTAAAGCATTGGTGGCCAATAATGAGGTTTCTCAAAATTCAGTTGGAGAGTCTTCAAATAAAGGAAAGGGTAAGAATAAGAAGTCGAAGAGGAAGAAATCAAAGGATGCATAAAAGACAAAACCACAACCTAATCAACAAGGCAAGTCTTCCTCAAATTCCAACAAGAAGGGGGAAAACAATAAGGAGAAGAAAAAGTGTGCTTATTGCAAGAAAATGGGTCATGAAGAACATGAGTGTTATCATAATAAGATTGATGGGTTGACCAACATCATGAAGAAACATAATGTTCCATTTCTTAATACTTATAAAGATAAAGGGTCTTCTTTAGATTCAAATGGAAAAGGGCAAGCACTCATGGAAAATTTAAACTCTTCAAAGGAATGGATTCTTGACTCAGGTGCCTCCTATGACATGGGTTCCTTCAAAGGAGGATTTTTCTTCAATGAAGAAGTCAAAGGTACTGCACATCTTTGTGGGAGATGATACCAAAATGGAAGTTGAAGGGAAAGGAAATGTGGAAATGAAAAATGGAGAGTTTAAATATGTTCTTTATGTTCCAAACCTAAGTTCTAATCTCCTCTTGATTTACCAAATCACTCACCTTGGAGATGGACATAGAGTTGAGTTCCTTCTTGACTTAGTATAGGTGCACAGTTTGAAAGATGACTCATTTGTTGTAGTGGGGAAATTGAATGATCAAAAAAGGTTATACCCTTTCTCTGATTTTGTGCCTAAGTCTCCTTCATAGGCCTTGTTAACTCAATCTAATTCAACAATCAAATTATGGAATGAGTGGTATGGGCATCTTTCCTTTTGCTATCTTCAGTAGCTTAGCACAAACAGAATGGTCAAAGGTCTACCCCAAATCAACTTTTCCACAGGTGAATGTTCAACAAGATCAGTGGATATGCATCTAGAGGGGAAGTTACAGAAAGGAAAGTCTTCAAGAGCACCAGTTGTTCTTTAGTTGGTTCACAAGGTACTAGCAGGTCCTTTTGCATTAAGAATAGTTAGCCATGGTCACTATATACTTTCCTTTATTGATGACTTTTCAAGATACACTTGGGTCTACTTTCTTCATCATAAGAATGAAGTGTTGGACAAGTTTCTAGCTTTCAAGACTCATGTTGAATAGAAATCGAGAAAAGCCATCAAAGTTCTAAGAATGGATAATGAAAGCAGATATGTGAACAAAAGACTTAAAGACTTTTGTAGAGTTGAGGGAATTGATCTTCAGAATCTACCAACATTTAGTCTACATAAGACAAATGCGACAACATTGAGGATTCAAACTCTTAAGTCTATGGAAAGTTACATGATACAAGCCAAGTCTCTAGATCCAACACTTGAAGTCAAAGAAATTAGTAGTACCACTCACATTCTTAATAGGTCTCCTCATCCAACCTTAGATGGAAAGATTCCTTTTGAGGCATGGTGTGGAAAAAAATCTATTGTGACACACTTCAGAGTCTTTGGTTGTCCTGCATGGGAAAACATATCTTCTAGGGGATGCAAGGAACAATCACCTTGGCCTTGTACTTTCATTGGTTATGAAGACAGTGTGAAGGTATAAAAACTATTGGATCCAAAGACACATCAGATCTTTGTGGAGAAGGATGTACACTTTGAGGAAAGTTCACGAAGCTTTTCCTCTAATCCTCTCCGCACATCATACCATGTGGAAAATGATAGTGACACTAGCGATAGTGCTTCAATAGATTTAGACATGTGGGGTTCTATGAGCAGTTGCAATGAGAGGTCACTACATTAGTCTAGTCCACATACATATATTGCCATAGTGATAGATCTAGCACAGTAGGGTAGATTTAGTCTTCCAGGTCTAGCATCAGTGATAGATTTGGGGGACAATATTGATGATCTACCTCTTCTTCTTGATGGAAAAGCACCTTCTTCAGTTGTCACAAGGGCTCCATGTGAATCTCTTGTTCATTCTCTACATGATCGATTGTCATAGGTTGAAGTGATTGTGGATACTTATGATCAGTAGTTGTAGAGGGATTCTTTATTAGCTAAGGAGATAGATAGTTCTTTGAGATAGGTTCTTCAACTAGTTGAGTAGGTTTCAGAGACATCATTTATCTATGAGATTCTTTCCATGCATAGTGGAAGCGTCTCATCTGTACCTTTGGCATTGTTTCTTCCTAAGGGGAGGAACATCATTTTGTAGTCTTGGATCAACTTCTTCATCGGAGCCATCAGTATTAGGCATTTTTCTTTGGGGGGGGGGTGGGGAGCCTATCCTATCTCTCTTCCTCTTCTCATCATTCTCTTATGTATATATTGGATGTATGTCGTAATGGGGGGATCTTGATTACTCCATCCATCCATACATCATATTTTTTTTTCCATCTCTCTTTTTGGGGGAGGGATTTTCCCATGAGGTTTTCCCTCTTTCTCTACTTTATGAGAGATTGCATTTCATTATGTACATGGGTACCTATCATGGCCTAGTAGCCATGACCCATCATGCATTTCATCCTAGATTTTGTAAGCTTAAGGGCATTCCCCTAAGTTGCACTTAAGGGGGGGTGTTGGTGTAAATAAGTATTTACTATTTACACTTTACTTAAGGTTACTTAGGTTAATGCATTATTTTATTATTTATTTTTGGTGAGACACTTAAGAGTTTCTGTACTCTCATGAGTTATCATGTTGACAACACAGAAGTATGCAACTCTAATTCAGCACATGGTGTCTATAATATTAGAGTTTTCATCATTCACTGAGTTATCATGTAGACAACATAGTTATTTGCACTCTCTTTTTAGCACATGTTGTCTACAACATAAATTTGCATGCTACAACATTGTAGGTTTATCCTCTCATCATCGCACTTACTGCTATGCTCAATGAAGGATAAACCATATCTGGTGGACATGTGCTTGGTTGTATGACTTATCATGTTTCTAACTTCTATGCATTCTAGAAGCTCTCTAGAGGCCTTTATATACAAGCACTCCTAGTGTACTTTCATAGGGCATATTGAATGAATATATCATCATTCTGATCATACTCTCTCTTTGGTCTACTGTTGTGCTTGTGTTTGAGTTCCTTTGTCTTGGTTGAATTTTCCCTAAGGAAAATTCTTATAGGAGAAATATCAATTTTTTTGTTGCTTCACATTTTTCTTTTCCCCAATTTGTTGATTCTTGATGCTCAAGCACTCACATAACGTCAATGAACAAATCTTGTAATTTTTGACATTTCTTTACTATTGATATATATGTTAATTTTCTTTATAATTGATAGATGCTTGTCAAATTTATTAAAAAAATAGAAAAAATTGCATTGATTAATGACATCATTGTAGAAAGCCTCTCAACTTAATAAAAAGTATCCATGATAAAGGGAAGACATTACTCATATTAAGGTGACAATAGATAAGATATTAAGGTACTACATCAAAACATGGTATGCTAAATTATATTATATTATACAATATAAAGGTAATATGGTAAATATATATTGTTTTGTCACTGATGTCAAACCTACTACTTACTGGTACGATAATTTCTTAGATGATTTAAGTACTATAATTTATTTGATTGATGAAGAGGATTTGATCAAATAAGGTAACAATAGCACCTAGAGGAAAGGTTGAGTTATGATATGGAAAAGGAGTACAAGAATTAGTTAAGACAATGATATTATAGTGCATTGATTTCTAATTAAGGTTGCAAAAGATGGATACACTAATTAAGTTTAGAAGAACAAGTTAAATTAATTGTGTTTGCCAAGCTTAACAATCTACACAATAGGTCCTGAAAAAATTTAGTGTAAGCTGAGCATAAAATTAGTTGGAGCTAAGAAAAGTCAAAATTAGTGTATGCTAAGTGATACAATGTAAGCTGAGTAAAGTTTAATTGATGCCGAGCACCAATAAACTTTAGTTCATGATGAGTGTTTTGATAGTGGATTCCAAGCAACATAGTATGTGCCAAGCATTAGAAGCAAGTTAATGTTGAGTATCAACATTATGAGAAAGATCATGAATTCAATGAATCTAAGCTAACAAGTTTGATTTCTTGGATTTTGTAAACTATGTAAGGTAAGCTTGATGAGTTGGTGGCATAGAATTCGAGATGAACCATTTTGAGGAAAATTCAAAGTGGATTGAAGGAGAAGTTTCTAGAATGGAATAAAATGCAAAGATAGGTAGATTCATTGAATCCTACCTAATCCTAAAATGGATGATGGAGGGTGAATGGAAAAATATCTTAATTTTATATTTATAGAGATGGCTAGTCAGAAGCAAAGGTTGCCATGTGCGAGAACCTAAGGAAGACAATGAGTCTAGGGTATTGCTTCATTCATTGACTTAAGAGAAGAGACTATTATTGTCAAGAAAAGAAAGAAGGCTTAAGGGTATGGATTCTTAAAGGGTGAATAAGCTATCAGAGCTGTAGTGTGTGAAAGAAAAATAGAATGCAGGACTAAAAAACAAAGATCTATAATATGCAAGTGTGTTGTAAGTTGTTATCAGATCAAGCCTTACTATTACTTTCTAAACATTGTATCAGTCTAGGGTAAATCCTTTGGATTAAGGTTGACCTAAAATTCATTTGTAAATCTTTTAAATAGGTGACATTTCAAGTGAATGATCTAAAGTCCTTTAACAACGCTCACTCCTAACAAGGTGATTGAAATTCTTTAACCATGTCACATTTAATAGTGTGCATTGTAACCTTTAAGAGGGCTATCCTTTCACAAGGCATCACTTCAGAAGAGTGCAAATGAGTAGCATGTTATTGTTTTTTTTTCATAAATTGGGTTTCCATGTTAAATCATTATATCAAATGTGTTATTGAATATGTTATGTTTCATGCATACATTTCTGCAAAGTTGATTTGACTTTAACCTACAAGTTTAAGTGATTGTATGATCTAATGGATGCACACATGATGAAAATGATTTATGGATATGGGTTCAATAAGTTGTGAAAAGTTTTATTCGTATACATATACCTTTGATAATTGATTCACCCCTCTATCAGTTATTCTAAAGAATTCCAAAAATTGGTATCAGAGACATCTTCTTAAGATGACTAGTTTGAAGGTATTAGAAGCAAAAGATCAAGATGTCAAAAAGAGAGCTACCCAAGCTTAATAGAGAGAGCTTCTCTAGATGGAAAAGTTTGATGAAGCTACACCTAGGAGGTCTTGGAGAGCATGCACAATCTACCATTGCTAATGAGCATGTCAATCCCATTGGTGCCTTAATTATTGAAGATCTAAAAAAGAAGAAAGAACACAACTAGACAATGTTGGAGATTGCCTTTGCCCCAAGTTATGTTGAGTTTGATGATATAAAGGGTTGTGATAGTGCAAAGAAAATTTGGGATGCTTTACACACAATTTATGGAGGTGATGCAAATGGTTTGAGAGCCAAATCTGAAAGTCTTAGAGGTAAGTTTGATGATATGAGAATGCAAGAAGGTGAGAATGTTGCTCAATACTGCTCTAGGATTAGGGATGTTGTTAATGCTATAAGGTGATCTACTAGTAAGATAGATTATGAGACTATCCTAAGAAAAGGTTTGAGAACAATAAGACCCATTTATTCTATTAGAGTTTCTACAATACAAGAACTGAGATGTGTACCAAGTTCTAATCTCACTCTTGAAGGTTTGGTAGGTAGGCTCACTACTTTTGAGCTATCTAATTTTGATAACTTTAAATCTAATAATGTTGAATTTTCTTTCAAAGCTAAGCTATTATTGAAGAAACCTAATGAAAAGATGAAGAAAAAGGTGAACTATGTGTCCAGTGGGAGTGATACAGATGTAGAACAACTTGAAGCACTACTAGCAAGGAGATTTCATAGAGGAAAGGGAAAATTCAAAAGTAAGTTACCTATCATGTGTTTCAATTGCAATGAGGTCAATCATATTGCTGCTAGATGCCTAGAGAAGAAGAATTATAGAGGTGGAGACAAGTACAAAAGTAGAAGAGGTGAAAGCAACAAAGATTACAAAGGAAAAGGCAAGAAGTTTTGCTACATTGTTGAAGAGAAAAATAAAGATGGATTTGACGATCATGATGGTGAAGTGGTGTATGTTGCCATGAAGGATGAATTTGATGAGGATGAGGCAACTACACTAGTTTCTTGTGTGAACAAGAATGAAAGATGGATCATTGATAGTGGGTGTTCACATTACATGACTGGAGATAAAAGTTAGTTCATTACCTTGAATTATTATGATGGAAATAGTGTAAGGTTCAGTAATGATGCACCTTGTATGATAAAAGGAAAAGGTTCTATCAAACTTATAGAAAATATTTTATGTGACAATACTTATTATGTTGAAGGACTTAACTATAATTTTTTGAGTGTGTCACAACTAAGTAATTTAGGTTGTAAGGTTGAGCTTGAAAACAAAATTGCTAAGATATATGATAATGATAGAAAACTAATTAGAAAAGGTGATCAAACTAGAGGTAATCTATTCTATCTTGATATAGAGGATGCTACTTGTTTAATTGTAAAATTTGATGATGTGTGGCTATGGGACAAGAGGTTATGTCATGTTATTTTTGATAACTTGATTAGTATCAGTAACATGAGAAGAATCAGAGCTTTTCCTAAGTTGAAAAAACTTGACAATATAATTTGCAAACAATGTTAGTTAGGCAAGATGACAAAGTCAAGTTTTAAGAGTAAGACTCATACCTCTAAAGGAATATTAGAGATTGTTCATATTGACTTGTGTGGATCAATTGATGTGGAAATCTACAAAGGAGATAAGTACATTATGCTATTTGTTAATGACTATTCTAGAATGATGACAATTATGTTTATAAAATAGAAATATGGTGCTTTCCAAATGTTTAAGTGGTAATTATCAGAGGAGGAGAATTTGTACATCAAATGAGTTTAAAATGTTTTTTCAATCATAGAGTAATCAAAAGATAGACATCTGAACCTAAGACCCCTCCAAAAAATGGAATTACTGAAAGGAGTAATAAATATGTAATGAACTATGCTAGGACACTCATGATGGAGAAAAATGTTGTCTTGAAATATTGGAGAGAAGCTGTAAGTATAGTTGTCTACACATTGAACCGTGTGCAAGTCAAGAAAGGTACTCATTCAACACTTTTGAACTATGGTATGGATACTCACCCAATGTAAACTATTTAAAGGTATTTGGAGGCAAGTGTTATATTCTCAAGGATTTTAGGAATGGTAAATTAGATGAAAAAAGTGAAGAAGGCATATTCCTTGGCTATTCCACAACAAGTAAAGCTTATAAGTATTTAAATACTAATACTAACAAAGTTTTGGGAAGTGCAAATGTGAAATTTGATGAACATATAGAAGTACATGAGGCTAAACATATGAAGGAAGTAGAAGAATATAAATCATTTGTATATTTTTATGAAGGTAAGTCTGCTAATGAAGATGTTTTAAATCAAGTTGTAAATCAACAAGTTTTAGTGACTTCCAAGTTACATACTATGAATGCTAAGTTGTGTTCAGGAACTAAGCTAGATTTAGGTGTTGAGTTACAAAGTGAAGTTGAGGTACATTCTCATTTTGAGATTGGTGTATATGAAAAAAATGTTGAACTACCTGATAAAGATGTACATAATGATTCAAAAGTTAGAGACAAAATGAGAGAAATAGAGTAGAACCAAGATTGTCAAAGTATGTCAAGAGAAATCACCCTCCTGCACAAATCATTGGGGATAAAGATGCTAGACCAATGAAAAGGAACAAATTGAGAAATGATACATGTTTGCTTAGCATGCAAGAACCTAAAATAATGAAAAATGACTTAGAAGATGTGGAATGGAGTAAAGCCATGAAAAAAGAGATTAAACAAATTGGAAAAAATAAGACATGGACTCTAGTTCCTAGACCAGAAGATAAAAATGTGATTGGCACCAAGTGGGTGTATAGAAATGAGTTAGATGAAAATTGTGAAGTCACAAGAAACAAGGCAAGATTAGTTTGTAAAGGACATGCATAATAAGAAGGGATAGACTATGGAGAAACATTTTCTCTTGTTGCAAGATTGGAAGGAGTAAGAACTTTACTTTCTTACTTTGCATACAAATGTTTCAAAGTTTATTAAATGGATGTTAAGTTTGCATTTCTAAATGTTATATTGGAGGAAGAGGTTTATATTGAATAGCTAGAAAGATTTTTTAATGCTAACAACAAAAGCATGGTATGTAGACTATGTGAAGCTTTATATGGTTTGAAGTAGGCACCAAGAGCATGGTATGAAAGGCTTCATAATTATCTTGTGAAGATTGAATTTGAGAGGAATTATGATAACAACAATATGTACTTGAAGATAGAGAAAGGAAAAGGTATTTTACTATCTAAAATTTTTGTTGATGATATCATATTTGGAGGTCAAGATATTTTATGTATGGCTTTTGCAAATGAAATGAATAATGAATTTGAGATGTCTATGTTTGGAGAGATCAAATTCTTTGTGGGTTTGCAAGTTCATCAAATAAAATATGGTATATACATCACTCAGTCAAAGTAAGTAAAGGATATAAAGAATTTTTTTGGATTGGAGGATTCCAAACTAGTAAGCACACCTATGGTGAAATGACATAAATTGTCAAAGAATGATGATTTAGCTAAGGTGAATCAAACATTGTATAGGTCTATGATTGAAAAATTACAATATGTAGTACACAACAAACTTGATATTACATTATCTGTTGGGATATTTACAAGATTATCTACTAATTCAAAGGAAAATCCTTTGATGGTTGTTAAAAGAATAATGAGATATCTAAAAGGAATAGAAGACTATGGTCTATACTATAAGAAAAATGAGAAATTTGAATTAAGAGCCTACACTGATGCTCATTGGGCTAAAAATATTGATGACAGAAAGAGCTCTAGTGGAGGAGCATTTTTCTTAGGAAAAAGGCTGGTTACATGGATTAGCAAGAAACAAAACTACATATCTCAATCTATTGCTAAAACTTCAAATATGTTGCTATTGCAGTAAATTGTACAAGCATTATATGGATCAAACAACCACTCAAAGGTATGAGGGAGGAGATCACTAAACCTGTGATAATTTATTATGATAATACAAGTGCTATAAATCTATTAAATAATCCTATGATGCATACAAAGACTAAGCACATTGCAATCAAGTATCATTAATTGAGAGAGTTAGTTCAAGATAAAGAGGTGAAAAAGGAATATGTTAACACAAAATAGAAAATAGATGATATCTTCACAAAAGCATTACCTAAGGTTTCTCATGAGTATCTAAGGGGTAAAATAGGGGTGATACCCCTATCAAAGGCTATTTAAGAAGCATGAGAAGTGCCCTACATCAAACAAGATTATTGACATATGTTACACATTGATGTAGTGGATCTTAAGACTTTAGGAGCTTCCTAAACTAATCAAAGAGTTGGAGCTACAAATTAGTCACAAGCTAGGTGAGAAAGGGAGAAACTAAAAATGTTCATATCTACATATTAAGATGACAAGTATTTGGCATTATTGTCAAAGAGGGAGAAATCCTAAAGGGAGAAAAAAGAAGAAATAAAGGGAGAAAAGAAAAATGGAAATAAAGGGAGCAATCCAACGATCTAGAAAGGGAGAAAGAAGATACAAAAGAAACATGGAATACCTAGTTAGAGGGAGATAATGTCAAGGGAGATATAGGAATTGATCTAGAGGAAGTCATAAGGATGCATTGATTGATTGTCTATTGATCAGAACAGACTTTTGTAACCTATTAGTAAGATGAAAGTTACTGATAGAGGGAGAGATTTCAATACAACAAATTATTTTCTTTTTGGTATTTTGTTGGTTGTACTAATTAATTTTGGTTTGCCATCAATGCCAAAGAGGGAGATTATTGAAAATAGATTGATACAAGTATGAATATGTGTTTCAATCATTCTATTGTCACTGATGTCAAACTTGCTACTTGTTGGTAAGATAATTGCTTAGATGATTTAAATACTATCATTTTTATTTATTTATGAAGAGGATTCAATCAAATGAGGTAACAATAACACCTAGAGGAAAGGTTGAGATATGATATGAAAAAGGAGTACAAGGATTGGATAAGATAGTAATATTATATTGCATTTGTTAGCTACTTAAGGTTGTAAAGGATGGATACATTGATTAAGTTTAGAAGAACAAGTTAAACAAATTGTGTTTTCCATGCTTAACAATCTACACAGTAGGTGCTGAGAAAATTTAGTGTAAGTTGAGTAGAAAATTAGTTGGAGCTAAGCAAAATCAAATTAAGTGTATGATGAATGATACAATATAAGCTGAGTAAAGTTTAGTTGGGGCTGAGCACTAGTAAACTTTAGCTCATGCCAAATGTTTTGATAGTGGATGCCAAGCAATGTGGTATGTGCCAAGCATTAGAAGCAAGTTAATGCCGAGTGTCAACATTATGAGAAAGATCATGAATACAATGAATCTGAGCTAAAAGGTTTGATTTCTTGGATTGTGTGAACAATATGGAAGATAAGCTTAATGAGTTGGTGGAACAGAATTGAAGATGAACCATTTTGAAGTGAATTCAAAGAGGATTGAAGGAGAAGTTTCTAGAAGGGAATAAAATACAAAGATGGGTAGATTCATTGAATCCTACCTAGTCCAATCTAACCCTAAAATGGACGATGGAGGTTGAATGGAAAAAGATCTTAATTTTCTATTTATAGAGATGGTTGGTTAGAAGAAAAGGTTGTCATGTGCGAGAACCTAAGGAAGACAAGGAGTCTAGGGTATTGCTTCATTCAGTGACCTAAGAAAAGAGACTAATATTGGAAAGAAAAGAAAGAAGGCTTAAGGGTATGGATTCTTGAAGGGTGAACAAGCTATTAGAGCTAAAGTGTGTGAAAGCCAAGTAAAATGGAGGACCGAAATAAATGTAATCTGCAAGTGTGTTGTAAGTTGTCATCAGATCAATCCTTACTATTACTTTCTAATCATTGTACCAGTCTAGGGTAAATCCTTTGGATTAAGGTTGACCTAACAATTATTTGTAAATATTTTAACTGGGTGACATTCCAAGTGAATAATCTAAAGTTCTCTAACAAGGCTCACTCATAATAGGGTGATTGAAATCCTTTAACCAGGTCACATTTAACAATGTGAACTATGACCTTTAATAGGGTTGGCCTTTCACAGGGCATTACTTTAGAAGAGTAAGAATGAGTAGCATGTTACTAGTGGTTTTTCCAAAATTGGGTTTCCATGTTGAATCATTGGGTCAAATGTGTTATTACATCTATTATGTTTCATGCTTAGATTTCCACAAAGTTGATTTGACAATAACCTACAACTTTAAATGATTGTATGGTCTAATGGATGCATGCATGATGAAAATGATTTATGGATATGGATTCATTAAGTTGTGAAAATTTTTATTTGTATATCTAAACCTTGGATAACTGATTCACCCCCCCCCAAGATATTCTAAAGAACTCCAACATATATACATTCTTATAACTAATAAAAATAATGAATTTAAAATAAGTAGAGCTAATATATATTAAGAGGATATCTTGCAGATGAAATAAGGGTGGAGTGTGAAGTGGACCAAAAAAAAGGTAAGGAATGTACATTGTGATTGATTTAATTATAATTATAAATTTATTTTTTATATGAATTATATGTGTGTGTGTGTGGAACTCTAAATGAATGGTACACATGGATTGAATGTTTAATGGTTTTAGATCAAGAGAGTCCCTTTTTAGCGAAAAGAGTGATCTTAATATGGTTAATGGACTAAGATCAAGACATGCCTTGTTTAGGGAAGAGAGTGATCTTGATATTCTTTAAGGCTAGAGTATTCCATTGAAGCCTGTTGATCTCTATGCCTAAGTTTCCTATTGGTATCCAAACACTTAGTCATTTTCTAGGAAAGGTTGAATGATCATAATTGTGATCAAGTCATCTAGTAAAGGCCGAGCAAATAAGGACTTGTTTATTTTGCATTCCATGCTAAGAAAGGTAGAGATTGTCGAGTAGCCCAATTGAGACCGAGCACATATATAAGATGAGCTTATATAGTTGAGACCAAGTAAACTATAAGATAGTTTTTTCTGAGTGAATAGTATAGATCAAGTGTGTAGAAGCCAAGTGCTAAATGAATGTTAATTATGGCCGAGTGTCAAAATATTCAGATGCTAAGAAAACCAATTTTTTCATATGAGTTTGTAATTGCACAAACACCTATGTAAACTATTTTTGGCCAACTTCTATATAAATTTAATGATTGTAGAGATAGTTAAGATGGAGTTTACATGTCTTTACAAAAGGTAATGATTTTGAGGAAAGAAAATTAACCAATCAAATAATTAGAAGGGAAATGAAAAAAGGAATGAATTGTGAACCATTGATTATGATCCAAATTTTTTGAAGATTTTCTATTTAAAGAGGATTCTAACCCTAGGATCAATGTGTGAAGAGACCAAGTGAAAAGAAGCATGTGTGAATGAATGAGTGAATGCACAAGTGAAGGAGTGAAAAAGGATAGAATAGAGAAAGAAAGGATAAGTCTAAAAGGAGATCAGATAGAGAAATTTAAGCAGTGAAGGACATGACAGAGATATTAGATTAAGAGATTAGATTGAGACATTCTATAGAGGAGATCCAAAAGTGGCTTTCAGAGAAAATCGAGGGTCATGTACTGAATCGGTTTTTATAAAATGAATTAGGAAAAATATCTTAACAGAGTGATCCTAACATATCTATGTAAATATCCTAATAGAGCCATTACTTGATAGTAAGTGTAAAATCATTTCATAGGGTAAGACCTAATAGTCTTAAAGTTTTTAACAGGGTAGACTGCTGACATGGTAGATCATTCATTGTGATCAAATGTTGTAACCCTAATAGGTTAACTTTATTGTTGCAATAGTGAAGATTTTTTGGTTTCATCCTAACCCTATTTTTATCTTCACTTTGAAGTGTTTCTAGGTAACCAAATAATTTGTGTTATGTTGAAACTTTTATGATGTTTTCGTTTACACTTGAACATTATGGTTTTGATATTTTGATGATAGATATGAGATGAATTAGGTGTGAAATCAATAAAAAAAAAATTGCAAGTAAAAGTTTAAGATCCTTTTTCACCACCCCCCAATATATCTCATTTCCTATTACATCCTTCTAAAACTTGGTATCCAAACTCAATTCTCTTGGAAGAATTCTAACAACTTAAGAGAATCAGATATTGGAGATGGAGGAATTCTTGATGGGAAAAGTCATTGAGAACTAGATGATTGAAATATAGATCATATTGCAACAACTTGAAGGAGTGAGAGAAGAGTTAAGAAAATCCTTGAAAAAAAGGAAAGAGATGGCAATTCAACAAAATGACACATGATACAAGGAAGTTGATACAGAAAGACTATGTGAAAATGAAAACATTAGTGACAATAATGCAAAAATAGTAGAACTACTAGAGAAGAACAACATTCTGAGAAAAGATGTAAAATGACTCAAGAGAGAACATGAAACCCAAATAGTGAGACTATGTGAGGTGATAGAGAAAAAGAAGAAAGAAAGAGAAGACAAAATCATGGATGAAGAAGATAAAAGATAGATGGTAACTAGTCTTAAAGAAAGATAATTTGAAATATATAAGCTCTCAAACAATTAGTTGGATATGATGAATCAATTGATAATTGCTACTCAGGAAGCAAACGTAAAGGACATGGAGATCACAAGTTTAAGACCACAAAATGAGAAATTGAGAAATGAGTTGAGGATTGAAAAGGAACTTCTAGAAATAATAAATAAATGAAGTGAAGCTATCAAATATTTTGAAGAATTGATGAGATCACCAAGGTCAAGAAGATATACTTTTGGACTACGATACAAAAAACATATTTTATCTACTAAAGAAGGAGAGTCATCAAAGAGTGGAGGAAAATGAAATTCAAAATCCAAACACAAGCTTGCATGTCATCATTGTGGAAAATTTGGACACACAACAAACATCTGCAGAAGCAAGAATGGTATGGAAAATTCTAAACCTAATTTTATTGGTAATTACTTTAATTGCAAGAAGGTAGGACACCATGCACATGAATGCAGATAAAAGAAAAGTGATTCACTCTCTACATCTAGATTTGAAGGACATTGCTATAATTGCTAGATATATAGACATAAAGCTCACGAGTGTAGATCCAGGACAAAATCTAACTGGACATTTGAAAAAAAATAACATGCATCAAGAAAATGTAATACTCATCATTGGGATTAAAATACATGGTATAATTGTCATTATTGTGAAGAATATGGGAATATTACATGTTGAAATGAGATTATTTTGAAGTGAAGAACATGTAATGGAATTATTATTATTATTTTAATCATGTCAAACCTACTACCTACTGGTAAGACACTTATTTTTTTGGTTTGAATGTTATCATGTGGTTGATTGATGAAGAGGATTTAAAAAGAGAAGATAACAAGAGCACCTAGAGAAAGGTTGAGTTATTTGGTGTATAAAAGGATCACTAATACCAAGTAAGACATTGATACTATAGCATATAATTATTCTACTTAAATTTTGAAATGAAAGATTAATCAAGAAAATATCGAAAGAAGATCAAGTGAGAAAAGTGTTGCCAAGTAGTTCGTGCAAGCCAAGCAAAAATCAGTAGAAACTGAGTAAATATCAATAGGTATCAAGCAAAGAAGAAAAATAGTGGAAGCCAAGTAAATGTTAGTCTATGGCAAGACAAGTTTAGTTGGTGTCAAGCATCAATGTACTTTAGTCTTTTTTGAGTGAACTAGTGTTGGTCGAGTGACAAAACAATATAGATACCAAGTGACAAAAAATAGTGTTAAATCAAAGATTTGACAAATTTGAGCCAACTAATTTGATTTCTTGAATTATGTGAAGCATGTGGAAGATAACTATGATGAGATGGTGACACCATATTTAAGATAAACCATTTGAGGCAAATTCAAGGAATATTGTAGAGGAAGTTTCTAAAAGTTGGTAGATTCATTGAATCCTACCTAACCCTAGAATGGATGATTGTGGTTAAGTGAAAAAAGGTCTAAAGTCTCTATTTTATAGAGATAGTTGGTTAGAAGAAAAGGTTGTCATGTGTGAGAACCTTAGAAAGAAAAGGAGTCTAGGGTATTGCTTCATCTAGTATCTGAATAGAAGAGATTGTAGTTGGCATACAGTGCAAGAAGGGTCAAGGGGATGAATGCTTGAAGGGTTAACAAGCTATAAAAGTTGAAGTGTATGAATTCCAAGAAGAATGGAGGATTGAACTAAAGATCTGGAATGTGCAAGCAAGTTGTGAGTTTCTATCAGATAAAGTCCTACTATTACTTTCTAACAACTATACTAGTATGGGTAAAATCCATTGGATTAAGGTTGACTTAACAATCATTTGTAAATCTTTTAATTGGGTGACATACTAATGGAATGTTCTAAAGTCCTCTCAAAAGGATCACTCCTAATAGGGTGATTGAAATCCTTTAACTAGGTCACATTTAATAATGTGTATTGTAACCTTTGATAGGGTTGGCCTTTCACAAGGCATCACTTCAAAAGAGTGAGAATTGGTAGCATGTTACTGGTGGTTTTTCCCAAATTGGATTTCCAAATAAAATTCTTGTGTCAAATTGTGTAAATATTCTTATTGTTTTTCATGTTTACATTTATGCAAAGTTATTTTGACCTAGGACAATAATCTACTAAGTTAAGGTATTATATGATCTAATGGAGGCATGCATGCTAAGGTTTTATGGATATGGATTTGATTAGAAATGAAAAGTTTTATTTGTACATCTATACCTTGGATAACTGATTCACCCCCCCTATTAGTTATTCAAAATAATTCCAACAATTTCAGAGAATTGCCTTAAGATACATTTCAAAGGAAATTACAAGAAATGGTTGAATGGAGAACTAGTTTGTTTTAGTTGTCTCAAAGTTGGACATGTTAATAGAAAATCCAAAACCAGAGCACCAATGCCAAACAATTGATATGAAAAAGGTAAAGAAAAGGTTAAGGTAAATAAAAAATGGACATAAATAGTGGAAGCTAGAAGTTGTAGATCAAACAAAGTTGAGATCACCCAATCCAATGGATTAGGTGATCACATCAAAACTAACTAAGAGAAGAAGGTATGTAGGAACTATAAATTCAATGATATATCTTACATTAGTTCCTAACATAAATGTGCTAAAAATTTCATATCTGCATAAGAAATGATGCACACATAACACTTCAATAGAGAGAAAAGAGAAAGAGAATCATTCACTACATGAAGTATCAAGCATCATTAATATAGTCTATATTGACTGAGTATTGTAGTATGGACCGAGCGATTGACTGAAGTGATGTATTGACCAAAAAAATTGGTATTGGTTGAGTAAAGTATTGATAATTGAGTGCTTGTAAGGAAACATAGAGATTGAGATAGTTATCATATACCTACCAAGTATAAATACATTTATTGTAGAGATAAAATGGAAAATTAAAGATATTTATAAAAAATGGGCATTCATTTTTAGTTTACTAAGTGATTTCAGAGTTCACAAGTGATTCAAAGGTGATCAAGGAGAATTTAACAAAAGAGCAAGCAAATCATCGTTTAGCATTTGTAAATTTGATAAAGATAGTAAGTGTTACTTTTAGTGTTGAGTAAATTATTTTTCAAAGGATTCATAGAAGAGTTTATTTTCAAGAACCCTAGATTGAAATGGCATAAGAAAGTAAAATGTTGAAAGTGAGAAATACTCAAATTATAAGGAACAACTAGTGTCCTCCACCAAATTTTAGATATAATGTGAATTTTTAGGGGACTGAAGATGATATTGGTGCCCTGTTGTCAATTTCAACCAAGGTTTTGACTATATAGGTTGTGAGACCCTATTACATGTGAAAAATAGGAGAAATAGGAGTTTTTGAGATAAGAATAGCTTATGATAAGCTATGCAACAATGTAGTACTAAAGGACCAATACAAGATCATAGCTAAGAAATGTTAGAAATAGGGATTACTGAGAGAGGGGGGAAGGTGAATCAGTAATCTACAAACTTTAGTTGCCAATTGGGTATTATTTCTTACTTTAAACCATGTATAAAAAGTAATCAAAATTTTAGAATATAAGTACTATATCTTCTTCCTTGACTAATCTCTGATCTTCAGCTCAATCTCAAATTACAAAATAGCTCATGTAAAACTTTGCATATATCACTTTCACAAAAGTTCGCATATAATCACAATTACAAGATAATAGTTGCAATCATAATCACAAATCAATTCTTATCGCAAGATGTCCTTTACATAAATACCATGCCTTTACAAAAAATTTTGCAAGGTTTACTAAGACCATAATCTACTTTTCCAACTCAAAGTAAACATCTAGGATGTTGACCCTAATTGGACAAGTAATTATCTTGTAAATAAAATAATCCTTTCCTTCAATTCTATAGTCCTGTTTCACTTTAAACATGATTATCTCTATTCTATACAGTTTGTACTAAGTTTTGAGGTTATGCACATCATCACCAACATGTATACTATCGCCATCTAATTTTTCTAGTCATAATATGACACTAGCAACAAGTTATAAACAAAACAATACACTATTGTAAACCAAATTCTGTACTTAGACATTTTCTGATTACCAAACATTAAGTATCTTTATTTCTGAGGTTTCCTCTGAGCATGTATGTCATGTGTTACCATAAAAGGAAATAATTACATATCACTATTAGCCAATTGTCAACAATCCCCCCCTTTGGCATTGATGGCAACAAAATAGGGAAAATTGGCTAAGTCACAAAAACTTAACATAACAAAAATAAACATATAACATTACATCTATTACAATTTGTCCAAATTTACATAAGCCCCCCCTCACAATATGTTTCACATTATGTACTTACAATATTCTCCCATTTTGACAATTCAAGTACTTTCTAATTTTCTACAATTACCATTTTTTTGCAATTACTCCCCCTTTGACATCAATTACAAAGGTCAAAATGTTAGAAATATGTTCAAAAAACTATCAAAAATGTTGTCCTTCCTTATGTTGATAGGATCTTCATGCAATCATCAAAATTTTCCTTCAGACTATCTGTACCCTTAGTCGATGTTTCCTCGATGGATTTAGCTAAGGTGAGAATTGCACATAAAGCATATGATGCAATCTCAACTGCATTAAGATATGAATACAAAATGTTAGAATATGTGTTCTTGGCCTTGACATTTTCCTCCAATTGTTTCTCAACAAAAGATAATTTAGAGAAATAGATTCTTTGAAATCTGATATCCTCTTCAAAATTTGTTCCTTCTAAAGTTCTAGTTTCCTGATACCATTGTGGATATTGGCCACTTGTCTGTCAAAATCATCTACTTTGCAAGATGGATGCTAGATTTGGCTAGATAAAGCCTCTAGCTCACTCATCTTTCCTTCTATCTAACTATCAATGTCTTTAGTTAGTTTGTATGATAATGTACACTTGACATACAAAGTTTTCCCATCCTACTGGCATTTCTGAAGTTCCTTGATACAAGTATCAAGATTAATCAAGTCATTTTTAATATTTTGACAGATGGTGCTAAACAAGTTAGCATCATGAGAGATCTGTGCCTTTGCTTCTGCAACATTTAATACATTGGTGTACTCTTCATCAAATGATTTTAGCACTACTTGTGCCCTTTATTTATTATTTGATTCACTGTGTTGTATTGCCAAGGTACTTTGCAGTCTGTTAGTAACTTCCATTAAAGTTTTATGTAAGCTTTTCACTATTTTATTCTTCTGTATAAGCTTGGATAGGGATGGGATCAAATCTTTTTGATCATCATCATTAGTAGAGAAATTGGCAAGAGAGAGTGGAGTAGATGAACTAGATGGTTTAGTATCATCCTCCCTTTGTTTATTAGCTGCCTCTTTTGTTCTTCTTTCTTTTCTATTTCCTCTCTTTCCTTTCTCTCTTTTTTGCCAATCTCTTCTTCTCATCTTCCTCAATTTTATTTCTCATCTCTTCTTTTCCGCCTCTTCCTTTCTTTTCTTTTCTTCCTCAAGCAATTTCTACTTGGTCTCCTCTATTTTCTTCTTCTCTTCTTCAAGTAGCCTCTTCTCCTTTTCAATCTGTCTCAATTTGTCATCAGTATCTGGTTCATTAAGATCAAAACCTTCAAATGGATTTCTATCATCAATGTTAATGGTAACATTGGTTTTATCAATTTTTATAGTATCACCACTCACTAACACTTCTGAGGTTCTAGGTACTGGAGGAGATGCTACCTTATATTCTATCAACATTTGACTGATTGCTACCATAGTCTCACTTCTTAGTTTATCTTTTTTACCAACCATAAATAGAAATGGTCTCAAATTATTTCTTAAATATGGTGCAAGGTTATTCAACAATCTTTTAATTTATTCATCATCATCAGTCTTGCAAATAGTTTTAAGCATAGATTTCTAAAGTTCTAGATCTTCTTCCCTTATAGGAGCCTTCTTCTAAATGAGTCTTCCATATACTTTCTAGTTAATTATGCTCTCAAGATCCTTCAATTTAGATTGTTTACTATAATATATCTCAAAGTAGATCTATCAATCTGATCCTTCTCAAAACCATTATACAAATCATAAAACTTGTTCATCTAAAAAAAGTTACCTTCATTAGCAATAGTTGTGTTGATTTTCTCTATCTTCATCTTCTAGGGTTGTCGAGCTTTTTCCTATTGATTGCTTTGATGGAGTCACTTTCTCTACTTACTTGATCTCTTCATCATCATCATCATCATCATAATCATCATCATCATTGGACTCAACAATTGTCAACAATATTTTCTATCTTTTTCCTAGTCTAGTGGCTTGTTATTTAACCCTCTTTGTCTTAGTAGTCATTATGTCCACCAATCTTTTAGATTTTCTTTTCGATTCACTAGGCTAAACATCTGACACAACTACATACAAAATGCCCTATTCTAAAGATGTTTTTGTAACAAATAATGACAAAGGTTGAACATTCAGTATTCCTTGCTTCATAGTTTGTCTTACAACCTTAGACTCACTTTTTGTCATTCCAGCCTCTAATAGTGCTTTCTTCATTATAGGTTCTATTTTCTTGTGTGTTACCTTCTATATAGATGCTTGATGAGTTAACTTTGTGATCTCATTATAAGTACCAAATCTATGTTTTGCTTTGTCTTTATTTGAATTCAACAATAAATCAATATAGCCAGCTACTATATCATCATTTAATTCATAACCCGAGGGATCAAGAAATGTTTCGTGAGGTTCCACTGCTTGAATATAGGTATAATCTATATCAACCAAAATACAAATGTCTTCCTTAAATCTATCAAAAATTGTAGGTGCAATTTTGAATCTTTGTTTCATTTCATTCTGAAATGTTCTCATTATTAGGTTGCCACTATCCAATATCTTATTTGCAGGATGCCTTCTACATACTTTTGCACTCTTTTCTATTGTACATCTATCACTACTCATTATGTCTATGATAGATAAATAAGGAAATCTTTTGAGTACATGAAAAAATATGTGATTGATCATTGACTAGAATCTAAACACACCATTCTTTGTCCTCTCGATCTTTTCTAGGTTTTCTAAGAGTTGCATTCTTAGAATTTCACTAAGATTAACTTGTTCCTTCTCTATACATATCTTATATGATGCATAGATAAATTTTGCTAAAAATTCATCAATCTTTGAACTTGCACAAATATAATAGGCGATAATTTTACTCAAAAATCTTACATCACCTTGCTTGATGGTGTTGATCACCATAGCCTTTCCATTATACATTGCTTTAGTTATCTTCAACCTTCTTTTTGACCATTTTCTCACCTAAAGGTACATTGCCTTGTTTACTAAGACTAGTTACCTCACGAATAAGGTCGATAGAGATGTCAACTACATTATCTTGCATCCATAGTTTTCCTTCACATATCCTAATCAATATGATTTGTGTCCATTCATCTGTCTAACTCATGGTAGAAGTGATATTTGAATAGGTCTAGTTCCTTTAGATGTTCAAATCCAAGCTTCATTGTCATGTTGTGATTGAAAACTAATTCCATATCTTTGTTCACGAATTCACTACCAATAGACTCAAACTTACTATTCAGATAACTTCCTACATCCTTAAGATATACTACGTTGTTTAGAGTGATAGACAATGCTGAGTTTGGGTTTCCTTCAGTAGGTTTTACAAAAACAACCTTCAACTTAGGTCTATCCTCATTCTCAACATTGTGCACTAGTGACATATCCATGATTCTATCAATTATAAAATTTTACCGAACAAATTTGTGGAAAAATGATAAAATACCTCTTTCTAAAATAGGGTTTTCTTTGAAATCAATCTTACAAGTTGCTTCTAAGTGCTCTTCCCTTCAAATGTATTCGCAATGAAGTGAAAATTAATTCTATACTCCATTTACTCCATCAACTTGAACTTGCATTAATTGCATACTTTGCATACATGAAAAAGCTATCAATTGTGTTCTATAATCAAATAACTACTCAAGATCATATATCTGATCTTCAAATGTCACCCGAGGTTTTCCATAGCTAGTTTCCATCATGAAAAAACTCTATTAAAATTCACATCATGAAATTCTTTGTAAGAACATACTTTTCATCTTCTGTTACAAAATTGACCTTTACAATACTAGTAACTCTGAATTCCTTCATAACTTGTTTAGATAAGAAAATGTCAAGTGAACTTAGATACCATCTAAGTGTAACTAGATACACATTTCCTAACTTCGCTACCTCTAATTCGATCTCTGAATGAAGTTCTCAAATTTTGATGTTGTGAACAAACTTAATTCAACTTAGTTGAATCAAACTTAACAACTAACTTTGATCTTCCTATCTCATCATCATCTAGCTTTCCTTTTGAGATATCTACTCCTTTCACAAATGCTTCATTAAGTTCTTCACAAAGTTCATTAAAAATGTTTCTATGTTCCTTACTGTCTCTATTAGTTTTAGAGTTCCTTTCATGGTTCCTTCTGTGATTTCCAACATTCTTTCCATCATTCATTTTGTTCTCAAAGTTTCTTTCATTTTCCCTTCTATCTCTAAAGTTTCTGTCCATTCTACAACACTTCACTATATGTCTGAAGTTGTTGCATAACTGAAATACTAGTGCTCTACTTCTAGGATTCTACTGATCATCAAGTGCATGAAAATTTTGAGCAATGTGTCCTAAGTTGTTACACTTATAACACATGATCTATCTTCTATCTTCATAAGATCTTCCTTCTCTTGATGTCCTTTCATTAGATCTTCTTCTATTTGTAGGGTTATTATTTCTATACATTCTACTATTTCTTTTGTCATTATCATACTTAGGTTTCCTACAATCAATAGCATTATGACCCATACCATGACAATTATGATAATAAAAGTCCTTAACATGATTAAATGAATAACATTTTTCATGAAAGGAGCGGGAGCACAAGTTCAAATTTCAAATTTGGAGACAGGCAAGAATTCACAAGGAGGCGAACCTCGATCACCAGGCACGTAGGAGGGGATCCAGGTAGGCATCGGGGAGGAGTCAGGTGATGGGGACCCATGTGAGGACATTCCAAGCATTCTCCCAAAATGCTGGGCCTCGCTCTTTGGAGTCAAGCCATCAGGTAAATCCTCTTTCCCTCCGGTTAAGGTTGTGTCAGGTCTAGAAAAGGGATCTTGCACGATCACTATTCCAGACGAGATTGTTGATCACAGCATTGCCTCTATGGCCTCAACACTCGTTGGAAAGTTTATTGGCCCTAGCCCAAATATTGATGTGGTCCAAGCCTATACTCTGAAAAAATGGAGCTTGAAAGGTCAGGTCTCTGTCACTGCAATGGCTAAGGGTTTCCTTTCTTTTGAGTTCTCCTGTCATGAGGATATGGCTGAAATTTTGTGTGATAGTCCCTGGAGCTTTGGAAGGGCCACCCTCATGCTTTAGAGATGGTCATCCCAATTGGAGTTAAACAAATATTTCCTCCAGCAAGCTCTAGTATGGGTTAGACTCTCGAAGCTACCTTTGGAGTTCTAGAATGAGGATGTCTTCAAGGGAGTGGCCAGCTCTTTTGAAGAGCTTCTCTCCATCGGCCCACTCACTGCTTCGAAGAGTAGGTTGACGTATGTGAGGATTTGCATTGGAGTAAGGGAAGGGGAGGATATGCCCAAAGTGGTTTGTTTTTAGTCCATACTTGGTACCCATATCCAGCAGCTAGACTTTGAAAGTGTTCCTTTTGGGTGTTTTCACTGCCTAAAAATTGGTCATAAGGCATTTCAGTGCCCGAAAACTAAGATGACTAGTAAGTAGAATCCCCCTTCTTCTTCTCAATAGAGGTTGAAGAAAGTTTGGAAAAAAAAACCACGACTCAAGGCCAGAAGGACCTATCTTCAGGGACCTAGGTTGCAGCAGAAGCCCCAAAGAGGTCAGACCAAGCACCTAAGGGAAAGACTAGTGAGGAAGGAGAGTTTCCCATTTCCTCTCTACCTTTAACCGAACCCTAGCTGTTAGTGGATGATCAGGTCAAGGAAAGGACCCTCAAGCCTAGAGAAGAGGAAGTTAAGGGTGTCTTGTAGAATGATCTTCAAGAGGATGGTTTGGACCTTCCCCCTAGAGAGGAGCAACCGGTTCTGGGCTCCATGGAGGAGATCAAGGAAAGAGATAATAGGAAAATTATCGTCTTCCAGGATCCAGAGGAAAACTTGGTCTCCACCATTGATGCACTGATCCAAATAGGAAATAAGGAGGATAAGGAGATAGATTAGAACCAAAGAGTTGATCTTCACAGCACCCCAAGGAATGCTAATAAGGCTTCTAGAACCCTGAAGTTTGTAAAGAAGGAAGAGATACTAAGGAAGAATCAAATTAGAGATCCTTCTAAGGCTTCTCCAACAGTGTCCAGGAGTAGTTGCAAACTAGATGTGGGCTCTACAACCAAAGCAAGAAGGAAATCAGAAAGGAAGTCCAGAGAAGAAGAGACTAGAAGATGTTTGGTGAATGGGTGCCAAAGCACCCTGAAGGACTTCTCCAAGAGTAAAAAATGAAGATCATCTCATGGAATATTAGGGGCCTAAATGGTGCCCATAAACAAAAAATCATTAGGAATTTGATCAGAGACCAGATATTTTGATGATCTAAGAAACAAAAATGAAAAAGGATTCTTTGAGAAACATAGAGTTCAATAAGATGATGAGCAGAGAGGCTGCAGACTCAGATGGAGCCTCTGGGGGCCTACTAACTTTATACAAGTCTAATATTTTCAAGGTAGAATTAGTTTCCAATGCTGGTAACATTCTGTTTTGTAAAGTGTACAATATTCATTCCAATGAATTTTGGTTCTTGCTCAACATTTATGCCCCTAACAATAGGAGAGAAAGAAATTCCTATTGGTCCAGAGTAGTAGGGATGGTTCAGAATAGCAACTTGAAAAAAGGCATCATTATGGGAGACTTCAATTACCCCCTTCTGGATAAGGAGAAGAAGGGAAGTCTGCCTCAGGACTGGGATAGCAAGCATGATCTTTCAAACTTCATCAATGATTTGGCCTTTTTGGATCTGGACCTCATGGGTGGTAACTTCACTTGGTCCAATAAATGCTTAGGTAAGGAGTGTATTCAGGTTAGACTGGATAGAGCCCTCATTTCTCCTGATTGGTTGCAGTCCTCTTCCTACAAATTAGTTCTTTTGCCTAGAATTGGGTCCAACCACTCCCCCATTTCCCTCTTGATTGTCCTTTTTGACCCTTGCAGACCTCCTCCTTTCCATTTTGAGAAAATGTGGACCTCCCACCCCGAACTTCTAGAGAGATTAAAGGGCTGGTGGAGCATAGATGTGGAAGGCACTGCTATGTTCAAGGTAGCAAGGAAACTTAATAATGTAAAAAGGATGTTAAAAGCATGGAATAAGTCAGATTTTGGTCATTTGTTCTCTATGAAAGAGGATCTTTCCTCTAATCTCTCTTCCATCCAAGCCTCCATTCAAGAAAATGGGTATGATGCCTCAGGTAGAGATGCAAAGCTATCCATCCTATCTAATTTACATGACATCATTAGTAAAGAGGAAAAGTTTTGGAGGTAGAGATCTAGAATCAACTGGCTCAAGGAAGGAGACAAGAACACAAAGTTCTTCCACTTATCCACACTTAAACATAGAGCTAACAATAGGATTTATGGCCTGAAAAAAGACCAGGGTGTGTTGACTAAGGAAGATGATATTTCACTTGAAGCTATCTCTTTCTTCTCATCCCTTCTTTCTTGGGATCCTTTTTTCTCTAAGGTGGATCAGGATGATATTGTCTCTTGCATCCCTTAGATCCTCCAACAACACCATAATAATATGATCTGGGACATTCCTTCTGATTCTTAAGTGAGAGAAGCTCTTTTTTCTCTTTTGGCAGACAAGTTTCCTGGACCTGATGGTTTTCCTACCTTCTTTTTCCAAATGTACTAGCCTATCATTATGAAGGATGTTGTTAAGGTAGTTCAGGAGTTCTTTGGAGCCAAATGCATCCTGAAGGAAATCAGCTCCACTTTCTTAATTCTTATTCCCAAAGTACTAGGGCTGACACTCTGGATAAGTTTAGATCCATAAGCTTATGCAACTCATTTTATAAGATCATCTCGAAGGTTCTCACTTTGAAGCTGCTTAAGCTCCTCCCCCTGATCATCTCTCAACAACAATATGGTTTTGTCCCAGGAAGACAGATTTTAGACTCAATTATCATGGTGCATGAAGTGATTCACTCTATGGAAGCTGGTAAGAGAGAAGGGATGTTACTCAAACTTGACATGTCTAAAGCTTACGACTGGGTGGATTGGTCCTTTTTGGAGTTAGTGTTGAAGGCTTTTGGCTTTGATGCCAAATCTTGCAAGCTAATTTCCCAGCTGGTCACCACCCCCTCGCTAGCTATTTTAGTGAATAGATCCCCCTCTAATTTCTTCAAACCCACTAGAGGCCTTCATCAGGGAGATCCTCTATCACCAATTCTTTTCATCATCCTGGCGGAATGTATTGTAGACTTATGGAGAAGAAAAAGAAAGATGAGAGGATCAAAGGCTTTAAACCTTCTTCCAAATTTACTCCCTTCACACATCAACAATTTGTTGATGACATCATTATGGGAGGAGAGGCTTTGGTTAGGGAATCCAAGGCTTTGAAAGACACTTTGGACACCTATTCCAGAGGGTCAGGGAAGCTTATAAATTGGGACAAAAGCTTTGTTTTCTTTATCAACACTTCGGAGGGAAGACAACAAAGAATCTCTAGAATCTTGGGTTGTCAGGTGGGGAAGCTTCCTTCTTCCTACCTTGTTCTCCCCTTGGGCACAACTCCTTCTGATTCCTTCTGGAATGGCATCTTGGATAGGTTTAGTAAGAAGCTAGCTGGTTGGAAAGGATCCTCTCTCAGCCAAGCTAGAAAATGTCAACTGGTTAATTCTATCCTTCAAAACCTACCTATATATGCCCTGAGCCTTTTCACCATACCTGGTAAATATGCCAAGAGAATGGAAAAAATCCAAAGGGATTTTTTATGGATGGTTACTGATAGGAATAAAAGGTACCCCCTTGTTGCTTGGGACAAAGTTTGTCTCCCTAAAAAGAACGGGGGTCTGGGGATCAGGAAGATCACTCATATCAACAAGGCCCTCCTAGCAAAGTAAATCTGGCACATCTTTAGTAGCACGGGGGAATGGAGAGACACTGTGGTGAAAAAGTATATAAAAAGGCCCTCTTTTTAGTTCACTCTTTTCAGTGAGGATTTACCTAGAGGCTCAGTTGTTTGGAATGGCTTCTTAAAAGCCAGGGATTTGGCTAACTCTAAGGTCTCCTGGAAGCTGGGAAATGGGGAGAACATTCTTTTCTTGTCAAACAGTTGGCTTTCTCAGGGCCCACTCATTAATAACCCCACCTATGGTGTTTGGGCTAATGATTGCATCAACCTTTTTGGGCACAAAGTTAGTAACTACAAGACTAATCATGGATGGAAGGACCTTTCTATCATCTTAGAGGAACTCAAACCAATTATGATCATGCTTAACTCCTTATCCCTCAGCACCAACAAGGATGAACTAGTTTGGAGGGATAATGCCAATGGCCTTTATTCGATTGCCTCTAGGTACTCTGCTTTATGGAGTACAAATGCATCCCCCCCTTGGTCGAGGGCCTGGCTCCCAGGCCTAACACCAAAAGTCAACATGTTTTTTTGGTTGGCACTTCAGGAAAAAAATCTCACGTAGGAAAATCTCTTTAAAAGAGGTCATATCATGCCCATCAGATGTGTTTTATGCAAAGACGAGTCAGAGACAGGCAATCATTTGTTCGTTCATTGCTCTTATTTGAGAACAGTCTGGGACTTCCTCACCCAGGACCTTGACCATAGCTGGTGCATTCCTTCCAATGTCCTGGACTTCTTCTGCCAATGGCAAGGAATGTTCAATGGGATTTCCTTGAAGGAAATTAGCTCCTGGCTCCTGCCCCATTTTTATTGGAGCATATGGAAGGAGAGAAACAACTAGATTTTCAGAGATAGGGAGGAACTGGCTTTGGTTGTTGGAAGGAAGATCTTTAGTAACATAAAGGAAAAATTTCCATGAGAAAGGGGAAATCTTTTGAGACAGGAGGTAGGAAGAAGGAGAAGGTAAAAGACAAAATGAGAAAAAGATAGGAAGCCAAATGGCACCTCCCCCCTGAAGGCTGGCACAAAGCCAACTTCAACGGAGTCTCCAAGGGCAACCCTGGATCCTCAGGTAGTGGAGGTGTGGTTAGAAATGAAAATGGTGATAGTATTGCAGCTTTCGATCTTCCGTTGGGTTTCCAAACAAATCATTTTGCCGAAGCCAACACCGCGTGCAATGAGGTTAAGCTGGCTTTTGAAATTGGAGTCACCAATTTATGTCTGGAGGGGGACTCGAGTAACATTATTAAGTGCATTAATGGTAATTCATATCCTTCTTGGATGATTGAAAATCTTATCAATGAGACGAGAGAGACACTTGCCAAATTAAAAAAATTCCATGTCACCCATACTTTTTGGGAAGCAAACCCGGTTGCTGACAGTTTGGCAAATATAGGGGTTGGCATAGACCAAAAGATGACATGGCTTCCTGGAACTTCTTTGCCGTCATACGTCAAGTGTCTGATTGACTTGGAGGAAATCCAAGGAAGTACAGAGGATATCAAGATGTAATTATGAATATGAAAGGGTTAAGATATATGGGTACTTTTCATTATAGAAAAATGGGTATTCGTAAATGCAGATATCCTACTATGATTAATTGCCATGCTTTGTGGGTTCTTCATTGCATTCGTTTTAGGGGCAACAACAGAGTTATTTTTCTCTACTCCTTGCTTAATCTTGGTGATCCTTTCTAGTCTCACAGTGAAGAGCTTATGAGTAAAATGGGTGCGCAGAGTGAGGAGATGGTGGGTGAGAGATGCAAAAAAGAGCCGGTGGGGGACTTTGAGAGATGGAGAAGTAGGCCAAAAGTTTGGGAAAAGCTAGAAGAGGGTGGGGTAACCAAGTATCTCATGAATCTGCATGGTTATGATCAGGAGGTGACTAATAGTATGGTGGGGTCATGGAAAGAAGGCAGGGTTAAGGTGAACAACATCAACTTCTAGATAATGGAGGAGGTTATCGCAGCTGTCATAGAGATCCCAATCGAGGGTTTCAAATTATATAGGGATAAGAAGCTCTCAGCCAATGCGGTAAGGGATTTTGTGGAGAGTGAGAAGGAATTGAAGGTGTTAAAAAAGCTCAACACCTACTATGTCCCCGAATCCATGAAGAAATGGTGGAGGTATGTGCTGAAAGCTGTCATTGAAAATATTACCTTGGACCCAAGATTTGATAGAGCTCGCACCCACCACTTTGTTATTTTAAATCATTTTCAGAAGAAAGCTAGAATTTATTTTCCTTTTTCTCTGTTACCCTCTATGAGTAAGGGGATGGACAGCTTCAAAAAGAAGCCCATTGCAAACCTAACTCCACATGAAAGGCTGCTGCTTCTTATCCATGAGCACTTCAAAGCCTAGACTATCGGTAATGCCCCCCCTTAGACTGAGATTGTGGAGTCTAGAAGTTCCAGTTACTCCTCAGACTTGGATGACATTCAGAGCCTCAGTTCTGAGAAAGGTGGAGTCTCCTCCTTAGGGAATATTGTGACTGTTAAAAAATCCCCCTCCCCCATAACCCCAAGAAAAAAAAGCCCTAGGGATCTTGGGCAGAAGTAGGCTGAGAAGGCTGAGGAGGGTAGCAGTGATGATGAGGAGGATCCGAAGTCTGAGGAGGTGGTGAAGGAGATGCAGGAGGAAATAAAGGTCGATAGTGGAAGGAAGAAGCGCAAGAGGGAGAGCCTGGAGGATGTGCGCTCTTATTATGAGGAGACATTTGCACTGCCCCTTTCTCCTGTCCATCTCCACCCTAAGGATCAGAAAGAGGAGAAAGCTAGGTATGTGAAAGGAAAAGTGCAAACCAATGACAAGAGGAAAGCGTGGATTAATTTCAATGTCAAGACCACCAAAATGGGAATCTTTAGGGAGGCCATGAATCCCCAAATCTTAGTGGATAATCAAGAAGAGCAATGGCTGAAAGAATTAATTGATCCGACGATTGTGGCTATTTTGGACAGAGCCAGGGAGATAGGGACGAATCTCTTAAATAATGCTCGCAACAATATGATTGATAATTTTAGATCAATAAAATGGCTCTTCCATGAGCTTGAGGAGGTTAAAGACCAGGTGAAACACATTGAGGCAACAAGGGAAGGAAAGGATGCCAATAGGAGGATAGACTCGACCAATAGGCTCACTCTGGCGGAACAGAGGATACACAATCTGGAAAACTACAATCATAATGTCACCGACCAAATGTTTTCCTTGTTAAGCTCCATCAACAATAACATCATCTCTCTCATGGGCTGGATAAAAGACAGAGAAATGCATGAGGATGAGGATGAAAATGACAGAGACAAGGCCAGAACGGAGGATGACCCTGCAAAGGACAAATCCACTCCTACATAGGACCAGGGGAATCAAAGAGGGCAACAGATGGAAACAGAGGAGAATCAACAGCCCTTTGAGGCTGCTTAGGTGATGCAGGATCTAGAGCGAAAGAATGAGGAATAACTCTTGCCTGTTCCTTTTTTTTTTGCTATATTTTGGCTTTTTGTACTAGCTTTTGGCTATGGCTTTGTCTATTTCTTTTTCCTGGTCTTTTCTTAGAACTTTTTCCTTTGGCTGGGCTTAATGCTTATTATCAGCCTTTGAACTTAAACTTTTTTGGCTGGGCTGTCATGCTTATTATTAGCCTTCTTATGTACTAACTTTCGAGTTTCAGGTTCCCTATAAAACCTGTTTATCTAATCAAAAACATGATTAAATGAATTATTAGTACAATCTCTTTTTATATGACCTATTTCATTACATAAAAAATACTTACCTCTAAATTCGTACCTAGTTTCCTTAGGAGATTCCACATGCTTTGGTTCATCCAAAATTTCAACTTCCTTGTTTTGCTCAATTTCTTTGAACTTATTAGAGGATTGACTAGATTCAATCTTATCATTAGATTTGTCTTTTTCTTTTGGATCTAACTAGTCTCAGGTTTCTTCATAGACATGTTAATTAGATAACCAAGACCAGTCTTATCATAAGTAGGTCTTTGAATTGACATTGAATCATCAAGATTTTCTTTGCTATAATAAAGCTTCTCAAGCTATTTCTTGCACTATATTAATTCACCTTTTACAATAGTATTGTACTTATGAAGTTCTTCATGATCTTATTTCAATGTTTCAAACTCAGATATTATTTTTGCCAGACTTATTCTCAGATCTGCATTCTTAGTCTTCAAATCAGATTCAATTTTGTAAGGATCATTTCTCAAAGTCAATTTCAGATTTGTAATCTCCAATTTATGCTTCAAGATCTTGTATTCTACCTTCATCTTTGAATAACCATCATCACTAGTTCCAAATTCAGTAGATTCATGCTTGGATTTGAGATGTTCAATCTTTTCCTTTAATTGACCAATGTATACTTTGGAGCCTTCATATCTGTCCTTTAGCTTATCTCTTTTTTTAGTAAGGAGATCAATTTGTTATAGAGCTTCTTCAAGATTCTTCATCAACTATTCCATATCCATAGGTATCTTACTCAAGGTGTTAAGCCTCTTCAAAGTAACTAGGTTCTGATACCAATTATTAGAAATAAGGATTACTGAGAAGGGAGGAGTGAATCAGTAATCTACAAACATTAGTCACTAACTAAATTTTATTTATTACTATAAACCATGCATAACAAAGCAGTAAAGTAATGTTGAATAGTAATAGTAAAAATGGACAAAGATAACTCATAACACCATATTTTATTAACTAGGGAAACCTGGCCAAGGGAAAACCCTAGTGGGGATGATACCCACTAGATAATATACTGATATATAAGTTACTTGTTAGAGGATGGAGCTTGTTAGGAGTCAATGAAAACATTCAGTATAAGGAGTCCCTATTAGGAGACTTTGAATCCCTGTTAGGAGATTCCAACCTTGTTAGGAGTTGTAGTGTAGTAGATACAAGATGAGCCCACTGCCCAAACATGCACTTCTAATTACAAGAAGAGCTCACTACTCAAACAAGTAATTAGACTTCTAGAATATAAGTACTATATATTATTCTTTGATTGATCTCTAATTTTCAACTTGATCTTGGATCACAAAATAGCTCATGTAAAACTTCACATATATCACTTTCACAAAAGTTCGCATATAATCGCAATTACAAAAGAGCACTTGCAATCACAATGAAAAATCACTTCTTATCACAAGATGTCCTTTGCATAAATATCATGAATTTAAATAAATTATTGTTGGGTTGGCTAAGATGAAAATTTACTTTTCCAACTTAGAGTAAACATCTAGGATATTGGCCCTAATTGGACAAGTAATTATCTTGTAAAAAAAAAATCCTTTCCTTTAATTCCCCTATCTTGTTTCACTTTAAACATGATTATCTCTATTCCATATAGCTTGTATTGACTTCTAAAGTTATACATGCCATCACCAACATGTATACTATCTCCATCTAACTTTTCTAGTCATAATATGATGTTAGCAATAAATTATAAACAAAACAATATACTACTGTAAACCAAATTCTATACTTAGACAATTTTCTGATTACCAAACACTAAGTATCTTTATTTCCAAGGTTTCTTATGAGCATGTACATCATGTGTTACCATAAATGACAAAAATAACATATTAATATTAGCCAATTGTCAATCAAGCAAGGTATTGATAATTGAGTGTTTGTAAGGAAACATAGAGATTGAGATAGTTATCATATATGTACCAAGTATGAATACATTTATTGTAGACCTAAAATGGAAAATTAAAGATATTTATCAAAAATGGGCATTCATTTCTAGTTTACCAAGAAATTTCAAAGTTCACAAATGATTCAAAGGCGATTAAGGAGAATTTAATGAAAGAGCAAGTGAATCATAGTGAAGTATTTGTGAATTTGATAAAGAAAATAAGTGTTACTTTCAGTGGTGAGTAAATTGTTTCCAAATGATTCATAGAAGAGTTTATTTTCAAGAACCCTAGATTGAAATGGCATGAGAAAGTAAAATGTTGAAAGTGAGAAATGCTCAAATTGTGAGGAACAACCAATTTCATCCACCAAATTTTAGAAATAGTGTGAATTTTGAGGATACTAAAGATGATATCAATGCCCTATCATCAATTTCACCCAAGGTTTTGACTATATAGGATGTGTGACCCTATTGCATGTGAAAAATAGGAAAAATAGGAGTTTTTGAGATAATAATAGCTTATGAGAAGCTATGCAACAATGTAGTACTAAAGGATCAATACAAGATCATAGCTGAGAAAGGGCTTACCCATGCCCTAGGCTTTCAAACAATTTTCAAACTTGTGTGGATAAAGGTTGTCCTAAGTCATGTACATCATATGAAGGTATGGTTAGAAGGAGGACCAATCAAGATTAACAAGGCCATACTACGTTGAGTTACTAGACACCCTACCTTGGACAGATCGAAGAGCATAAGGAGCATAACATGAAATGAGATTGGAAAATCAACTAAAGAAAAGTGGAATGGTTAAGGGATGTCAATTAATGGGATTGATGATCCTATGATTGAATTTGTGGTATGTGTGATAGCACACAAATTCTTCTAGTCTAGCAGATTAAACAGTGTGTCATGTATTGCAGTAGACCTAGGCTATAAAATTGTTAAAAAGGATCATACATTTGATCTTGTGAAGCTACAACTACAATAACTAACAGAGAATCAAGGAGCAATTAGAAAAGAGAAGAATACATTGTGTAAGTTCAGATCTTTGTTAGTCTATATATTATTTTATGTACATAATTCTTTTCCTATAGTTGGTACAATTGTATGGGGTAGGAACAAGCTAGCTATGGAATAGATAAATGAATTAATAAGTTAGTTGGGAGAGAATTTTGAAGCAATTATGGATAACTACTTTGCAAAATTCTAAAGAAAAATGAAAAATTGAATGATGATTCCCAAATATGTTGTAGATAGATATTTTTATGAGATACATTTTATATTAGACACAAATTTTGTTTATGCATACACAATGCTACCTAGAATTATATGGTTGAGGTATGTGCCTTGTGAGGTTAATGTTGATGAAGTCATAGCAGTAGTGACCACACTTTTGTTAGAAGATGTTGATGCAAAAGCTGAGCCATTTGGCACATATGACACTATAAAGGATCAAATGCATGTAGAGTCAAAATAGCTAAAGATAGAAAAGAAAAGGAAGAAGAAAAGTCATGAGGACCAGGAAGATAAAGAAGAAGAATTTAGAGATACAACTAAAGTTGAGGAAGGAGAAAGTAAAGAGTTATTTGTTGCCAAGCCTAAGGCAACCAAGAAAAATAAAGTGATAATTATTGATCCCAAAGTTTAAAATGATCTTAGGAAAGGTGTGTAGAAGGTTGCTACACCTCAAGAGCCTAAAAGAAAAATTATTATAAGATCTAACATAGTTGAAACTCCAGCTGTCAAATTGAAATAAGGTCAAGTAAAGAGAAAATATGCCAACTCACCCCAAAAAAACATCACAAGAGGCCAAAGAGGAAAATTAGTTGTAAATGAGGAGGAAGAAGATAATGGAGAGATTAAGTCTGATGATCTAAGAAAACTTCAAATTGTGTTGAGACCACCTCTTACAATTGTAGATAAGGTATGTTAAGAAATTACTAAACTAGCAAGCTTAAGAGGATTCAAAGAAATCATTTTTTATTCCTTACATGATTAAGAAAAAATTAAAAAATATTTTATAGAAATGATGATACAATTTAAGACTACACCTATAGAGTTGGGAAAAGGCATTCTAGAATTTTTTTATAATAAGGTCAATACTAAGTGGAAGTGGGCATTATCTAGTGAAAGATAGATCAGGGAGACCACTCTAGCATATATAATGCCATATTTAGGGAAGACACATATGCCTATTGCCCTAAAATAGTTTGTGAAGAAGCTCATGCCAAAATAAATGACATATAAAATTTTGATGAATAATGTTCATGATGTTGAGCAAGAGAGCCTCAATGTATGTAGAGAAGCATTTGAATTGCTCAATCCATCAGTTGATAGTGGAGATGAGGAGGTATATAAAAGAGATGGAGAAGTCAAAGAAGAAGAGGATGAAGCAACATAATTTTCCAAAATTGTTGAAATAATGAAGCAATTGATAGAAGGATGTGAACAACAAGATGTTGTCACCATTTAAGACATTGTTGATTCATGATCACATAATCAGAATGTGTTAATTGGTGAGGACTTGCAAAATATTTAGCATGATACATCTCTACCTAGCACCAATCCAATCTTGTTAAATCATATATTATCCAAGGATTGACAGTGCAAAGATTAATAATTCTAAGGGTACATTAGTTACTAAGGATACAAGTGTTGAGCAACAAGGAAAAGCTATAATTGTGTTTCCACAATTCACTTGTATGCCTATATTTTAGATAGAGATAAAGATAATAGAGGTCAAGGAAATAGAGTCGATAGAAGAGCATGAGAAACCAAAAGAGAAAGAAGATACATAGGCTCTTATATAGTTTTCAAGTGCCAAAACATCAACACCATTGACTAAAACACTTGAATAGAAGGTGACATCTACTCAAGAGGAGCAAAAAAAAGCATCTAGATTGATTGAGAATGGTAAGCAATTGTAAATATCACTACCTAGTGATACAACTTATGACCCCATTAGAAGAGATGATAGATGAGTTAGTAAGTCTAGATGAGGTAATTAATTTACCCATATATGGCTTGAACAATTTGACATTGAAGAAATTGTAGGAATTGCAAACTTTGTTGAGCCATAAGGAAAAGAAAGAACAACTAAGGAGAGAGCACAAAAAGAAACAAGTACTACATATTATTAAAGATATTTTTGTTGATACATTTGGAGTAATTGACTTAAATAATCATCATCAAAATTTTGGATCAGTTAGTGTATATAATTGATAAGGTTCAATCAAAAGATATGGAGACCAATGAAAAACTAATGCAATAGTCTGAGAGAAACTTTGAGCACAAAGTATTGGAGAAAGTCTCTCAAGAACTTGTATATAGAAATGTAGAGATTTCTAATATAGTCACACAGTTAGAAGAAATTTTGAAGGCTATTCATACTTTGTATATGAAGGTTTGTGATGTTGAGTTATTCACATTAGATAATCAACGATCTATTGATTTAATACATGTTGATATGAGGGTATGTACAGTTTCATTGGGAAAGAATGCAAGTTCAAGCTCACCCTCACATAATAAGTTAACATTTGGATAGAACAGGATAGCTAAGCTCACAACTCATGACAGTGAAATGAGGAACAAACTGATATTAATTCAATTCCATTTACTACCCCATTTAGAGATTATTTAGAAGAAAGGTCTATAGTACAAAACATCTTGAAGAAAGACACACATGTCTCCAACATTCAAAGCCTAATTGATCTAGCTACCAGGCTAGAAATTCACATTCAAATTTTGGAGAAAGTAAAGGAGGAATAGAATAAAGGCTTTACAGAAATTTTGGAAAATCATGAGAATTTTTTCGATAAGTATAAGATAGCCCTAGAAAACCCCAATCCACAAGTGACAAAAAAAAGGGAGAAATAAGAGGAAAATAAGCACAACATAGTTAAGGGGGAAATATAACAAAAGGAAAATAAATTCAAATATGCCATAGATTCATTAGATGGAAAAGTATCAACAAATAAGGATTGTAAATCTAGATTATAGTCTTAGGGGGAGAATTATTGTATGGAATGATAATTCATTACAAACTATTTTTGCCACTAATGTCAAAGGGGGAGATTGTTAATCTCTATGCCTAAGTTTCCTATTAGTGTCCAAACATTTAGTCATTTACTAGGCAAGGTTGAATGGTCTTCATTGTGATTGAATCATCTAGTAAAGACCAAGTACATAAGGACTTATTTATTTTGCATTACATGTCGAGAAAGTTAGAGATTTCTGAGCACCCCAGTTGAGACCAAACACATATATAATCCAAGCTTATATAGTTGAGGCTGAGTAAACTACAAGACAATTTTCATCAATTAAATGAAACAAATTAAGTTTGTAGAAGTTGGGTGTCAGCATGAATGTTAGTTACGACTGAGAGTCAGAACATTTCAATGCCAATAAAACTAGTTTTGTTAGATGATTTTTTAATCACACAAATACCTATGTAAACTATTTTTGGTCAATTTCTATATATATTTAATGATTGTAGAGATAGTTAAGATGGAGTTTACACATCTTTACAAAAGGTAATGATTCTGAGGAAAGCATATCAACCAATCAAAAAATGAAAAGAGAAATGAAAAAAGAAATGAATTGTGAATCATTGATTATGATCCAAATCTTTTAAAGATTGTCTATTTAAAAAGGGTTCTAACCCTAGGATTAGTGTATGCATAGAATGAGTGAAAATAAGTGTGTATGTGTGTGTGAATGTGCAAGTAAAGAAGTGAAGAAGGATAGAACATAGCAAGAAAGGATAAGTCTTAAAGGAGATCAGACAAAGCAATCCAAGAAATGAAGGATAGAACTAAGATATTAGATTAAGAGATTGTATAGAGAAGATCTAATATTAACTTTTAGAGCAAAAAAAGGGTCAATTACTAAATTAGTTTTTATAGATTGTATCAAGGAAAATATCTTAATAGATTGATCCTAATAGGATCCTTACTTGATTGTAAGTATAAAATCCTTTAACAAGGTAAGACCAAATAGTCTTAAAGCTTTTAACAGGGAAAAACCCTCACAAGGTAGATCATTCATTATGATCAAACATTGCAACCTAATAGGTTAACTTTATTGTTACGATGATGAAGATTTGTGGTTTTCATCCCCACCCCAGTTTTACCTTCACATTAAAGTGTTTTTGGGTAACCAAATCATGTTTGTTATGTGTTGAAACATTTAAAAATTGTTTTAGGGGCAATAACACAGTTATTTTTCTCTTCCCCTTGCTTAATCTTGGCAATCCTTTCTAGTCTCGCAGTGAAGAGCTTATGAGTAAAACGGGTGCACAGAGTGAGGAGATGGTGGGCGAGAGATACAGAAAGGAGCCAACGGGGGACTTTGAGAAATGGAGAAGTAGGCCAAAATTTTGGGAAAAGATGGAAGAGGGTGGGGTAACCAAGTATCTCATGAAGCTGGACGATTATGATTAGGAGGTGACTAACAATATGGTGGGGTCATGGAAAGAAGGTAGGGTTAAGGTGAATGAAATCAACTTCTGGATAACAGAGGAGGTTATCATGGCTATCACAGAGATCCCAATCGAAGGTTTCAAATTCTACAGGGACAAGAAGCTCTCAGCCAATGCGGTAAGGAATTTTGTGGAGAGTGAGAAGGAATTGAAGGTGTTAAAAAAGCTCGACACCTACTATGTCCCCGACTCCATGAAGAAATAGTGGAGGAATGTGCTGAAAGCTGTCATTGAATATATTACTTTGGACCCAAGATTTGATAGAGCCTGCACCCACCAATTTGTTATTTTAAATCATTTTCGAAAGAAAGCCTGAATTTCTTTTCCTTTTTATCTGTTAACCTCTATGAGTAAGGCGATGGACAACTTCAAAAAGAAGCCCATTGAAAACTCAGCTCTGCATGAAGAGATGATGCTTCTTATCCATGAGCATTTCAAAGCCCAGACCATCGATAATGCCCCCCGTCAGACTGAGACTGTGGAGTCTGGAAGTTCCAATTACTCCTCATACTTGGATGACATTTAGAGCCTCAGTTCTGAGAAAGGCAGAGTCTCCTCCTCAGGGAAAGTTGAGACTGTTAAAAAATCCCCCTCCCCCATAACCCCAAGCAGAAAAAGCCCTAGGGATCTCGGGTAGAAGTAGGCTGAGAAGGCTGAGGAGGGTAGCAGTGATAATGAGGAGGATTCAAAGTCTAAGGAGGTGGTGAAGGAGATGCAGGAGGAAATAAAGGTAGATAGTGGAAGGAAGAAGCGCAAGAGGGAAAGCCTGGAGGATGTGCGCTCTCATTATGAGGAGACATTTGCGATGCCCCTTTCTCCTATCCATCTCCACCCTGAGGATCAGAAAGAGGAGAAAGCTGGGTATGCGGAAGGGGAAGTGCAAATCAATGACAGGAGGGAAGTGTGGATTAATTTCAATGTCAAGACCACCAAAATGGGAATCGTTAGGGAGGCCATGAATCCCCAAATCCTAGTGGATAATCAAGAAAAGCAACGGCTGGAAGAATTAATTGATCTGATGATTGTGGCTATTTCGAACAGAGCCAGGGAGATAGGGATGAATCTCTTAAATAATTCTTGCAATAGCATGATTAATAATTTTAGATCAATCAAATGGCTCTTCCATGAGCTCGAGGAGGTTAAAGACCGGGTGAAACACATTGAGGCAACAAGGGAAGGAAAGGATGCCAATAGGAGGACAGACTCGGCCAATAGGCTCACTCTGACAGAATAGAGGATACACAATCTGGAAAACTACAATCATAACGTTGCCAACCAGATGTTTTCCTTGTTAAGCTCCATCAACAACAACATCATCTCTCTGATGGGCTGGATCAAAGACAGAGAAATGCACGAGGATGAGAATGGAAATGACAGAGACGAGGCTAGAATGAAGGACGACCTTGCAAAGGACAAATCCACTCCTGCACAGGACCAGGGGAATCAAAGAGGGCAACAGATGGAAACAAAGGAGAATCAATAGGCCTTTGAGGCTGCTCAGGTGATGGAAGATATAGAGAAAAAGAACGAGGAATAACTCTTGCCTGTTCCTTTATTTTTTGTTGTATTTTGGCTTTTTGTATTGGCTTTTGGCCGTGGCTTTGTCTGTTTCTTTTTCTTGGTCTTTTCTTAGAACTTTTTCCTTTGGCTGGGCTTAATGCTTATTATCAGCCTTTGAACTTAAACTTTTTTGGCTGGGCTGTCATGCTTATTATCAGCCTTCTTATGTACTAACTTTTGGGTTTCAAGTTCCCTGTAAAACCTGTCTATCTAATCAAAAACATTTACAAATTATTTCATTTACATTTCAGCATTACAGTTTTGATGATTTGATGATAGATATGAGATGAATTAGGTGTAAAATCAGTAAAATTTGTTTTGCAAGTAAAAGTTTAAGATTGTGATTCACACGCCCTCCCTCTCCTCAGTATCTTGTTTCCCATTAAATATTTTCAATATAAGGTAACATATGCATATGTGATAAGGGCCCCAGATAGGGGATATCTCTTTTAGGGAGAAACTTAGAGGGATCACTCCATAGAAGGCACATAAGTAACTAAGGATGGTACTAGAATATATATTATATCATTTAGGACCTGAAGATCCTCGAGAGGGTTAGTAATCTCAATATGGAGCCATCTTTAAGGTTGGGGTTAAGATAGAGGGTAGAATAGTATAGTTATATTTTTTATTGTTTAAATTCTAATATTTATTTTGTAGGTATTACTTGTCCCAAACTAATGCTAATAGTGGGGACATTACATAGACTATTCTAGGACCTTAATGATTTGATAGAACATTACAAAGGCCTACTAGAGATAATATGTGATCATGATGATGTATACATTGAATAGGGTTCAAGTGAAGAAAGGTAGGCATAAAGAACCCTATGAGCTTTGGTGTTGACACTCACCATTAGTGAGTTACTTCAAATTATTTGGAAGAAAATGATAAATTAAGAGGGATGATTGCCAAGAGAATTTTGAACTAAGAGTGATAAAGGTATCTTCTTAGGATACTCCACAAAAGGAAAGGCACGCCAGTGTCTAAACACTAGAATAAATAAGGTAATGGAGTCAGAGAATGAAGGCTGGATGACTTCTCAAAATAGAATGATGAAGGAAGAAACAAGGAATAATAGGACTAAAAGAATTTTTCGTACACCCCACTCACAATAATAGAAATAAAGGAACCTATAGATGTTGTATAGGAACAAGCATAAGAAGTAGTTTAGCCCAATGAACAAGTAGCTTAGGAACCTAGAGAAGAACTAGTGCTAACCAATTTATATGTAAGAAGGTACCACTTAGAAGATCAAATAATTAGAGACAAGGATGTTGGACTAATGATGAGGAGAAATGTGAGAGAGGAAACTTGTATACTCTTACATTTTGAGCCTAAGGATACTAAATAAGCCTTAAAAGATGAATATTAGATGAAGGACATGGGGAAATAAATTGATTAGATTAAAAAGAATGAGACATGGACCCTAATTACCCAAGAAAAGGACAATAATTCCATTGGCACAAAATGGGTATGTAGAAATAAGATGAATGGAAATGGAGAAGTAATTAGGAACAAAGCCAAACTTATTTGCAAAGGGTATGCACAAGAAGAGGGAATAGACTATGGGTAAAACTTTGCACTAGTGGCTAGACTAGAATGAGCTAGGATACTCCTATCTTTTGTAGCATACAATAGATTTAAATTACATGATATGGAGGTAAAGTAAACAATCCTGAATAGAGTCCTAGAAGAGGAAGTGTACATAGAAAAACTGAAGGTTTTTGAATCTGAAGATGGAAAGGACAAAGTGTGCAAGCTAAAGAAAGTCATGTATGGACTCAAATAGGCACCTCGTGCATGGTATGAGAGACTCTATTCATACTTGATAAAATTGTGTTGATAAGAATAAATGAAAACAACAACATCCACTTGAAGAAATAAATAGGAGTTGGATTGTTAGGTAAGGAAATATGTGTAGATGATATCATCTTTTGAGGAGATGATAAAACATGTAAGGAATTCATAGAAGAGATGAAGAAAGAATTCTAAATGTCCGTGCTTGAAGAGATAAAACTTTCATTGGACTACATTATATCAAATGAAAGTTAGAATCTCCATAAGTCAGACTAAGTATGTGAAGGATATTTTGAAGACTTTTGGATTGGAGGAGTCCAAATTTGTAGGCAACCCGACGGTGACACTACTACATTTGAGCACAAATTGTGACAATAGAGGAAATATAACTTGATTTTGGATTTTTTTTGTTTATATCCCTAAGGCTATTTTAATTTTGATGAACTATTTCAATTGTAATGACATTAGGAATGTAAACATAAAAAAGAAAAAGACAAATCATTTTGAAACAAGCTGCAAATGCAAAAACTATCTCCATCTACGCATAACCATTTTGGCTATGAGAAGGCAACTAGTTGCATTGAAATATCCAAATCCCTAAATCAAGCACAATGATTAATGAATGCATGAGATCAAGCAACAATTTTTTTTTGCAATTTCTTACACAACAACTTGCAAACAGATGAGAATAACATTTTTTTCATTCTTTTCCAATGAAAATGATTCTTAGTTGATGAGACAATAGAAAATGTCGATTAGAAATCTAAGATGGTTAATAATGACAATGTCACTAAGAAAAACCTTCCTATTTAGTGAATGTTGATGATGAACCCTGTCAAACAAAATTTAGATTTGATGGGGCAAGTTTTAAGGTTACATGAAGTATTAAGAGGGGGGAATTTTATTAATTCTAATAGTATAGTATGATGTATAATATGTGGCATTTAAGGTCTTTTATTTTTAAAAGTAAAAGTTCTAATGAATATAATAACTAGATTTTCCATCAAAGATATTAGAAACTATCCGAGTAGAGAAAATTAAGAGACACAAAATTATAAATTATTTTATTTAGAAATCACTTCTATGCCATTAAAATCTAAGAATATATAATTAAAAGTTTGAATTTTACTGGCTAATTAAGAGAGGAATGCATTTTTCCAAGAAATATTTAATCATCTTTAATTTTCTTAAGGACCATCTTCACATATTTGAAAGAGATACTCACAACCAAAAGTGCATGCCTAGGTAATGAGAGATTTATTCAGGCATAATTTTTTTCCATTTAGCAAGAATACAAGGAGAAAAATTATCTATCTATGTCATTAAAATAAATAGATCAAAAATATTTTAGTTAACTATGAACTTGGTAGTAGCATCTTTGAACATCAGCTCAACATGCTTGCATATCTTGTAGCCAAACCCCAACATTTTAACACTTTTTAGGATGAATCTCCAATGCATTCTATTATTAAGTTTCCCAAAGTCCAATGTATTCTATTATTAAGTTTCAAAAGTTTATCATTTGCAATATGTCATTGTTATATGATTATATGATCTTCTTGTCCATGTTAAAATTTTGTCTTCTATATTTTGCATCTAAACCTTTATAATATATTATTACTACTAACGTATTGCAAATTTGAAATTGAAAAAAATGCATTACATTTGCATACTTTATCACCATTTTTGTTTTGACAGTGTTGAGCTATAAATTAAAAATAAATAGACAAGCCCTCATTTGAATGTGTGTGATCATTTGATGGAGTACTCCAAAATCATCCATTTCATACCTTCATCTCTTGATGTGCCCTTGTGATCTACATCTCTGAATTGATTTTTTTTAGTGGAGAAGGAAAAAAGGGAAAAGGAAAAGGAAGGGTCATGTTGGATTCTACTCCCACACACCCATTTTATCTAGAATGATGATATGTGCATACTAAATGTTGAGTGGCAAGAGAAAAAAATAGATTCATTAAAGAAATCATATTAAATATTATGCTTAATACCTCTTTCTTTGTTATTAAGAAAAACAATCAAATCTTGATGCTGAACACTTCTTACTTGACCTTAAATTTACTGCTCTAATGGATAATTAGAGACCTGCATCAATAAAATATGATACAATTTTTAGATGATCATATGAAATGAAATTGGCATGTGAGTAGAAGGAAACTAGAAAGACATTGTGTATAGATGAAGGTATGAAATGAATGGTTTTGGAGTACTTAGTACATACACTCAATATTTATTATGCACATATCATATTTGCTTAGTGATGCAACCTCCTCCTACTCCAACTGGCCACTAATGTGGTTGTATGTAGGCCACTTGTACTACACTATGTATACATGACCCTTCCTTTTCCTTTCTTCCTTCTCCAGATAAAGGAGTTTATGGTGATTTAGCTAAGATTGATAGAGGATTATTTGGATTTTCTAATGCATGATCATATAATAGGGTTGAATAGAATCATCTATAGCTTTCTATGCATTTTCAAAGTATTACTTCCATTAAATATCTTTTGTCTTCTGATATTAATCTCATAACAATAATTGTGATGTACAAAATGTGACATCAATGAAAAAATATTTGCACAAACCTTAGAGCTCTTCCCATTTCATAACCACAAAAAAGGTATCATGAATTGGGTGTGTGGAGAATTACTACAATAAAATACAATACAAGTGTCCAAATGAAGCTAAAGCTAATGGTGTGGATATTGCTGAAAAATACCATTAGAAGTATACATTATCAAGTTTTTCCAAATAGTCATATAATAGTGCTCTATACCACTAGACTGATGCACTTACTACATCATCTATTCTAAAGTAGGTAGGATAACCCCAAGTATACCTCTCAAGTACTCAAATGTATCATTACATAAGGGCTTCATAAAGATATCTACAATATGATCTTTAGTACTCACATATTCCTATATAATCTCATTCTTTTCTTCTTTCTCTCTCAAAAAATGATACTTAATTGATATATGCTTATTCTTAGAATGCAATACAAGATTCTTAGACATACTCACTATACTTGTATTATCATAGTATATGATAATGGGTTCTAAAAATTCTATCCTAATGTCCTTCAACATTTGTTTCATCCACACCACTTGATTACAATTATTTATTGCTGCTACATACTCTACCTTAGCTATACTCTATGAGATACAATATTTTTTCTTGCTTAGCCAAGAAACCAATCTTCCTCCAAGGAGGAATTCTCCAACACTAGTGCTCTTTTTTTCATCCATATTGCTTGCCTAATCTACATTAGTATATGCACATAGAGTGAAATCACTCAATTTGTCATACCATATTCCATAATCATGTCCCCTTCAAATATCTAAATATCCTTTTTACTGCTACATAGTGATACTTCTTAGGATCAACATGAAATCTAGCTACAATCCCAACCACATTCTCTATATCTGGTCTTGTGGAGTTAGATATTGCAAGCCTCCAATCATAGAGCTATACTTCTTTTGCTCAATTGTAGGTGTATCATCTTTGCTAGATAACTTGTAACTAGTTATCATTGGTGTACCAACATGCTTACAAATTTCCAAGCTAAATATGTTCTTTAGCTTGTGAAATAAAAATTCCATCACTATTTTGTACAATCTACAAATCTAGGAAAAATGCCATTTCTCCTATCATACTCATCTCAAACTAATTCTTCATTTCTTTAGAAAACTTATCACTTGCTTCATCATCACCTCCAAATATTATTTCATCAACAAATAATACTATTATTAACAAACCATTCTCTATTTATTTCAAACATAAATTACTATCTATCATACTTTAAAAAAATCCAAGATTTGCCAAATAATTGCCCAACCTTGCATACCAGGTTCTAGGTGCTTGTTTAAGACCATATAGAGCTTTTCTTAGTTTGCATACCATATCTTTTTCTTCTTTCAGAGGGAAACCTTCAGGCTTCTCAATGTGTATCTCTTCTTCAAGTTCTCCATTTAGGAAGGTTGATTTAACATCCATCTGATATACTTTAAATTTCTTTTTTGCTACACATTCCAAGAACATTTTGACTACTTCCATGCTATCTACATAAGCATAAGTCTCCTCATAGTCTATTCCTTATTATTGTGAATATCCTTTGCACACAAGTCTAGCCTTGTTTCTTACAACTTTTCCTTTCTCATTGGTCTTGTTTCTAAATATTGATTTGGTTCCAATAAAATTCCTTTAGGCCTTGGAATTAATTCCCATGTTTCATTCTTCACAACTTGATCTAATTCATCCTTCATTCCTTGAATCCAATGATCATCTTTATAGGCTTCATCTGCACTCTTAGGTTCAACTTGAGAAATGAAACATATCTCTCCATTAACTCTATTTCTTGTCATCACTCCTTTGTCTTTGCTTCAAATTATCTTCTCTGGAGGGTGATTCTTTTTCAAATTCCTATTAGAGGTAGGATTTTCTAACTCAAATATTATCTCTTCTCTTGATTCAAATCTTTCTCCTCTTTTCTCAATAATTGTTGCATCATTTTATAGATCATTGTTAGTCTCAAAGAAAACTTCTACATTCTATCCAATAATTCTCGTATTATCTTTTTCTTCATCAGATTTGTAATCCATCATCTTTTCCTTAACTCCAAAATTTTCATCATTTTTTACATTTATGCATTCAACTATAGTCTTAGTTCTATGGTTAAAACATCTGTAAGCTTTACTTTTCAATGAATAACCAAGAAACATTCCTTTATCACTTCTTGGATCAAACTTGCCAATATCATCATCTCTCTTTATATAACATTTACTTCCAAAGATTCAAAAATACTTAATTGATGGTGAAAGACAAAACCATAATTCATGGGGAGTCTTATCCATACCTTTTGTGATATGTACTATGTTCATAGTGTATACTATTGTATTGACTACTTCTCTCCAAAATGTCTTTGATACATCATTGCTCTTTTTGGCTCTACTACTTATTCATTTCTTCTTTCAACAATCTCATTTTGCTAAGTTGTCTTGGGTGAAGAAAACCGTCTCTTAATTCCATTCTCTTCATAAAACATGTTAAACTCTCTAGATGTAAACTTTCCTCCTCTATCAGATCTCAAACATTTTATCTTAACACAAGATTCATTCTCAACTCTATTATTAAATATCTTAAACTTCTCAAATGCTTCAGATTTCTCTTTAATGAATGCTACCCACATAATTCTAGTGAAATCATAAAAAAAAATCATGAAATACCTTTCGCCATAAAATCCTCTTGTCCTTGCGAGAGCACTCAAATTAGTCTAAACAACCTCTAGCTTCTTTGTAGTAGTGAACTTCTTGCAGGGAAAAGATGCCTGCTTCTACTTAGCCAAGACACTTTCTTTAAAAACAATATTAGTAGGCTTTATTATCTTAGGTAGATCTCTAACTAAAAATGTGCTACTAGCCTTCACAATATTATAAAAAGTTATATTCCATAGCCAAATTTTATCCACGTTAGCAAACAAACATGTTATTTCATTAGGATTCAACTAAAATACATTATCTCTAGACCTTGTTCCTATTCCTATCAACTTACCATCTTTTTCTTTGATATACATAGTCAAGAAGGGCTATTCCTTCTTCAATCTTCTTGTCTTCATTAGATCTGGTTCTACCACTGCTAGCAAAATCTCCATGTGTGCTTGTACTTCTAGTCATATTGCACCAACCACTTATAGCACTGAAAGTTGTTTCAACTCTTGTCAACTCTCTAGATTTTCTCATACTTGCTTCTATTAATTCCAATCTTCCAAGAAAGGTTTCTCTAAAGAAATTCGCAGTATATAGTATCAAAAGTTCAATCATCTAGGTTGCTTGCTTGAATGGTGGTGTCAAGGTTTTCTAGATCTTCTACACTACCTCATCTTATTCTTTGGATCCACCATATTATTTAATTCATACAACAATATCAGATATTCTACCAACATAGCTTCTTATAGATTCATCTTCTATCATTTTATCATCTTGAAACACACAAATCCAATTCTACAATCTTATTCTCTTCACATGTGTATCACCCTCAAAAGTAGATTCCAATGATTTCCAAATCTCATAAGATGTTAACAAATACTTTACCTGACTATATTCATTCTCTAGAACAACTGATAGTAAGGCTTCTCTGGCATGCATATTACACATGAACAAATCTCTTTCTTCTTATTCATTGCATTCTTCAAGCTTTTCTTTTTTTATAATTTCCTTGCTACTTTTTGTCAAAAGCCAATAACCTGGACCCATACACAATAGATGAGTCTTCATCTTATCCTTCCAAATATCATAGTTGACCCTGTCAAAATTAGGACTATCCTTTCTAAAAAGAATCACCATTAATCTCCTAGGGCTATTAAAATTTTTCTTCAAGGACCTGATGTTCTAATACCAATTGTTAGAATATATAATCCACCAATATAACTGGGGTTTGGCGGGGCGGGGTGGGGGTGAGGGGTGAATCAATTATCAAACTTTTATCACAAATATCAACATTAATCAAACTTAACCATGTGAGAAATATAATTAGAAACTACAACAAGATATTCATGTACAATAACACTAGATATGTTAACTAGGGAAACCCTTGATCAGAGGGAAAACCCCAATGGGGATGGTACCCACAAGATGATGTACCAATATAAATATTCTTGGTTAGAGGATGGACCCTATTAGGAGTCTATAACAACATTGAATACATATTAGTCTCTGCTAAGAGACTTTGAAACCCTATTGGGAGATTCCAACCCTATTAGGAGTTGTGGAAGGAAGATGGACCCATTGTCCAGAAAGCTTCAAGGGCAAGACCAATAAACCCATGCTATGCAAATGATCTCTATACTATTCTTATAGAATAATAGATTTGAATTGTACTTCCTATTTCTGTATCCTATGAACCAAACTTCTACTCCTTTTGATCTTGATACTAGATCATGATCTCTACATCCAATAATCCCTTGGATCACTAACTCACATCCATGAAACACTTTTCTCCTTTTCACACTTCACATTCAATACTTGATTCATACACACTATATTTTTCACAAACAAGGAAAACATCTTTCCTTTATACCTTATCTTCAAAATAATTCCTTGAGTCATCCTTGAGGCTTTCCCAATTAATTATAATAAGATAATGAGATTTTGCTAGCAGTGGTAGATTTCTCGTGTAACTGTGTATGGCCGGATCTATTACGGATTAGTTACCTGTGTCACCTTTTGTGATATCTTGTACATTTTCGGCCAAAAAACTTTCAGCCGTAACGGATCTGACCATACACACATGGTAGTTTCGCGTGCCTGCATGGCGTGTACTGTTTCGGCTGAAAGGGTTACGACCGAAACCCCAACACAGAATAAAACTCGGCGCAAACCTCTAGCGGCTATCATTGTTACTGTTGCAGTTTCTGAATGTTTGGAGAGCGGGTTAAGGGTTTCGGCCATAACTGGTTGGTGGTTTTTCCCTCCCTATTTTTTAATAGTTTTTAAACGTATTTTTTGATTAGTAGATGTTAATCGTACTTAAAATAGTTATTTTTTACGTATTTTGTGAGTGGAATGCTTTAAATTATTTATTTTTTGATATGTTTAAATTATTTAAATTATTTTAGATTATTTAAGAATGGTATTTAAATTAATTTGTTAGCAAAAATGTAGTTAAACATGAGATAAAAACGTAGAAAAACATTAATTAAAAGTGTAGAAAAATATTAGGAAAAACATTAGGATAAAATATAGAAAAACATTAGTTAAAAGTGTAGAAAAACATTAGGTTAAAATATAAAAAAACATTAGGTTAAAATATACAAAAACATTAGGTTAAAATATACAAAAATATACCTTCTAACATAACCTTATATTAACTACAATCATAACCCATACCACATTCTAACCATAACATAGGCCCTCTACTAACTGAATGAACCACACTTAGATATTGATGATGTTCATTTTAACAACTAGTTATTGTTAGGTAATAATGATTCTTAGATTACCAAATGACACATAACGACCTCATGATGCATTTCTAGGTATTTTTATCCATATATATGTTAAGGGGACCTAGGGACTCCTACTAGGTCATTATGTCTGTTATAGGTTTTAATAGGTATTCATATGTTTACTAGCACATAATAGGTATTGTCAGGTAATAATGAGTCTTACATTACCAAACAACACATTACTTGATCACTTATGTCAACTGTGTTTTTCAATACATTATCCATACATGTGTGTCTTAAGGGGACATAGGAGTCGTAATAGGTCATACTATTTTTTATAGGTTATGTAATAAATGTTAATATGTATTATTAGGATATAATAGGTCTTATTAGGTAATGATGATTCTTACATTACCATATGACACATAACGAACTCATGATACATTTTTAGGTATTTTTATCCATATATATGTTAAGGGGACCTAGGGACTCCTACTAGGTCATTATGTCTGTTATAGGTTGTAATAGGTACATTCATATGTTTACTAGCACATAATAGGTATTGTCAGGTAATAATAAGTCTTACATTACCAAACAACACATTACTTGATCACTTATGTCAACTGCGTTTTTCAATACCTTATCCATACATGTGTGTCTTAAGGGGACATAGGAGTCGTAATAGGTCATACTATTTTTTATAGGTTAGATAATAAATCTTAATATTTATTATTAGGATATAATAGGTCTTATTAGGTAATGATGATTCTTACATTACCATATGACACATAACGACCTCATGATACATTTTTAGGTATTTTTATCCATATATATGTTAAGGGGACCTAGAGACTCCTACTAGGTCATTACGTCTGTTATAGGTTCTAATAGGTATTCATATGTTTACTAGCACATAATAGGTATTGTCAGGTAATAATGAGTCTTACATTACCAAACAACACATTACTTGATCACTTATGTCAACTATGTTTTTCAATACGTTATCCATACATGTGTGTCTTAAGGGGACATAGGAGTCGTAATAGGACCTCATGATACATTTCTAGGTATTTTTATCCATATATATGTTAAGAGGACCTAGCGACTCCTACTAGGTCATTACGTCTGTTATAGGTTGTAATAGGTATTCATATGTTTAAACTAGCACATAATAGACTGACCTTACTATCAACCTTAATAAAACTATATCCCATTTACTTTATTAACATTCTTAACTCTAATTCAAACTAGTAAATTAAGTCATGAGTTCTAAATTGTAAATTAACATTTGCTAACTAAACTCATTTACTTATCTAGTAACAAATTTTTCTATCCCTATGTCCTAACTCTCATCTACACTCCCCATAATCATCAAAGCATTTACATCAAAATTTAGATTTTAGTCAAGAATTATATTTTTTTATTGCATGTATGTACATGTGTGCACTTAATTATCATTTAATCAAGAAATTTTATTTTATTTTTATTGCATATACATGTACATGTACAAATATTTATTTTTCACATTTGCATGAGCACGTTACAATGTACATTAGATATGGTCTCTAAGATAATTTGTTTTAAAATACATATGTATGTTACATGATTGTTCATTTAGCACCATACATTTAATGTTGTGTATTTATATGTACATGTGTTTCAAATTAAATTTAACTTTTAATTATTTTAATTTAAATAGACTTGTATGTTTATATTTGTATATATATGCATGTGCAGATATCTAGATATTTATCACTCAGATTGTAGCTTCACATTCATATTCCCATATTTATTTTCATATATACACTATGGCATCCGGTTCTGGGGATCGTGCTCCTACATCCTCAGGGGATGCCAATGTTCGTGGTGGGGGTCAGAGTGCTGAGTCTAGTACAACACGTAAAGTGACCTCCACCCATGATAGACAACAGTTATTTAGAGATACAGTGGCCAGATTATCTCGTGCTATGCAGGTTTTGGATAGCTCGCTTTCCTCTTCTACCACCCTCCCTAATAGGGAGAAGGTTATAGCAATGAGAGAGGAGTTATTTCGTATGATTTAGACAGTTGAATCATACAACCCTTTTGATGATATGAGCATTGAGACATTTTATTCTTCTTTATCTCACAGTGTCACTGGCACTGTGAAGTACACACAAATTGATACTGAGGTTTCCACCGGCATGGTGAAAACCATGTTTCCATCTTATGCACATCATCGCAGAGTCAAAGGCTACTCTGTGATGAAGTGTACTGATCCACTCATTGCACCATTGATGTATCCTCGTTGGTTGGCTACTCATCATAGATGGCCATAGAAGGATGAGTTCCCCCTATATTTCTACAAACAATTATTTGCAGAATTTCATTTGCACTATGATGTTGACTATACAGATTATCCACGGCATGTTGGACAGGGTCAGGGGAGACTTTCTGATAGATTTAGATGCACAGACACTCCTGCGCCTGTTACCAAATGGGCAATGGTGGGTCCAAACCTTTTGGTTATGCCGAGAGGTCCACAGATGGCTACTGTAGGTGAGAGTGTTCCTGATGACACAATTAGGACACAGATTTTTTCGAGCATCGCCACCGTCACTACACAGTTACACGAGATTTCTTCTGATCGATGTAGTCGATATATGCTACGGTCTTGAGGTACCGCTCCCACACCTGCATCATCTAGCACACCTGTTGATGATGATTATGGAGTTGCAGACATACCTTCTCCTGTAGACATTTCTGCAGTCTTAGAGGTTGATGCATTGCATCGTTTGGCATCATATTTAGCATCTGATCTTTTAGATGCATATTGAGCATTATCTACACTCTCAGGGATTCCACTTCGTGACATGAGCTCTCAGATTAGACATATTTTTTCATGTACAACAGTCCCAGAGGATTCACAAAGGCAGGAGGACATTCTTGCACCTTCTACTGCTCCTATTGCTACACAGGCCCAGGCTACAGCACCAGCCCCAGCTACTTAGGACCCTACAGCACCCCCCCTACTCAGGATCTCAGTGGCACCATATAGCCTAGTCTATTTACTTCCATGCTTTCAGATCAGGGCCACACTATTGACTTGGATGCTGATACTATTTTTTCATTACATGATTCAGATATCAGTCAGATTGGCAGAGCATTACATAATGCTACGATAAATATCTCTATATGTTTGGATTTATTTTTATTATAGTAAATAATATGTCTATATGTTTAAATTAATGTATATGTGTGTGTTTGTGTATGTGTTATAGGGTTTGACTGATAGTATGTTACGTTTTGCTGATATGCAGACAGTGCCGACAGATCCTACACGTCGTGAGTCCCATGTATGTTACAATTTATATATATATATATATATATATATATATATATGATTTATATACATGTAGATCTTGATATAATTTGTCTATACACATAATTAAATGGCTCACTTGTTATCATTTGACACAGGGTTCAGATGCAGCTGATAGACCCTTTTGGGGACAAGGCCCAAGATCAGGAGGGGGGATGTAGCTGATTAGATCATATGTGGCCTTTTATTTTACTACACACATGTTATGTCTAGATACATATTTATATGGACAGTTTGATGTTTTATATGTTATTTCCATATGCATACGTTTTATATCCAGACACTTTGATGTCTTATATGTTATTTTCAGATACATGGTTTATATGGACACTTTGATGTTTTATATGTTATTTCTAGATACGTGTTTATATCATGGACACTAAATGATGTTTTATATGTTATTTCGAGATACATGCTTATATGGAGATTTTGATGTTTGATATATGTTATTTCCAGATATTTGATCTACATGATCTATTTTTATACATTTAATATGGGTACATTATATTCTCCAGATATATGCACATGTATGTTATTGATCTTTTAATGTAGACGTCTATTTTATTGATCTTTTGATGTCTTCATCTTTTATGTAACTTATGTATGTGTTATGCACATGTTTCTATATGTTATTCATATTTTCAATATTCAAGTTTACATGTATACATATGTATAGTTATTCATCTTAATGCCTTAATCTAAGTGTAATTAACTATATAATTTTAATGGTCAATGTACATAACAATATAACATATATTTAATGACATGTCTTAATTAACTATATAATTAACTATATATTTAGTCTAATTATATTTAATGTAGATCATGTATTAACTATATTTAATGGCATGCCTTAATTAACTATAATTAACTATATTTAACCTAATTAACTATAACTAACTATATTTAATCCTATTAACTATATTTAATCTAATTATATTTAATATCTTACTAATTAACTCTATTTAATGACTTAATTAGTTACTCTATTTAATGACATGTCTTAATTAACTATAATTAACTATATTTAACCTAATTAACTATAACTAACTATATTTAATCTAATTATATTTAATGTCTGAATAATTAACTCTATTTAATGACATGCCTTAATTAACTATATTTAACCTTTAAATTAACTATATTTAATCTAATTATATTTAATGTCTTAATAATTAACTCTATTTAATAACTTAATTAACTATATTTAATGACATACATTCTTAATTAACTATAATTAACAACATTTAATTAATAAAATATAATGTACATGTAATTATATGTAACATAGTTCATATAACATATACATGTAATCTTAACATAACGATTATATACAAACATAAAGAATGTATCATATAAGAACATATAAAGATTATATGTACATACAAATACATACAAATACTAAAAAGGTTGTCTTAAGGGGAGGTCCTAAGAGACCTGGTCTTAAATGAGATATCCATGTCAAATTTAAATAAAAATAACAATACATGTCTAATTTTGCATATGCAAGATAAATGATCCAATGTACAAAAATTTATATAAAACAAATATCCTATCAATATTAAATATGAAAGTATAAGAGCTATATAGGCATAACTCAACTAGAGCTCCACAATAAGTACATAGGTAAACTAGAGCTCCACAAACAATGTATTGTTAGGATCCTCTCTACTTTTTATTATCTCTAGAAGTTTTTCATGTTCTTCAATAGGCAATTTCCACTTTTGATTTCCACGACGTCCTTTTCTTTGTACTGCTTCAAATTGTAATTTGGTTGCTATAGTGTAAAACCTTTTCTCCAGGCTTGTATTCAATAAATTCAATACCACTACCAATTACCCTTGTTTGTTGATAATATGTTCCTTCAATAACAACTGATCCAATTGGATATGACTGTTCATCAGCATCTATAGTTTCTTCTAGCAACTTGTGTTTTTCTTTTGTGCATCTTAAAAGATAATAGTCCACATTTTCTGCATTATCTGGTAAGGCTTGAACTACAAAAATATCTCCTGCATGTATATAAAAAGAGAAATATAAATTAATTTTAAAAAAAATATACATGCATATTAACTTATATATATGTATATATGCACACAAACCTGCCACAACTAAATCAGAAATGCGCTCATAATCAGCTGAATATACAGGATCATGAATGTCAATGTCAATGTCAACATCTTCAAAAGGAGGCTTTCTAACTATCTCCTTCAAATCCCAATGTGAAACATATCCATTCTCAATATTTTCACATGCACTCACTACATTGTCCTTAATGCAATCATCACAAAAACATGGTTTCTCTCTTACTTTAAGTACTGGAGGTTTATGGTTTCCTGTAGTCATCACTTGATATAAACTTCTAATTCCAAGAATCGTTTGACAATTGTAAGGATTAGATCGATCTATATCTGTTACAAATACAAAAACTAATTGTCATATTTCAAAATAAATATTTAATTAAAAACTCAACTTGATTTGAAAAAGACATTAAAAATAAATATAACTTAGTTCACCTTTCACCTACCAAAAGTAACGCTTATTGTATTCAGTATCTCGAGTAGCAAAATGAACTTTGCACCATTCAACAATTTGATTTGCACTCTCTATCCTATTCCCTGTATGTACATAAAATATGCATGTATATATAAAATTTAAAATATATGCTATTAGAGTATTAAACATGTACATTTAAAAAATGCATATATTTACCTGCAAGTTCATGTTGTCAAAGTGCATGTTTTATACATGCTCCTGCTCCATCATGCTCCCCTTTTCCATGTCCACTTTCAAAGAAATTCCATAAAAACTTAACATTGGTTCTGGCATGTTGCATTGCTAACCAATTAAATGCTTTTGCAGATTTGAATTGTCCTGTGAATGTGAAACATGATAAGTATCTACAATTATCCAAGTACATATATTAAATAGAAATAGACATGTCCAAATAAATACAAGTTAAAATAAAGTTAAATAAATGTGTAATTATTTCGTGTATACTATCCTGCACATCCATCAGACCAAATCCAATGCTCTAAAACATTTATTCCATGATTTCTGAGATCTTTAGAGAACATTGCAAAACAATGAGCCACATAACTCCTGTCATGAACTTTATCATCGCTAATATAGAAATGAACCTCTTTGATGATGATGCGTTCATTTTCATCCAATCTTTCTATCTGATCCACCTCAAATTGTGCATGTCTATAGGTCACTTGCACAAATATTGCAACTTGTTCAGAATGATAATATTGGCTTTGGAGCTCTGTATGAGGTGCAAATGTATAATTCTCAGAAAAATCTACAATTGAAAGTATACAACCAGGTGGAAAACAATTTTTGGAATCACGAAACTGTTTAGCTTGCCATTGTGCACCATGGCAATGTTGGATATGTGGATATATCAATGGACAGAACTTGGCCATGAACTCATCATAATGCAATTCACTCTCCTTCAATACAATTTTTCTGGATTCATCCCCTCTATTATTTTGGTATGTCTCATATTCATATCTCATCCATGAAACTGGTGTGGATTCATTAATATTCTCAACTTGCATAATTTGAGAAAATTTGTGTAAATCTGCACAAACTTCACACTAATTTTTGATGCATTGCACTTTGAATTCATCTAAATCTTCTAATTTATCACATAATATGGACCTCACAAATTGTTTTGTACTGCTAGGGATGACCAAATTAGGATCAAGTATTGCCATAACTTTTTTAAATGATTGCAAGTGTAGACCAAATTCAACATGATTTCTACAACAACAAGTTTCTCGCATCTTATTTATGCGTACAAAGGGAGGACGTAAACTCTCAAAAATTCTTTGACATATTTTGACATTTGAAAATTCTTGTTTGAATGCTTCAAAAAGTTCACTTTGAGTTATATCTATGAAATGTTTTGGATGTTCAATTTTGGGCCCTATTTCTTGATCTTTAATTTGTATAGTATCACGCCTGTTGGAAGAAACACGAGAATGTGTGGTCCAAAATTCAAAAACTTGTCTTTTTACTTCTTCAGAAATCCTGTCTTTTTTAGGAACTCTACAAATAGTCACCCAGTTATTCTCAATGTTATCATCTAGCATATTTCTCCTCTTGATGTATCTCTGGACAGTTCTTCTAGATATATGTAGTACATTAGAAATTTCACGTACCTATTTTCTATGTGTCAATTTTCTACTAGATATAGTAGTCATCAATGCTCTACATGCATTACTCAAATCACCTCCTCGAGTTGTGTTGTCAATTTTGTTATAAGCATTTTGCAAATTTTCAACTATTGTTTTATTAATATTATGAGCATGGCTTTTCCTATTATCAACACCCAACAACTCTAAGATAGGTCTCATATCTCTTCTCCTAAATAACTTGACAAATAATTGTGCCTGTCCAAATATACTTTTATCCTTGAAATATTCATCCCACATGTTCTAACAATGCTTTTTGATAGTGTTATCATTTATCATATCTTTAGATGGAATTTGGTTAAAAAGTAGTTCTTCATCCAAATCCATCAAATTTTTTATGCTTTCTAATTTGTCTCTATCAATAGAACTGCCAATTTCTTCCTCTTCATTACTTTCATTTTCTTCATGAATCTCATCATGTTCAGGAATTTCAGTAGGTTGGTTTTGAGCATGTTTTGTATGGCCTTTCATTTTGTCATCTCTTTTTCTATTATATTTCCTTGATCTTTTCCTTTTACTACCCATTGAATAATTCAATCTATAGAAAAAAAATAAAAAAATTAGATTTCACTAAATATCAGCTAATGGTTCAATATATAATACATAAAAATAAAAATAATTAGAAGAGAAAAAAAGCACCTTCAAATTATTCAATCCTTTGCAATATTGATTAAATCCGCAAAATAGTTGTTGAAAATTGCTTCAAAATTAATTGTTTTTTGCAAATCTTCTTTCAATTTTTGCTGTCCCTATATATTTTATTATTTAAAAAAGAGAAAACAATATTTTTTTATATCAAAAAGTCACACTAACCGCTAACGGTTTCTCAAGCCAACTAGGGGTTTTGGCCATAACTGTTTTGGCTGAAACAGTTACAGCCGAAATAGTTCCGGCCATAACTATTCTGGCCGAAACAGTTACAGCCAAAACAGTTCCGACCGTAACTGTCTATGTGGCAGCCAAACAAGCAAAAATTAGAACTTCTGTAAACATCTCACTTTGAAGGCCAATTTGACCTACTAAATTGAAGTATTTTTTAAAACTAAAAATATACTTTAGTAGTTCTCGAAGTCACGATTATGATTGTATAATTTTTTAAAATTTTTGATTATGAATAATATGTTATAATTTAAAAATATTACAAGTAGGTATCTTAAGATTCAGGAAGATGTCTATTCAAAAATAAGAAAAAAATAGTAAATCATGTTAATTTTTTTTTTTTAATGGTGCACTAGAGGAGAGAGTCTTCTTCAAGAATATGTAATTAAAAAAAAAAAATATGTAGATTTGATGGAAAATATTTGACGGGAGAAAAAAATTGTCTATTTCTGATAACTTTGACTTTGACCAGTTATAACTTCAAAAATATTAGCCAAATTTCAATTTTTCTTTTTTGGTGCACCAGGTATACATGTTAACTCTAACATATTCCAAAATCAAACCAAAATATGAAGATTTGCATATATTTGTTTGATGGGAAAAAAACTCTATATTTTTAGTATTTTAAAAAAATTAAAAAATACACTTTAAAAATTCAAAAATAAATAAAGTTTTCACTCAATTTTTTAAAAAAAAATTATAGACATAAACTTCATCCAATTTTACACATTTCATTAGTTTACATCATCTTCAAATTCTAAGCACAAATGCCACTTTTATTTCGTTAACGTTGAAGACTTTAAATTCTGATATCACTTCTCCTTTATAAAAGGTGACACAGGTTTGTGCTTTTACCCTTAAATCGCTATTATAATAGCATTGTTGGCTCATATCATATACAAAACTTCACACGTGTGACTTCAGGACCTGTGCACTCACTGATGTCACAATTAGACTATCCTCAAGCACTGGCTGACCGTGTATCAAAAGATTACATCTCTGCTAGAAGATATAATAGGATAATCTAGAATAACTTTCCATGTACTATGTCTATGCACTTCTCTCTAAATATCACTTATATCTTCCATAAATATTTGACATAGACTCATGCATTAACCTCATCATCAAGAAATAAGGTACATGTCCTTAAACACACTTCACTTGTACACCAAAACTTTGTCCATACTAGTATTATCTCTATCTGCTACTCTATCAATCTTTATAGACGTATTATTATGTTGATATCAATGAAAAACATAGTCATGAATGCAACATGTCAGTACTCCCCAATGCTTCGGATACCCTCCCAAAGGAATATCATTAGCCTTCATGCTAACATAGAGACAATGTGTCGCCAAGGAACTTCCTTCAATAATACCTAATTTTTGTGTTAGAGAGAGGTATATTGCATCGCACTATCATAATTACATGGTTTTTGCCTATTTTCCATGGACGACATCAAGGTCTCTCACAATAAAGTCAAAAAAGTGATGAAGTATGTTGGACGTTGTTATGATTATAGTAGTTGGATGTAGATTGTTAGATATGGAAAAAGTCTATGTAGGTATGCACTCTTAAAAAATTATATACAACAAAAAGATAATACACAAAGTAAAAGAGTAGATATATACATTGATGGAAGGCCAAAATAATTAGGGAATATTATAGGTTTTATAAATAGCATGTGACCTACATCAACTATTAAGAAACACAATTGCATTATTGAGGTGTGTGAGGGAATATGTTTGATAAAATCAATACATGCAGGAGAAGAGTTACTTATTAATTATAAATTGAATCACACATATACAAAAAAACTCACTATCATGGCTAGGGTGGTACATACTATGCACCATTTAAATCAACCTCTAATCATTGACTCCAACACACCATTAAACTATAATTTTTTTTGCTAATGTTTCTACTAATATACATCACTTTATTCCTAGTCGTAAACTATTAGTACTATTCAAGATAGTTGAATGTAATGAGCACTATTTTTTTTTCATAAAAATAGGATTTATTTTAACATATCTTAATGAATCTTTATTGAAATATAGGCCAACTACATTATGGATTGGCAACTACATAGACATGATGATGACGATCCTCATGGCACTTCTCTTCCTGACAAGTAAACTCATTGTTATTTTTCATTATTTTTTTTCTTCACTACTTTTTTGGAGTAATTTTAAATATAGTACTAATAATCTTGATCTCACAAATGAGTACTACCTAGAGTAAGGGAAAGGAACATGTGCTAGTCCTTGAGGAGAAGTCCACAAAAGAGGACCCATTTTCTATTGATTTTGAATCAACCCCTAATCCTATAGTTGTAGTTCAAAAGGCCATTCATAAAATTTCATTAGAATTGCAATGATTGGGATCTCAACAACCTTAGGCTCCCCAGTTAGTGAGGAGAGGGATTGAATTTATGTAGCTAGCTAAAATTTATCTAGTAAGTATTAATATAATTTTTAACTATAACAAGAGATAAATAATGATTTATTTATTATACTCTTTTATTTATGTCATTAACTAAAATACTGACATATTGTTTTTATAGGTTATTTTGATTGGTGATGTACCTCATGATCTTGATGAGCTGAGTGCTTTAGGTGGTTCAATTAAATGACATGTTCTTCCTTGAGTTGTGTTTTTCTCAAAAAACAAAAAAGCTCTAATAGTCTTGTCCATAATTTTTAATGCTAAAACAATCTTATTCTTCATCACCTATTCATGATCTTATGTTGACACCAATTGCAACAAGGAATAGAATTCCAAATGTTTTTTTGACTACAATGATGACAACAGACAACATGGGCACAAACACTAGTACACAACCTTTGATTACGTAGATCCCTCTTTTCCTCTATCATTTTTCATGTGTATATTTCACTTGATCAAGATATTATATCTTGGGGAATTTTAAAAAATTGGATTTATTTTATATTGTACAAGATGCCACATAAAATGAGGATAAATTTCTTGTATGTACCCATATTTAATGTAGAAGAATGGTGGGGGATTCTTTCTTGCTTGTGAGTGATGAGGATGGATTTCCCTTGAGAGTTTCCCAAGTTCTAGGTACTTTAAAGATTGGTCCTTTCTTATAAGTTTATACTCATGATCAGGCTACTTGAGAAAGAAGGGTAGTAACTACCAATCCCATGATTATTTTTCAAGGAATAATGTTTTCTATGAAAAAATTAATGACAAGTTGGTGCATATATTTAGGTCCACCATACATAAAGGGTGCAATATTCTAGCTGATCTAAAATTCCCCAATCCATTTTTGAGATTTCATATCTTTTCTAGAATATTTTTATTTTGATCCATTTATATATGAATCTTACATTTTTTTTTCCTTCTTAAAAGGTGTCTATCCAAAACTTGAGAGTGAAAGGAGGCTCTTATTGAGAGTATGATAAACTATTTTGGCCCTTATGCATTTAACAAAATTAGGATACTTGAGAAAACATGGTATATTTTGAGGTATATTAGAGAACACTACAAGGCCACATTAGAAAAGAACACTAACTATGAGCACCTCCCTTCATTCCTATTTTAGAGTGGGAGAATCTTAAATTTCATGGGGTAGAGAGGTATGGAAGACATAAAGGACATGAACTACCACCCAAGGAAAGAAGGTGTTGATCTCAAATTGGTTTTGACAATTAAGTGTCCCCACACTTAAGTCATTTACTTAGTTCATGTTAAACAAGTAGTATATGTCGAGCACAACATATATATTATAGAGCATGTCGAGTCCATGGTCAGTGTTGAGCCCCTCATGTACTGAGTCACTCAAGTGTTGAGTAGATAGTGTATGCTGAGTGATTTAGGAACCAAGAAAACAATGGATATTGAGTGACATAGATGCCAAGCTAGAGTATAAAGAACAATATATGTGGAGTAATAAAATTTTGTTATAGTTGTTTGTAATGGTACAAATAACTATGTAAACCATTTTTGAGCCAACTTAAGGATGAATTACAATATTTTGGAGATAAGGACGAATCTTATGTTGGATTCCAAATGCAATTACATATAGCCAATCAGAAAAAGGGAAGGTTTAAGAGGCAAAATGGATGAATCATAGCTATTGATTCATACCTAACCCAAAGTCACCTAAGTCTTCTTAACAAGGACAAACCCTAAACTCTCAAGTGTGCAAAGGAGTAAGAGAGAATTTTGCATGCACAAATAGAGCATTCATGGTGGCTAAGGAGTTATGATTTGAGATTGCATTGCATAATTAGTTAAAGGAGAATAGAGGAAGGGAAGAGAATACAATAGAGAGACATCTAATTAAGAAGGTTCAAGAATACATCAATTTAGAGGTGATATGTTATCAACCATTCAAGTGTTAACCATAGGATCATTACTGAATCATTCTAACCAGTGAATCAGTCAAATCTGTTAACAAAGTAGTCCTAACAGGTTGTATAGAAATCCTTTAACAAGGTACTTACTTAATTGTGAGTTGAAATCCTTTAACCAAGCACACTTCTAATAGGGTGTTGAAATCCTTTAACAAGGTGAGACCTAATAGTCTTTGTAAGCCTTTAACAAGGCAGACCTTTCAAAGCGTAGATCATGTTTCATGGTCAAAACATTGTAACCTTCATTAGATACACTTTATTACTACAGTAGTGAAGATTTGTGGGTGTCATCTTGACCCTAGTTTCACCTTCTCATTGGAGGGTTTCTAGGTAATCATATCTAGTGTTATATATGTATGAATGTTCACTTGCTTTCATGTTTTAGATGTACATGCTTTACATGAAATTTTAGTTTACTTAGTGAATGCATGAGATGGATGTGTGGTGAATACTTTAAGGGATAAAGTTTAAACTACTAATTCATCCCCCTCAGAAGTTTATCTTTCCCATTGTAAATTTCAACAATTGGTATCAAACCCTTGTTCTCTAAATGAGAAGCTTTGTAGCTTTGAGGAAAGATCTTGGAAATGGAAGTCTACAAGTTGGGAAAGATTATTGAGAATTAGGGAATTAAAATACAAGTCATTCTACATCAACTAGATGAAGCAAGAGAAGAACTAAAGAAATCTTTGAAGAGAAGGAAAGAAATTGCTATTGCAGAGAATGACACACAATACAAAGAGATGGACACTACCAAGCTATTTTCTAATAGAGACTCCAATGAATTTGATGCAATACTTTTAGATCTAATACAAAAGAACATAGCCCAAGTAGAAGAAATGAGAAATCTCAAATTAGAACAAGAATCACAAGCCATGCTACTATGTGAAGTCATTGAATAGAAAAAGAAAGCTATGGAAGACAAAGCCATGATTGAAGATGAGAAAAGAGTTTTGAAAAATAGATTGGAAGAGAAGTCATCAAAGCTAACCAAGATTTCCAACATGTAATTGGATACCCTAGGCCAAATGATGAATGTCAACTATGAATTGAATGTTAAGGACATTGAGATAACAACATTGAAGCTGCAGAATGAGAAATTGCAAATTGACCTAAAAAGGGAGAAGGAATCTACTGAAAGTATCAACAAACCAAATGAAGCCATCAAATACTTTGAGCAATTATTGAGATCTCTTAGATCCAATAATGATACATTTGGGCTAGGATACACAAGTGCTGAAGAAGGAGAATCATCCAAAAGTGCTAAAGAAAGGAGCAATAAAGGTAAGAACTCCAAACTTATTTATCATAATTGTGGTAAGAAAGGACATACTACTAATGTGTGCAGGAGCAAGATTGTAAATTAGAATGTCAAGCATAAGAGCATGGTTCACTACCATAAGTGCAACAAACAAGGACATCAGACACATGAATGTAGAACCAAGACCATGTACACACAAAGATTTGAAGGATATTGTTATAATCAGAAGTATGGACATAGAGCTTTTGAGTGCAGATCCAAACCTATGCGGTCATCAAATAGACAAACAAAGGTAAGGAACAATGGCAAGTTTTATAAATGGGATTGCAACACTAGGTATAGCTGTCATTATTGTCAAGAATATGGACATGTTCCTAAAAATTGTATTAGGGCACACTTTAGAGGTGAATACAAAAGGTGGTTGAGTCAAACCACATGTTTAAGCTATTTGAAGATTGGTCACATTAGTTGCTATTGTCCAACAAGGTCAAAGGCACCAAGTTGTGAATTTGATAAAGGCAAAGGCAAGGCAGATGTTGAAAATGCCAAAGATGAGATGAACAAGACATGGAAGAAAAAAGATGGTTATAACACATTAAATAGAGAAGGGATCACTTTACCCAATGAGTCAGGTGATCACACCTCATCAAACTAAGCAATCAAGAGGTATGTGGGACTGATATTCAAAATTTATTTCATACATATTTTCCAAAAGGACTTAGTATTGAAAAAGACTATATAAGCATGAATAAATATGCAAGATGTTATTTGGAATTCAAGAAAATCTCTAAATTTTTCATATTATTGCCGAGCATGAAATATTTCCTAAGATTGTCGAGTGGAATGCTAGAAGATTTCAAGCTAATAGACTAGATAGTTGATGTTGAGCTCACAATAGTTCCCAAGTGAATGGAATGTTAAATAATGCCAAGTGAGCTTGAAATTGCTTGATGCCGAGCTTATAGCTATGTAAGCACTCAACATTAATTATAGAGTTTCCAAGAGTATTTTATCAATTTTTGACTCATTTTTCATCATTTCAAAATTGAGAAAGAGAAAGGAGAGTAGAAGGAAATCTAGAAATCTATTCAAAGTGATTGCAAAAGGTTTGAGCAATGATTCATCACCAGTTTGTCAGATCTTATAAGATATTTATCAAGAGCTGAGTTATGTAGCTTATATTTTTGTAAACCCTAGTTTCGTACTATGCCATCTAGTTCAAAGAATGTAGAGGGTAAGGAGGTTTTAAACATTCAACTAGTTAGTAATGAAGTTAAGCAGCCCATATTCAAAGCTATTCTTGATATTGCTTATAAGAGAGACCCCTCTGGTGTGTTATTCATGATACCACCAAAAGTTTAAATGGTGCAAGATGTTAGGAAATGCTATAACTATAAAATTGGTAGCATTGGTGATATGGAGATTAAAAAATCTTATGACAGACTTTTTGATAATGGTGTACTGAAGGAAGAATTCAAAATTATAGAGAAGAAAGGGTTAACATGAGCCCTAGATTTCTTGAATGTATTTAAAATAGAATGGATAAGGATAGTGCTTAGCAAGATTCATGATAGCTCATTATGGTTGGATAATGGACCTATCAAAATAACCAAGAGGATAATCCATAGGATTACAAGGTATCCAACCCTAGATTAGCCTAAGACATTGAGGAGTGATTCAAAAGAGGTGATTGAGAAGAATAATGGAATAAGAGAGGCATGATTATTGACACAATTAGTGATCCTTTGATAGAGTTTGTAGTAAGGGTTATTTCACACAAATTTTATCAATCCAATAGATTGAATAGTGTGCCCTATATTGTAGTAGATATTGGATATAAAATTGTCAAGAAACATCACACATATGATCTAGCAGAACTACAACAACAACAACAACTAGTTAAGAACCTTGGAGAAATAAGGAAGACAAATAGTGCACAATGTAAATTTTGTTATATTCTAATATGCATATTCTTTTATGTTCAAAACACTTTTCCTACATTTCGCATAATTTCATGGGAAACCAATAGATCAGTAGCAATATAGATTGGTGAGTATATTGAACAACTAGGTGAGAATTTTGAAGACTTCAAGTAGTCAATGAAGAAAAGGTTGAAAATACTAGTATCTCTAGTAGAAAAGAATTATGATGATGTCTATTTTCTAGTAGATGCTGACTATACTTTTATTCAAGAAGTGACAACAAGGGTAAGATGGTTGAGGCCACTTGGATATGAAATAAATGTTGATTAGGCCTCTGTAGCTATAACGACTTTACTTGTAGAAGAGGTAGACAAAAATACAAAAGTATTTGAAAACTATGAAATAGAAAAGTCCAAAATCACCATGGAACTGAAGACTACTTCTGTAATAAAGAAGAAGGATAAATTGGTGAAGAAGTTGATAGCCAAATTTTGAGAGGGTGCCAAGCAGGAAGAAGAAGAAGAAGAAGAAGATGATAAAGAGGAAGAAGATTCACAAACACAAGAACCACTTGCACTTACTCAAGGAATGGGATAATATCAACAAGAAGAAGAGACCAAAGTTTCTAAAGGTGTCAAGGGAGAAGAAGTTGAGGAAGCACCTACTCCCATAGAACAAAAGAAGAGGAAGGCTAAGGCCCAACCAATGACAAAAGCCAAGAAGGTAGCCAAGTCGAGTCAGCCCAAACCAACTGCACCTACTACAAGGGCTAGTTCACGTGTGACTACAGAAAAGGCTAAAGAGAAGACAAAACCTATAGAGCAAGGAGGAAAAGTGTAGAAAAAGCCAAAAAGGAAGTACATTGCACAAGCTGAATCACATGAGGAGAAAATAGAATTAGATGAAAACAACCAATTCAAAGTGGTGAGTCACAATCCTCTATCAGATCTTGAAAATCTATGTGAAAATGTCAAGAATAGTGCAAACTTATTAGGATTTACACATGTTGAATTTGATAATCTTGGTAAAGTGGAGAAGAATCAAGTGGAGGAAGCTATATATGCCATGATGGAAAAATTCAAGACTACCCTACTAGAGATTTCCAACTTAATGTCCAAAAGCTTATATGATAGAGTTGAGCAAAAATGGTTCTATTGTTTGAACTTGGAGAGATAGATTAGAGAGACATCTCTTACATAAGTAAAGACTAAACTTAGTTAGGCATATATTGCTAAGGCTATGAAGAAATATGCAGTTAGCTTTACACCTAAATATAGAGCCTTTAGCATTTTGTAAAACAATATTGAATATGTTGTTAAGAAGTCCACACAGATGTGGAAGCTTACATATGGGTTGAATACAATCAAGGAAGGTGAGAAAGAACCCATAGAGGTCAAGGATGATGAAGAATATGATAATAATAATGAAACTATTGAGGGAGGAACTAAAATGCTCATAGACAACAAGGCAACAACTGAAGTAGAGCAATAGGAAGAACAAAGTGTGCAAGACACACAATTACCTAATGTTAGCCCCCAATGTGTAACATGTGAGAATACTAAAATAATAATAGTGAAGGATATTTCTAATGCCACAAATCAAAACATCAATCCCCTTGCAGAGGAAGATCTCAAGAAGATACTTGATTAATCCACATTACAAGCAAAACTATTCGATAATCCTTTATTGGTGAGTGTAGATGAGATACAAAAAATAATGATTGAAACAACAAGGAAAGAGGTGAATACATATGAACCACCTTCTATTAACCCTCAAGTCACTAATGTTCAATATTTGGATTACGTACCTAAAGTTACATCTAAGAAGGTTGACACAATTGCAAAGGATATAATGGAAACCCAAACCACTACTGAAGAACAAAGTCAAACAAGTCAAATAGACTTATCTACACCCCTAGCACAAGTACAAGGTGCATCACTAGACATTATAGAAGTCATGGATAAGACTAAAGTGGAAAAATTGAGACCTAAGGTGAAGGAGAAAGTTTCCCTTCAAGCCCTGATAATAATACAAAAATTTGGCACTCCTACTCACAGTCTTCAGAAGCCAAGCATGGATGCAACACCATTATAGATCTTAGTGCCAAGCCCAAGCTCATCAAAGGCTGAAGAAGTAATGCAGTATGGAGATGCGAGCCTTGAAGAAGAAATTTTATTGCCTAAATATGATTATGATATAATTAAAATTGAGTAAATGGGCATATTGCAAGAAGCACTAGCAAGAAAGAGAAGACAAGGACTACTTAGAAAAGAGCATAGGTAGAAGCAAGCATTGCAAGATATCAAAGACATTTTTTTAGATGCATTTATTCTGCTGACTCCAGATGAGACCAAGCCACTAATTGAACAAGTAACACATATAGTGGAGAAGGTTAGTGATATAGACCTAGATATAAATCTTAAACTACTAGAATGGTCAAAAAATAAATTTCAAAGAAAAGTTAATGAGAAAATATTAGGTGATATAGCACTGATACAAGTTGCATTGGCAACAAAAGTAGAAAGTGTGAAGAAGGTACTAGAGGATATGTTCTCATTGTACACAAAATTATGCAATCCAACACTCTTCACACAAGAGACTAGAAGTCACATTTTGAGCTTGGAAAGTCAGATTAGTTCATCAAGTGCAAAACTACCTATGACACTAGCTTAGAGTGAAAAGCACTTCAGAACATTGCTTTAAACTCAGAGTCAGTTAGCTATATTATTAGTAGATGAAGCCACTATAAGGGTTAAACTAATTAGCATCCAAACAACTTTAACCCCTAATATGGAAATTTTGCACAAGGAAGTAGGTTATGCTGAAACTCTCATGAAGAAAGACTGAAATCTTTCAACATAAGATGGCCTAGTCCACCTTGCTCCTGAGCTGGCCATCCAAATCAAGTCTTTGGATGTAGCATGTGACAATTGAGATGCAACTCTCAAGATAATCCTAGATATCCATAAATATTTTCTAGACAAACATACTATACATGTATAGCGCATTGACATAAGTGTCAGAAAAGGGGAGAGTAAGATAAAGGGGGGAGAGCAAAAAGAGAGAATTTTGGGGGAGATATAAGGAGAGTGAGAAATGGGAGAGTAAGAAAAGGGGGATGAATAAAGATAAGAGAAACAAGAGGGAGAGTAAGAAAAGGGATAGAGAAAAGATAGATTAAGTTAAGTTAAAGAGTATCAGTAGGGACATATTTACTCAGCAAGAGTATAAAATTTTGGATACAGAAAAAACCTATCAACTTAGGGGGAATTAAAATTTTGAGGTATACAAGTTGTTACAAAATTTTGAAATTTTGAAGTTTTGTACATAAGTTGAGTTAGAGATATGTTATGCTTGTAAGATTAAGGATATTATTATAAACTCCAGTATTTTTGACACTCATGTCAAAGGGGGAGATCATTGATCTTAGATTGGTTTTGAAAATTGAGTGTCCACACACTGAAGTCATTTACTTAGTTCATGCCGAACAAGTAGTATATATCAAGAACAACATATATATTATAGAGCATGTCGAGTCCATAGTCAGTTCCGAGCACAACATATATATTATAGAGCATGTCAAGTCTATAGTGAGTGTTGAGCCACTCATGTGTTGAGTCACTCAAGTACTGAGCAGATAGTGTATGCTGAGTGATTCAGGAGCTAAGAAAATAGTGGATGTTGAGTAGTAAAAATGCTGAGCTAGAGTATAAAGAATAATATATATTGAGCATCAGATGCTGAGTAAGGCATTTTTGTTATAGTTGTTTGTAATGGCACAAACAACTATGTAAACTATTTTTGAGCCAACTTAAGGATGAATTACAATATTTTGGAGATAAGGACGAATCTTATGTTGGATTCTCAATGCAATTACATGTAGCCAATTAGAAAAAGGGAAGGTTTAAGTGGAAAAATGGATGAATCACAACCATTGATTCATACCTAACCCAGAGTCACCTAAGTCTTCTTAAGGAGGACAACCCTAAACTCTCAAGTGTGCAAATAAGGAGTAAGAGAGAAGTATGCATGCATAAACATAGAATTCATGGTGGCTAAGGAGTTATGATTTGAGATTGGATTGCAAAATAAATTAAAGGAGAATATAGGAAGGGAAGAACATACATCAGAGAGACATTTGATCAAGAAGGATTAAGAATACATTAATTTAGAGGTGATCTATTATTAAGCAATCAAGTGCTAATCATAGGATCATTGTTGAATCATTCTAATAGGTGAATCTTAATAGAGTAGTCCTAACATGCTATATTGAAATCCTCTAACAAGGTACTTAATTGTGAGTTGAATTCCTTTAACTGCATATAATTCTAACAAGGTGTTGAAATCCTTTAATAGGGTGAGACCTAATAGTCTTTATAAGCCTTTAACAGGGTAGACCTTTCATAGGGTAGAGCATATTTCATGGTCAAAACATTGTAACCTTCGTTGGATACACTTTATTACTATAGTAGTGAAGATTTGTGGGTGTCATCCCCACCCCAATTTTACCTTCTCATTGGAGGCTTTCTAGGTAATCATATTTGGTGTTATATGTGTATAAATGTTTACTTTCTTTCATGTTTTAGATGTACATACTTTACACGATATTTTAGTTTACTTAGTGAATGTATGAGATGGATGTCTAGTGAATATTTTAAGGGACAAAGTTTAAACTACTAATTCACCCCCCCTTAAAATTTTACCTTTACCATTGTAAATTCCAATATAAGCTATGTGATACTATTAATAATATAATTATATATGTACTAATTACTATTTGTATTTATATGATCAAACATATTTTAAAATTTTCATAGATTTCCCAGAACATCCAAGGCAACAGATGTAAGAAAGTAAAAGCATGGGAAACACAAGCTCGACTCTAGTGGTTACTCAAAACTTGCTGCATGAGTACTAAGTATTAGTAAATAAATAATGGTATGCAAATATTTATACATTGCAATCAATTCAGTTATGATGAAACACTGCAATGAAATTTCACCATACCAATGTTTAATGCAGGGGATGAATTTTAAAAGAAAACTCTTAGAAGAGGAAAAGAAATCAGCCTACAAACATGGTTATGGAGTTGTGGCTAAAAGGTTACAAGATGAAATGAGTGTGCAAGATTCTACTAATGGGTTCATCATGGTATTTAAAATTGAATATAACTTTAACAATTAGCGTATTTGAGGTTAAGTTTCAATATAAAGTGAGTATATTTGTTTTAAGTAAGAAAAAAATGATAATAATGTGCATGTCATTGGAATGTAGCTTGTTGGCAATCTTGGTACACCACCCGAACATGGTGAAGTTGCTGGATCATATGTGCATCATAGTGGTTGAGGTATACATTTGGTATTTGATTTTTTATATATTAATACAGGTAAACATATTCAATTTGAATTAATGTACTAATAAAAATTTAATTTTTTGGGTCATGTTTGGATTAATATAATATTATGTGTTGAAACTATAGAGGAAGTACATGCCACTATCCATCATGATGAGTAAATTGAGGTCAAGGGCACCAAGAAAAATGATGTGGCTAGATTAGGTAAAGAGTGCCATGGTTATGTTCTTTAAAGTACTAAATTACTTGTATAATCATAATAAAATGTTCTTAATTTAACCCTTTTACTATTTGTTATTATAGAGGACCCACCTTTACATCATGATCAAAGGACTAGGCATGCACACCATAGATCATGAACAAAGCCTAAAAGAATTGCTAAGGTGGCACATGAATTTGATGACATGGATGTTCCCATTCAAGATTATAGGCACCATTCTAAAAAAGTCCCAAAGAAGAAAAAAATATAATTTTTATTTAATGTGCTAATGAATGTTCAATGAATTATATAGTGATTATTATTCAATGGACTTAATTATATGCTAATAAATGTTCATGAATTATATAGTGTGTCAATGAATGTTGATGATTGTTGTGTGTTAATGAATGTTAATGAATCTTATGTGTTTTGGTTAAGTAAAAATAGGTTTTAAAGGACCCGAAATCTTTACAAAATAACAAAAGTCAAGAGATAAACAAGAGATGTAAACATCAGAGAGAAGCAACTTAGTACAACATAAAATAGACCTCCTAAAAGAACAAACATGAGGTCACCCAAGACAAAGCTAGAAAAGACAACAAAAGAATAGTAAAAGAACAACAACTAACCAACTAAGAAGTCTTTATTAGGTCAATAGGCTGATCTACCAAAATATGCATATTATCAACACTGGCCTTCACCTCATCCTTCTTACTGACATCCTCATTCTTCTTAGAATGAGCTCGGGTGCATTTGCTTGGTCCTTGAGTTCCTACCACCAGAGGGGAGTGCTGCCCTTTGTCATTCTCATTCCACTTCAAGAGGTTACCCACATTGTCTGCTATCTATTTGAACAATATTTCCAAATTGCCAAGTTTAGTATCCATTTTCAATACCTTCCCCTGAATACTACTAATCTCTTTGTCCATCACCCTTTGTTTGGCCTCGAGTAGTGGTATCTTATGCATGAGGTTTCTAACTTACTTATTCCCAATAACCTCTAAAAGTCTATCTATATGTTGGCACAATGTATGTTCACCTTTGGCAGTTTTGCTAGCTTGCTCCATTTCCTTGCCCAACAACTATATTTGTTGCTTAAGGAAGCCCATCTCCTTCATAATTGAACTAGGGTTACCAAAAAGACCCTTGGACAACTTGAGCCCACCTTTAATATTATCATCCAAGTCTAGAATGTGCCCCTATTCTCCAACATCCTCTTTATCTAAGTTCCCATTCTTCCTAGTCTTTAACCTTTCCTCTTACTACCTTAAAGATTTTCTTTTCCTTTCTAGCTGGTGAGCTAGAGGCTCATCATCAGACGAAGGAGAAACTTGATCATCTGGAAATCCCTTACTACTCTTCCCTTTACCTCCACTCTTCTTCTTAAAGTGATCTCTCACTAATTCCTCCATGAAGTCGATCGCTTGGTCAGAATCACCTTCCTCAACAATCCTTTTCTTCTTTTTGGAACTATAGCCTGAGCCCTTTTTCAAACTACCCAAACCCCCTTCAAATTCATCTTGGGTATCATAATCATAACCTTTATTCAGGAGACTCCCTTCTGTATCCTGGTCTACCCCTTTCAAACTACCCCTGGGTTTCACAATCTTCTTGGACTTTAACACATTCATAACTAGGACCATAAGACCCTCATGGGAAACATGCTCACTATTCAGGTCTTTCTGAATAGTTTGAGTGGAAATACTAAGAGATTGCAATAAATAAAATGGAAAATTGATCCTAACATCATGCTGAAAGTGATTTTCCAACATGAAATGGTACCCATATAGCTTAGTGAATCTCCCATCTAAAGTTAGATATTCCATTATCACAAAAAGCACAAATTTCCATGGTTAAGAAATAGAGGCTGGGTTGTAATACGAATTACCTATTTTAACCAAGTGACTTTTCCCCTGTTCTATCTCCAAAAAATCATCAATGGCCCTATCTGAGAGCTTCCTCTCCCAATAAAAATTAATCCCATCCATATCTAGCCCTGTGGCCTCTATAATAAATTCTTTGGTAACATCCATTTTTTGGTTACCAACCATCATAGAGCCATCCTTCCAAGATTTGATAAGCTGGTGATTAAATAGCTAGATTATTACCTCTAAGCCTTTCCATATACACTGTGAAATTGCCTTGCCTTAGAATATCCTAAACCTCTATCTTGTTTCTCCACTCCTAGTAGCTAGCCAATTCCACCCTCTTCCTTTTTTCTCCCATATTCTCTACACCAAATTCGCTAGTTTTTGTTCTCTAAAAACCCAAAATCACTTTGTATCTAAAATCCACACCAGAAACAAAAAGAGGAATGGCAAAAACTACCCAGAATCTATGTGAAATGCTTGACTTTCTAAAAATCATAACCCACCATACTCCAAATGAGTTCACCTCATAATTAAAATCACTAACACCATCATAATTAAAATATTTTTGTTTAGATCTCCATTTATCATACTCGATAAGTTGGCGGCCATCTAGAGGTAAGGACTCATAAAAATCCCAAATGATTTTATGATCACTGAAAAAAGCCACAATCACAACCTAGTCAGTAGTATGGTTGGCTTCTCTAAAATTATGAGTTATAATGCAATTTTGAAAATAATTAATAATGTTAATAGCCTTGAAGATAATATTGTTGATAGTCCACGATGGTTCAATAATTTTATTTAAATAGTTAATAATGTTAAGGGAGTCACCTTCCACCCATATGTTCCTCAAATTCATACTTTTGGCAAGCCTTTTGCAACATGATTAGTTTGATCCCCTATTGGAATAGCCATACCTCCCACATAGTCACCATTAGAGTTTCTAATAACAACTCTGCATCCTGGTTTACCTAGGTTCCCTTTAAAGGCCCTATCAAAGTTTATCTTAAACCAATTCACCAAAGGATAGTCCCATCTAACATTATCCCTTGGATTAAGATCCTTAATATTCAATCCCAAATTCCTTATATTCTAGCTGTTAAGCACCCCTTCTTCCCACTCATTACAAGGTTGCTATCTAGAACCAATAATTTTCATATTTTCAACCATAAGGACCTTAATTTTATAGAACACTTGATCAAGACTAGATTCCATTCCTCTAAAGATCCTATCATTTCACTCCTTCCAAATACCCCAACACAGATAAGGAGGAATGAAGTCCCACAATTTGATAATCAAAGCATTCTTAGAAGGAGCCATCCAACTAGTAAAGAACAATTGGATGGTAGCATGGAAAACCCAATCCACTTTTAGTAAGCTACAAAATTTATCCCAAATCTTCTTGGTAAATGGATAATGCAACATGATATGGTCCACTGATTCTCTATCATTCTTGCAAAGAACACATTGATTAACAATGATGAAACCTCTCTTCTTAAGATTGTCAAGGGTCAAAATATTATTTTGTAGAGGAATCTAAAAGAAGATATTAACTTTGGGTGTCATACCTTTCACCCAAGCCTTAGCCCAACAAGCTTCATCATGATCATCGAAAGAATTATCATAGGTTCAAGCAATAGAGTACATACCATTGGGGTCAGTTTTCCATATCAAAACATTCTCATCATGGTTTAAAAAGAACACATTCAAACACTTACCAAGCTCAACCAAGTTATGGTCCACACTATGAAAATCCACCCACATATCATCCTTCGAATAATCACCCACAAAAGTACCAAACTAATTTTTGCATTGCTCTATATACCTATTCCACCTCAGATCATCACAAACAGGGTGGTCCAAAATCCAAATGTCTTCTGTAATGAATCTTATGTGTTAATGAATGTTATAATTTCATAATTAATGAATGTTACTTTTTATTAATGGATGAAATAATGAATGAATGACGTTAGATGTTAAAGGGGAATTTAGATTGATTTTAGGGGGGGTTGATGGGATCAAATGTGCTTCCACTTTCATGTGGTTGGCCTTGTTTAGTAGAGAATCTTAAAGTATTCTCGAAATAAAGTGAAGCTCAATAAGATTATTCCTTATCTATGGTCTCGAATGTACCTAAACACTTGCCATTGATTATTATAGGCACACAAAGATTACAAAGGAGACCAAGTGCACACATTTGTTTGTGATTTTACTATTGGTGAGCTCATTGTTGAAATTCCTCCAAATTCAATTGACATTGTTACAAGGTATTTGTTGAGTTGCTATTTTTCATGATGCTTAATGAAATAAATCCTTTCAAATCTCTCTCTTGAAAAGATGATCAATGACCAACTCCAAGGTTCTAGATGGTTTTTTTTCAGCCTACTGGGCAACTCAATTGAAGATAAATGTGATTGTTCACAAGGAGGCCTTTGCTGGTACCAACCAATTCTACACAACTTTGTTAAAATGAAACCACAAAAATGATATATTTTTGTACTTTCTATTTTATGATGAATGAAATTTCTAACCAATTCAACTTAATGAATGCCTATTTTAACCAAGTGTTTGTAAAGAAAATTGACGAAGATAGAGTAATGAGAGATTTAAAGAAAATTATAGAAATTCCTAACGGACATAAACCAAAGTAACAAAACTTTTGTGAATTAAATTATCAAAAAGATTTGGTAGGAAACCAATGAATTTCTCAACTCCACTGATGAAATTGTCAATGGAAACTTCAACAAAAACCAAAAGATGTTTCAAATTTCATCAAATCTCTAGGCCACAAAAAGTATGCTCACATGAGACAAAATGTTATGTAAGAACAATAGTCATCCTTTCTCTAATTTTTCACACCAGTGGAATTTGTTAACATAAGGTAAACACTAGAATTAAAAGGTTTCACAATTATCACAACACAATAAAAATGCGAGCTCTATTATTATTCATGAACATGTATTCACAAACACTAACACACTCTAACAAGATTTAATACACTCAGAATGAGAGCAACAATAGCATTTATTATTGCATTAAAATATTGGCCTTGAATAAATATTACATCCATGTATTTAAATTCAACCTCTCCTCCTTTTGTGTTAGATGAGAGATCTTATAATGTAACTCATGCTAAAAAATCTAATAAAATAAAGCTATTTACATACAAACTAACTCTCTAAATGGTGCTAAGTAAGTTTCCACCCTTGTTTATATCAATTAATGGGTGCATGGGCCTTTACACGACTTAAAATGATAAAAGAAAAAGATAGAAGTCACTAAGAGCTCTAAAAATGGAAGCTCAATCTTCTCTAGGTGTCTGTAGGAGTTGAACTACCATCAAAATGCATTTTTGATGCATGCAATGCTCTAAAATAGCAACATGTAGTTAACTGTCAGTGTACTATTTCTTCTTCAAAAATTTTGATGCACCTTCAAAAAATGCACCTTAGAAAAGCACACCATGGTGATAGGACCTAAAATCCAAAAAATCTTCAAAGTATCAAAATTTTAAATCCAGCATCTAGGTTTGCTTCCCTTTTATACCAAAATGATGTCTAGATGCTTGCTCTTGAATTTCTCAATCATTTTCATTACTTCCTTATCCTATGGTAAATCTAGTGACTCATACTTATTTTTTAATTCCTCATGGTAGTTACTTACTTCTATCCACATATCAGAAAAATTCTCTAAATTAGAATCTATTTCTAACAATGCTTCTTCTATTTTGAATGTTTTTCTAATGTCATCTTCTGATGAAGCCATTTTGAATGAAGCCCTAAATTTTGGAACTATTGTTACACTAAGGAGAGTTTGGTTTTTGATTCATCTTCAAAAATCTCAAGGCTAGTGACAATGTCGTAATTGTCCACTTCCAAAAATTTCCCTTGATCTTTATTCTTTATTTTCTTAATATCCTCGTACATCCCTTTCATGATTTTATTTCCTAAAGATATTTTCTCTGTCCAATCATCTAGCTTATATAACCCTTCTAGTGAATAAATATCCATTAGCATTCGATATATTTTCTATTTTATAGATTTTAGTGCTTGTGAAGCATTGGCCCAGGTATGCACTTCATCAATTAGCCCAATATCTTGGTTTAAAATGGAAACCTATTTGTTGGCATTACTTTGAATGTTGTGCAAAAGGTTCAAATTACCCTATATTATTTGTGCCCATGTTTCCTTAAAAATGTGATGCCATCTCTAGAAAGTGTGCAAAAATGAATCCATTAGTTGCCTCATCCCCTTTCTATCCAATGCAGCTCTAAGAGTGATCTCGAGATTACCTGGGTCTATAGGACCCACTACCTCATTCAAATATCCCCTCAACAATTATTTCTATTTCCTCATCATCAAAAGCTCTAATTCATCTTTTTCAAGATGTGTGAACACTTTTTGAGACATATAGTTATCATAAGCTTCATTGTGTCCACTGTGAATTTCCTTAATACTACCTCCTTTATCTAGTAGTCCTTAGGAGTTAATTCTTTTATATCTGTGCGAGGGGTTGGAATGGAAATATGTGCTAGAAGGTCCTAATCCTAATTCTTCATTATGAAGGCCAATTTTTTTTGCATCACCCTTAGGTGGATCAGGCTTCTTAATTGCTTTTATCAAATCTGTCATTTCATCCTCTTTTGGTAACTCCATTTGTCCCTTTTGTCTAAACAAGACTTCCTTCTTGAGCCATGATATGATTGTCCCCATTAGTGACATATATACTAATCTAAAGAGGTGGGTTTTGATGCATGTTCCTTTCCCTTATAACTCCTCTTTGGAGTCTTCTCATGTTGAGGAAGAATTTTAGAGTGAGTTTTCATGTCGAGTTGGAGACCTAGCCTTAGTAGTGGGAGGAGCTTGTTGGTTTTCTTCCATAATATATCCTTCTACTAATACTTCATTGGCATAAAATTAAGTATATTATCCTTCCTCTAAGGTTATACTCTTAGGTTTAACCATCAAAGGAGGTAGGGATATCAATCCTTGATCCATTATGGATGGCATATCATGTGTTGGTAGAGGAGGAATGCCAAGAGGCTCTTGTGGTAAAGGGGGTAGTTGATTCCAATCTTCACCCAATGGCTCATTCCAAGGATTATCATGTATCTTCTCTCCAACCATCTCAGTTCCTATAGGCATGAAATCAAAATCTAAGATGCCAAAAATATTTTCTCCCTCACCTTACATTTCTTCAATCCACTTTTGATGTTCCTCTTCCAAGGTTTGAACATGGATAGGCTACCAAGGAACATAAGGAAACATTTGATTTAAACTCCTCCTCTCTTCCTCTATGGCTATAGCTAAGTGACTCCTCTTGTTCAAGGGGGGAAATTCTATTTTCTCCCCTTCTTTGTCATCTTCCACCTCTAGGATGGTTTTAGGCACTTGAGGCAATAGAGTGCTCTTTTTATTTAATATCCTCCTCTTTACACCTACCACTCTTGTCTCTATTCTTTCTCTTTTGGGTACTAACCCAAAGGTTTCTTCTATGAGGTCTTGAGGTGTTGGAGCTCCTTCTTATGCTAGTTGAGCCTATTCTTTCTTAGGTTAGGCTTCTCCTTCTTGGCTATCTGACTCTTCCCAAGCCTCTTCATCCTACTCCCTTACCCAAGAGGCTCACTTTCTCTTCTTTCTATTACCCCATTCTATCTCAAAGTACTCAACCTCTCCCTCATGTTGTTGTACTATTTCTGGCCTGACTAGTGATTTAGTAGGGAAGTTTGGTACAATGACTTTTTCTCCTTTACCTCTCATAGGTCAAGCTATATATTGAAGAGTGTGGGCTTGAGGAATTTGATCCATAGAGAAAGGCTTCTTGATCCATTCTCTTGTTAACTCAATTACATGTTAGGCCCAGTGATTGATATCATCATTCTCTTCCTACCCAATCTCTACATTCATTATGGGCCTCTTGTAAATCTTATCCCTATTGTATAAGAGATCTAATATCTCAGGGGAATCCTTGTCCCATGCTTTGAGAGGTATCTCCATGTTGAGAGCCTTTTCATCTAGCTATATACTCATTCTATAGTAGTCCCTAATGCGGACATCATAGTCATCTATCACACTCATCCAATGATCCTCAAGTGCCTCTTTGAGCATGAAATTCTTCCCCACCAGATGATGTACCATCTTTATATTATCAAAATAAAGGCAAGGTGACTAGTAATCATCAAGAGGATATTGGTCCCATTTTGAATCAAATGTGGCAATATCTTTCTCTTGTTTTACCTCAAAGGCCTCAATGGTGATTGGCCACACCCAAGTTTTCTTATGCCACTTTCTCACCCTATCATGCACAAAGGCTAGCTTCTTTTCTATCTCCAACAATATCTATCTATCTAATGGATATTGTGGGAGATTCTTTGGGCACAAGAGGGTACAAAATACCCAGATATAGATGAGTGTCTTGAATTGGATGTAATATGCACCAACTTGCATTATCCATGCTGCAACTCCCACTAAAATTATCTTGGCATAGTCTCCCTTAATGAGCTTGATGATGGAAAATATATACCCATCGTTGACCACACTATATTCAATACTCTACAATGGGAGTTTCTTCTTCACTAGCTATGGGTAAACTAGATAAGGCCAAACATTTGCATCTTGCATGTTTCCTTTTCTATACAATTGATAAAGGGTGCTCCTCTTAATACCATAAACCCATAATAGAAACAAATAAACAACAAAAAATGTGAGAAAAAATATGGACTTCTTATTATCACTTCAAATGAGGATTTATAGAATTCACAAGTACAATATCATTATAGTAATTTGCAAGACTAAGTTGCAAACTACCACCTAGAGTTGTTCTAGACAATGCTTGGCCCTTTCTTAACTAGGAAATTTTATGCTACCCAGGAAGGTTCTAGACATTCAAACTTAATAAGAACCTAATAGTACATATAGAGTTAACCAAATACATCTTTGACAATTATTTTATAAATTTTGGGTAGCTCAACTTTTAAAGGACATGACACTCAAACTATTGCTCTGATTGGCTATTATAACCACTTTTTAGAAACATCAACTCCTAATATATAGGTTTAGAATGATGCAAGCACCCTTCTATTGAGTTTTTGGACCTCATCTAGGGTTTCTAAGGCCTTCAAAAATGAGTCAAAGATATTTCTCCAAAATTTTCCATTGAAAATTCGAAATAACTTCTCTGATACTTAAGCTAGAGCAATGTGATTTTTAAGGTAGACATATAATTCTAAAGTAACCCCTTGTCTACTAGTCCTTATTAAAATAGAAAAGGCTAAAAATAAAAGATATTTTTGGGTGATGCAAGATTGCTCTTACACCTAGGATGCTCCTGCATCAGACACCCAGGGTAATTGAGAAGTGACTCCATCACATCTCAGGTGTTTAGAGGAAAACTAAGAAAATTAACCTCCTCCTTTGTTAGCCATGATTAATCCTCTACTGGCCTCCCATTCCACTTGAATAGGTATTCCTCATAAGTTATGTTCCTTGTACTTTTGCCAACATGACTGTCTAGTATCTCCCCAATCTCCTTTGTAGCTAAACTAACTATTGGAATACTCCACTGCGCTTTTGCAACTTCATCTCCATCACCTCCTTGATTATACTCTATCAAATTTAAAATATTAAATACTAGAGAAATATTCAATTCAGTAGACAACTCCACTTCATAAGCATTTCTAGAATCATGCCTTTTCACTATCTTGTGTAGTCCAAACTTCTTCATATTCAGCTTATTACATGTACCCACTGGAAAATGCTCCTTTCTCAAATGAACCATGAAGTCATCTCTAATTTGAAATTCCTTATACCTCATTTTCACATTTTCCTTAGCTTTATACTATGTATTCATCTTTATAATATGCTTCCTCACCTCCTCATGCATGTTCTTCAGATGTTTAACGAAATCTCCTACTCCAACATTACTTATTTCTCCTTTATCCAACTATCACAATTCAAAATCATTTTTGGGACTACTCCCATATACAATCCTCTACTAGCCTCCCTTTCCATTTGAGCTAGTATTCCTCATAAGTTTTGTTCCTTGTACTTTTTCCAACATGACTATCTAGTATCTCCTCAATCTCCTTTGTAGTTGAACTAGCTACTGTAATACTCCCTTGCACTTTTGCAACTTTATCTCCATCACCTCCTTCATAATAATTTGTTAAATTTGAAATATTAAATACTGGTGAAATATTCAATTCATCAAGCAACTCCACTTCATAAGCATTTCCAAAATCATGCCTTTTCACTATCTTACACAATCCAAACTTCTTCATATTCAGTTTATTATATGTATCCACTACGAAAAATTCCTTTCTCAAATGAACCATGACTTCATCTCCAATATGAAATTCCTTATACTTAATTTTTAAATCTACCTTAGCTTTATATTATGTATTCATATTTATAATGTGCTTCCTCACCTCCTATGGATGTACTTCAAGTGTTCAGCAAAATCTTCTACTTCAACACTACTTATCTCTCCTTTATCTAACTATCACAATTTAGAAGCATTTTTAGGACTACTCCCATATACAATTTGGAATGGTTATTTACTAGTACTCTTATTGATAGAATAATTATATGAAAATTCTACCTATGATAAAATTAGATCCCATCTTTTTGGTTTATCTCCAACCAAACATTTCAATAAATTTCCCAAACTCCTATTTACCACTTCTATTTGTCCATTAGTTTGTGGATGATGTGAAGAACTAAACTTCAAATAAGTCTTCAACTTCTTCCAAAATATATGCTAGAAATACTAAACAAATTTGGTATCTTGATCTGAAACTATACTCTTTGGTAGACTATGTAGTCACCATTTCTCTAAAATAACTTTGCCACATGAACAACATCACTAGTCTTCTTACAAGAAAAAAATGTGTCATCTTTGAAAACCTATAAACAACCACAAAAATAGAATCATGTCCATGCTATGTCCCCAATAATCCAAGAAAAAAATCCATGCTAACATCCTCCCACAACTTCTCTGGCACAAGTAATGGCTGATACAATCCTATATTTTTCTTTACTCCTTTTGCCATCAGGCATACTTTGCAACTCTGTACAAACTTCTTCACATCTAGTTGCAACTGTGGCCACTAGTAATTCTTAGAAACCAAAGCAATGGTCTTATCTCTACCAAAATATATAATCAATCCTCCACTATGCTTCTCCTTGATGAGATTCTCTCTCAGTAAACTTCTAGGAATGCACAACTGGCTTTCTTTGAACAACATACTATCTTGGATCATGAAAACCAACCACCTTGTCCTGTCAAGTGTAACAAGTTTTGTACAAGCCTTCCATGCTTCACCAAAATTAAGATAATTAGATATAAAGTACTAAGTTCCTTGAACTCAACCACCTTTATCTATATTTATGTTAACAAAACTTGTCTTCTACTAAGAGAATCAACAACTTTGTTAGAGTTCCCACTCTTGTGTTTCAAAACAAGGTATAACTCTACAAAAGCTCAACCCACTTCAAATGCCTTTGGTTTAATTTTCCATGACTATTCAAATATTACAAAGCTTGATGATCAATATACAAAAAAAACTCCTTAAATATAGTGTCTCCACTTCTTCAATGCTTGAAGTATAACTTGAAATTCTTGATCATAAACATAATATTTTCTTTTTGCATCATTCAACTTCTCACTAAAATAAGTATTAGGTCTACCTTCTTGACTCAAAACAACTTTTATTGTAGTACCACTAGCATCACAATCTACTTGAAACACCTTATTAAAATAAAGAAGTGCTAAAATAGGCTGCTCTATAACTTTTTATTTCAATAGATAAAAACTCTTATCTACTCCTATAGTCCACTTAAATTCTTTCCTATGCCCTCTCATTGTTTTAGTCAAGGGTCCATAAATACTACTAAAAGATCTTATGAACTCTCTATAAAAACTAGCCAATCCATGAAAAGATCTTACCTCTATCACACTCTTTGGAGTAGGCCATTCAAGGACAACCTTCACTTTCTCTAGGTCAATTTTCAGACCTTCTACGGAGACTACAAATCCCAGGTACACCAACTCCTTCTTTATAAAATTGCACTATTGAACAAGAAAATGCTCAATATCAAAGTGGTAATATTCACACAACCTAAGGATTAGCTACTTCTTATTAACAATTATATGTGCAAACCACTTGGACCCAACATCACCAAAATTGAAATGGTTTTCTACTCTTTAGGCTCTACAAAACCAAGGTGGGTATACCTAGGGATGATTCAAATGTAAATTGTTGTATGAAAATTATCTTAGTTTCATATTGATTCTCATCTTGTATCTTCAAACACTTACACAATTCATTAAATTCTTTAATATTTTTAGACTTATATGCATCCCTCATAAGCAGATCTAGTCATAATTCTCATAAGTCAAGGTATTCTTTGGTAGGTCCCATTTCTATTAAATCAATACAAGCTACTGGCCCTTTGATTTGCCACCACAATTCTGAATCGTCAAAATATGCAGCTACTAGGCTGGCCAATGATGAATCTTGTTGTGGTTCTTGCAAATCAATTTCTACCCATGGGTTTTCACTATTTCCATCTTGAACAGACAAAACTACTTTTACTCTTGATTGTTCTTCTGTCATGTCCACATCCTAGGCCTCTGAACCTATAGCTGGAACTGATTGGTGACCTTTATCTTCCTCACTTCTCTGATCTGGTGCTATTGTGTCAATAATCTACACCTTGTCATCTTGCACCTCATCATCATCTATTTCAATCTCTTCATACTACTCACTAGAAGCAATATCTACCATCCATGTGTCAAAAAGTGCATCATCTGGCTAGTTGAATTGCAAAACATCATTTTTCTTTCTAAGTATATACTCAACCTCCTTATCAACACTAACAAATTCTTGTTTTAAAGAATCAAAGAATAATTGGACTTTCACCAATTCTTCTATTATGGTGGCCCACCAAGCATGCCCCTTTTCATTAATAACCTTATTCATTCTCAAACAGAATAGGTCATCCAATTCCTTGGCCCAATCATTCTTATTCTTTAATTTTTTCTTTCTATTTAAAGCACAAGGGAACAAATCAAATCTCTCATTCTTATACTTGCTTGGATAAGAAACAATTTTTAGTTGTAGAGCAATCCTTCTGTTATCAAAATTTGACAATTTATTAGCAATATCATATGTTTTCTCAGTATAATCATGGGAATAATTTATAACAAAATAACATAAAAAGGTAATTTCTTTCCTTCTTTTTCCCCACTTATTGACAATGGGTTTCAAAATATCTTCATGGGCTTTCAATTCTTCCCATATGCTTATTACCTTTGCTAATTTATCATAAAATAGTGGCCATTTAATTTTATCTACTAGATACATTAGAGCCTTTCTCAGTTTATCTTCATATTATATATTTAGTTCCACATGTAATGCCCACAACTTGCTCTTTTATTCTTCAAAATCTTCAACAATGTAGTATTGTGGCCTTTGTGGTGTATCTGGTAGCTCTATAAGTGAAGTGGATTTAAAAGGCTCCACTAGATGGTGAGGATATGTTATCCTTTGTTTGGAAGACCTTCCCATCACCTTATTCTCAAGCTCAATCCTCTTTTGGGCCTCTTTATTGTAAGCTTCCTAACTTATCTCATATTTACTTTGCAATTCAAACATGGCCTTTTCTTCCTTTTCAGTAGTGGCCAAAAAAAACTAAGTGTTCCTACACCCATATGAGCTACCTATACATGGGTGGTATCTACTACCCTTCTTACAACTATATCTCCCATCAAACCATAATCATCTGGCTATGATGAGATAGCTCGTGACACTTTTCTAAATGACCAAATGACTAAAGTAGACTACTCTTCACTGAATGAAGTACCTATGAATTCTTTCTTATTTTGGTCTTGTAAATCTAGTTTATTAGAAATAGAATTAAAAACCAAAGCATCAACTATATCCCAATTGAGTAGCAATAAAATGTTTTATGCTTTCACCATCTGCATTCCTTCTTCAAGGCTTATATTCTGAAATTCTTTTATCATTTCTTCTTTTACCTTATTTTGCAATGCAGCCTCATCCATTTCTAGATGTTCTATTCTCAATTTGTTACATTTTTCTTGAAATTTTCCCATATTGTCTTGCCATGCAAATTGGTGGAAAGCTCTAGATTTAACGAAGCTATCATCTGATAAAAATTGAAGACTAGCTTGCTCTATCACAGGGTCCTATTCCCTACCTTTATAGTCTACTATTGTCAATTCAAGGCCTGGCACATGAGGCTCTTGAGGGTTTCCCTCATCCAATTCTACCTGAGTAATAAACACATCTCCTTGTGACCTCATTTGTTCAATCTGTTCCCCAATGAGTTGCTCTTCTCCAACCCACAAAGGGGATTGAGTACATTAATATTCCTCAATGTGAGGATCATGTTCATTCATTATTCTCTGCCTCTTAGGAGAAGGCTCATTACGTATCTCTTCTAGGATAGCACTGGTGGATCCCATTATTTTTTTACCCTTATCCATAGTGGCCTTTTTATTTTAAATTATGGTATAACCCGACCTCTTTTGTACAATCAAATGTCCATATCCTACATTAGGAGTGAATGCCAACCTCCTTATGACCTCCCTAGCCCTATCTGGGTAACCATTATTTTAGGAAACATATTCATGATCTTTTAAATCTTATTTGCCTCTATTACAACATTGTCCAGAACACTATAATCTTTATCAAAACAATGTATAAATTCCAAAACCCTAGAGTAAACTCTACATTTTTATTTTTTAGTTTCTCATTCCTCCAAGGAAAACTGATTTCTTATGATGTCCTCAGGGTAATAAAATGCATGGTCAATTTTGCCAAACTTGATCCTATGTCTAAAAGCCAAGTTATAAAACCCCTCAATTTCACAAAAATAGGGATGAGAAACAACCATTTTGTACTGATCCATAATTTTATGTAGAAAAAGCCAACCCCCTTTAGCGATCAAAAATTGATGGGCTATAGTACAAGTGTAGAATATTGACCCTCTTGATATTTTTATCAAAAAAATTCTTCTAGTCCCCCTAGTTACCACAAGAATTCAACCCTCACCATCTTTAGAGGTACCTAGTAAGGCAGTACATGAGGGATGCCTTTAAAACCATAAACACTAATGATAGTAAAAATAGAGTATAAGATAATATATCTCCAATTATGTTAAACTTTCAAGCCAATAGGATTATCCATAGGCCTAATGAGACTCATCAGTGCCCTAGGCACTCTAGGATTGTCACTTAATATGAGGCACCTCAACTTTGATGCAAAGTATCTATCAAACCTACCAAAGCTAACCTTCTCTAAATCCCAGGTCATGTTTGCACTCCATAACTAGATTGGTAGTGCTTCTCCATCCTACTCTCTATTCAATTCCATTTCTTTACCAAAATATGTCACTCCCTTAAACAAGAACATGTGCATCAACAAAGAGTAATAACCAAAAGTTTTTTCCACTTTTCCCTTCTCAATTCCTACTAGATCAGTATGAATTTCCTCTACTAAATATGAGGCAAAGTCAAAAATAACATCCACACCAAAAGAAGCAATCCGAACCATGACATACATAAGACTAATGGGCATGACATTCTGTTTGTCTTCACCAAAAACTTGGCATAAGGTCTTGTTTGCCTCTACAGCTTAAGAAGTTAAAAACTCTTTCTTGAAAGCTTCCCTAGAGGAAATTGTAATTACTGGAAAATTTCCAATTGTGCTAATATGGGCCCTTAGTGCACCTCCCATAATCACATCCTTCTTTGATATGTACTCTTTTTCTAATTCTTGTAAATTAATAGGCATATGATAATCTATCAAAGGCTCTAGACGAAATATCTCTCTAATCTCCTCAGAACTAATTGTAATCAGAGGCACACCATCAATTCTTCTTACTAATCTAACTACTTGGTCATAACTTTTTGCAATGGCTTCAAGCAAGTCACAGTCCATAAAAACATTGGGAACCACTAACTTTCCCAAATCAAAATTCCAAATATTGGCATGTGGGGAAAATAGATTCCTCTCTGAAAACTAGTTTTTGAATAGAGAAAGACTAGTCTAAGAAGTTTTTGCATCCCTAACCTAGTTCCCCTTATCATATAACCCATCTACAATTTTTAGCCTAGGGTTTAAGGAAGTTAACTTCTTAACTTGTATAGTCTCAATGGTGGATTCAAGGAGCAATTCAAGTAAATCATCATTAATATTTCTAGCTAAATAATCCTCTTGCTCTAAGAAAACCTTCTTTGGAGGAATTTTGACTATAATTCATAGAAATTAAGATGCTACCAAGATTATTGTATATAGGAACTTACTTGATCTTATGCTTGTTTTCTCTGTAATTCTACAATTATCTCGCAAACAATGGGGAAATTGCTTCACCTTTTGCTCAAGCTAAACACAATATTCTCAATAATTTCTCCTACTCAAAAATCTTGAATTCTTGTTCACGTAAGATGAAAATGGTGAGATCCTCTATAATATAATCTATTTTTTGTTGCATACAAAGCCTTCAAACCTCATAAATGAACTATAAGGGAAACAAAGTGACACCACCTCCCCTTTTCAATTTTGTGTCGTTGATCTCAAAAAATCCTACAATCCAAGAGTGATAATAGGGTTGAATCATTTTCTTCTTGACACACTAGTAGTTAGATCAATGAAAAGTCTCCGCTTGCACCTTTCCTTTACTATTGGGTCTTCAAATTGGACCCACTAATTCTTGAAGACACACGTCCCCATGTCACTATCTCACTATGCATAAAGAGTGGGTACATTGCCTATGAGAGATAGTGACAACCATTGATCTTTCTTTGATTGAGTGGAGGAAAATTAATTCATTTTTTAATGCAACATGGTGGGTCCACTATCCATTGGCTTTTCTTACTATGTCACTATCCTTAAACTTTGAGCACTTCTTCATAGTGACTATGCGATAGCCATATATCTTACTTGATCTAAAGGCGAGGAAATTACACTTTAGTCACATAAACTATGGTGAGTCCCCCATTTTCCAAGTCACTATGGATAAATAGAGCATAATTTCTTATAATGACTTGGCGATGATTGTTGATCTGCCCTTGATCCAATGATTATCATTGTTCATCTGAGATCTAACTTGGGCATGTGTCCACATTCCTGATGATATGGAACTATCCTGACATGTTGGCATATATATTACTATTTTAATCTATATGGTGAAATCATGTCTTCTGGATCCCACCACATTTCACACTTTCAGGCTAGTTGCTACATTGCTACCAACAAGGTGTAAAGCTTTTCCAGTCATGACATAGCAACCTCCAGTGGATTCATAGTTTTTGATGCATACATCTTTAGCAGGATGCCACCGTGTCACAAGAGTGCATGACTCATTTCTGATGAAGCATTCATTGGGACCCACCTTTTGGAATTATCACCACATTATTATTTTTCAATGAGTCACGATGTCATTATCAGAAAAAACCATGACTTTTCCAGACACGACATAGCAACCTCTAATGATCAGTTAAAATTTGGTGATGGGAGAAAAGCTACTTTGTCAATCATGATTACATTAATCAATACCTGTGTCAGAGCAGTCAATATGCATGGTAATGATACTACATGGGAACTTTTGCTATCCCTATCAATTTCAAAAGGTTGCCACTTTCCTCATTTTCTAGCAAGGTGCCATATTGCTATCGGTAGGGCATATAGATTTTTTGGTTGTGACATAGTGACTTTCTAGAAAATTTGAGTTCTGGTGATGCCAGTTGCAACTTGCTACATGTGCATCCTTTCTAAAACTGGCAACTTTGAGATGGAGCACATGACTTAAATTTTTCCAAATCAATGCACATTTCTAGTGTTGATTTTCACTTTATGATACCAGGACTCAATTTATGGTAGTTGCTATGTCATCATGGTAAAAAACCTTGCACTTTGTTATAATGACAACGTGACAACCTTGGATCTAACAAAGATCAGATGGTGGGAAAGACTTTGAAAAAAGGTACTTAGCATGACAAAAAATTTAAGCAAGAAAGGGATATTTGCACTTTTAAAAGATTTTGTGCCAGGATAAAATCAAAAGGAACAAGACCTAGGGTTTAACAAAGATTTTCAAAGGATACAAAATTTCAAGACCAAAAACCAAAAACCCTAGCCTCTAACAATGGACTCAAATATGATTTTTTATACTTAGATTGGGAAAATTTATTATGTAAAATATCAGACCAACAATGGCTCTGTCTAGGGATGATAGACTACCCGAGTCAATGCAAGAATCTAGAATCTATGGTAGAGCAGACCACATACTTGATGAAATATGACATTTTCTTCAAAGAACATAGAAACACAAAAGAAAGAATACATAGGAGCTATATACAAACTCAAGGAATATACAAATGTATAGAGACCCTAAAACTACTGTTCATGGAAAAAAGATACTTTAAGAAAAATATCTCTTCAAGAATTGTCCATGAACAGGAAATTCAAGAATATCACCAGTTAGATCCCTCAAATAATATGAATCTTCACTATTTTTCTCACAAATGTCATATGGACCAAGCCAGATAGGATCAAACTTACCATGTTTTCCTTTATCTTCCATTCTAGCATTCTACATCAATACAGTATCATCTATTTTTTATTTCCTCTCAGTAGCCTTCCTATCATATAAATGCTTCATCTATGACTGTAACTTGGCATTCTGAATAGAAGACTCTCTTCTTGTTTCTTCTAATTGTATAATATCATCTATCCCAAGCTGCATCTTATCAATGATATCATCTTCATAAAGTTGAACAAATTTATACATTTCCTTTAGATTATTCTGTAGAAGTCTACCTTGTATTCCATAGACCAAATCAAAAGGAGCACATCCAATGGCCTTTTTTATAGTAACCCTATCAACCGATAGAGATAATGGTAGTTTTAAATCCCAAGCCTTCTTGTTCTCCCTAAAAATCCTCTTGATGATTTTCAATATACTTTTATTACTTGATTCTTCCTGACCATTCTGTTGGGGATGATAAGGTGATGAGGTGTATTCTGTAATGCTGTATTTCTCACAATTTTTTTAATATTCCTCAGATCTAAAACACATAGCATTATCAGTTACAATCTTCTATGGGAATCGAAACCTGGACACAATATTATTTAGAATGAAATTAATCACTACTTTACTTGTTAAATTCTTAGTAGGAATTGCTTCAACCCACTTAGTGAAATAATTAGTAGCTACTAGGATCCAAGAATGTCCACCACTAGATTTTTTAAATATCTCACCTATGAAATCAATTCCCCATTGTTGGAAGGGTGCCTATACTTCAATAGGTCTCAATGGTAAATTTACAAAGAACTTTAGTTTTCCACTAAACCATTGACATGCATCACATATCTTCACAAACTCATGAGCATCTCTGAAAAGTGTTGGCCACCAAAAAATAGCCCTAAGAATTTCATGAGCAGTAGTTTTAGCAATATAATGACCCCCACACACACCTTCATGCATATCTCTTAAGATCCTTTTAGACTCAATTTCATCTACACACTTCAAAAGGACCCCTTCCATATTTCTCCACCACAACTGCCCTTGCACTATAACATATCTTATAGCCTACAACTTTAGAGCTCTTTTCTAGTTGTTTGTTAATCCTGATGGGGATTTCATATTCTGCAAGTAATAAATGACATCTCTATACCAATAAAAAATATCCATATCATAAAGGTTATCCCTACAACCATCATCAAGTTAAAAGATTTGGTTTGCCTCTAAATTAGCTTCTGCCATTAACTTGGCCAAACCTTGACCCCTAACCAGTTTGGTGATTTGAATATCAATGCTAAATTCTCCTATTCTGTTAATCCACCTACATCTTTTGCTAGATACCTCTTGTTGTGAATAGATGTCCTTTACAGTAGTAGTAGGGACAAATGCAATAACAGTGGCTCCTATTGGTGTAAATAAGTATTCACTTATTACACTTACTTAAGTTTACTTAGGTTAATGCATTATTTAATTATTTTTATTTGTGAGACACTTAGGAGTTTGAGCACTCTTGTGAGTTTTCATGATGACATCATAGGGGTCTGCACCTCTTTTAAACACATGTTGTCTACAACATAGGAATCTTCTACACACATATGACACTTTGTCATTCTTATCCATTCATCTAGAATGTTGGATAAGGTGCTTAGTTGTCTTATCTTCTGGTTGTTTCTAGAGACATTCTAGGTGCTTCCTGAGAGGCCTTTATATACAGGTACTCCTAGTGTACTCTTATCATGACATATTAAATATATCATCATTTTGATCATACTCTCTCTCTAGTCTAATGTGTGCTTGTGTTTGAGTTCTTAGTTCCTAGGTGAATTTTACCCTTAGGCAAATTCTTACATGGTATCAGAGCAACTTGGAAATTTTCTCATCACATAGCCATTTGAGACCACACTTGCTTTAGCACCTCAGCCCAAATTTGGTGTACTACTAAAATTGGGAGTGTCTAGAGCTAGATCTGACCTCACCATTGTGTCTGGAACACTAAACTAGTGAAAATCAACTATAAACATGCCTATCTTGGCCCAAAGTTTACCATGAGGCAATTTTTTTTTTGCAAATCAGAACCCAGAGGCCCCGATTTGCAATTCGGGTATGGTCATTTTTTGCGGATTTAATTAATCTATTTGGATCCGCATATTTTTTCTCTATGCAAATTTTTGGAATTTTTTTTTTTCCCTTTCGGGCACCCGACAAAGAAATTTTTTTTAAGGCAAAACTGGGCTGTCAGATCCCAGCTCTACATAGGGTATTTTATTTATCACAAGTTATTTATTCAGTTGTGGCCAATTACTTTTTAAGCCACATAGGGCAGTACTATGCAACTTGGTGAACATAGAACATTTTTTGGCAACACATAACTGACGACTTCGTCCCCACTCGATAGCCGCTTTCCTTTGAATTATAGGTCATGAAATCCCCTATTTAAACACCATTGATGCCCAACGCACTCCCAATGTGGGATTAAAGGAGGAAATTTTGATGATCATAGGCAAGCTTTCCCATAGCATTAAAGGAATCTGATGCCAATTTTTAAAACTTTTCAACTGTTTCGACTGCAAAGTTGGCTTTTTTAGCTCCCTGAATATTATCTGGTTCCCAAAATTAGTTGCTAGCCCATTTTTCACTATGACCTCCATGCAAAAGAAATTCTAGAAACCTACAGCATATTCTGGTGTCGCAGTCCTTATTCCTGACGATATTCAAGACTTTACTGGCAACACCTCAATGATTTTGGCACATGGTAGACTTTATCAATTTTCTTGTGCAGACTTTATCAGTTTTCCTGCCCTACACATGTAGTGCCATGTGGCACTATCGTAGACACCTAAAGGCCTCATAGGACTATTTGCCACGCTATTCACACATTTTCCATGTTTGCACATACGCAGGTGGACTACAAGCCCAATTTACATCTAGGACTGCCACGTCACCCATGGAACCTAGTTTGTACTGACACATCATTGTATAGAATTTTGGCATGTGTATATTTTGTACTATATAGACAACTGAGTCAGCTACCATGTCATCCCTGGAATGCTGCTTTTTTGCTGACATCATCTTTTCACTGTCTTAAATTTGATGGCCATTTGATAATTTAAACTAGGCATTTTACAACTATAGTTATGGCCATTTGATCATCAAATTTAGCTTCACAGTTTTTGCTCCAAACCCCTCTCCATATTGCTTTTTAGTTTGGTAAACCAACTTTGTGAGCCCATAACTCAGACATCCAGACACTGATTCAGGTGCAATTTATTTGAAATTGGGTAAAATTTCCTAAATTTTCTAGTGGTAGTGTTATTTTCTGGTTTTGGTGCACAAATTTTGCAAAAATTACATTTTTTGGTGATTGTACTTGCATAATCCTACATTTTGCAACTTCAAAAGCTCTGTACGAGCACATTGGTCACTTTTTCATGCTTCATTTTTTTTGAAAGTGCATATTTTTTCATCTGCTTTCAAGATCTAAAGTCAAATTCTAGGATTGTGTGGACCAATTTCTCGCTTTTAGAATTAGGCACTTTTTGACATTGTAAAGCTTTGATTCTTTTTCAAAATTGTTGGAAATCTAAGCTACAGTGCTTAAGTAATAGATTTAAGCCTCATAAGGTAGTTGTAAAAGAAAAATTAGAAAGTCCACTTTGTTCATTTTGACAAGTGGTCCATTGTAAACGCACTACTTATAAAGTGCCAAAAGCATCTTTTTTGCGGGGATCTTTTGATTGAGTGAGAGGGGGGGGGTGTACTGTGTTTTTGTGTCTCTCTATTGTATTCTTTTTATTATCTACATTATGGGTTTTAAATGTCCTCCTCTAACTTCATGCAACTATTCTACATGGAAAGATATTGCATGGAGTAGATTAATGGAAAAAGGATATAGTCTTTATGTTGATGGTACAATTACCCAACCTATTGATGCTAAAGAACTCATTGATTGGAAAACTCAAGACTGATAGGCTTTAAGAGTTATCAGGAGTTGTGTACATGGGGATCTTCTTTTTCACATTAATTTTTTTTTAGAATCTAAAGAAGCTTGGGATAAACTTGAACAATTGTATGGTAAGGTGGATGAAGAAAAGGGATTTCAGATTGAGGATGATCTACTTCTCTTGGATCCTAAGAATTTTGACAGAATTCAAGATTACATCATCAAAGTCAATGAGTATAGGGCACTTTTGAAAGATTGTGGAAATCCCATGAAGGATGATAGGTTGATTCATCACATCTTGAAGAGGCTACCTTCTGAGTACGCCAACTTTTTTTCAAGTTTTAATACTCACAAGTTGACAATGGGATCTACTTACCACAAGCCTTCTTTTGATGCATTTTTAGAGATGTTGATTGTTGAAAAATCTCACTTGATGGATTTTGGACTTCTCAAGTCATCAAAGACCAAAGCCTTGGTGGCTAGTGATGAGCACAAATCAAGTCAAGGGGGGAAAAGCAACAAGAAGAAGAAGCAGTGGAAGCAGAAAACACAATTTGAGACACAACAATCATCCTCTAAACAAGGCAACTCTTCTTCAAATAAGAAGGGAAATAATGAAAAGAAAGACAAACTCTTTTATGCATATTGCAAAAATCCAAATCATGATGAGCATCATTGCAAGACTAAAAGAATCAACGAGTTAGAGAATCTACTCAGGAAGAACAAGATTCAAGTGCTAGGTACTTCCAAAGATTCTACTCCAACCTCTTCAAAGGGTAAAGGGCAAGCACTTATGGTAAACACAAGTTCTTCTTCCAAATGGATACTTGAATCTGGTGCCTCTTACCATATGTGTTCTTCAAAGGGAGACTTTTCTTCATTGAAGCAGTCAAAGGTACCACACATCTTTGGTGGAGATGATACTAAAATCGAAGCTGAAGGGAAAGGACATGTGGAAATGGAAAATGGGGAATTCAAAGATGTTCTCTATGTTCCAAACCTTAGCTCCAATCTCCTATCAGTTTACCAAATCACTCACCTTGGAGATGGTAATAAAGTTGAGTTCCTTCAAGATTTGGTGATGATGCAAAGTCTATGAGATGATTCATTGGTTGTAGTGGGAAAAGTCAATAATGACAAGAGGCTTTATTCCTTCTTCCACTTTCTACCTAAGTCACCTTCTCAAGCCTTGTTGACTCACTGTCATTCACAAATCAAATTATGGCATGAGCAGTTTGGTCAACTTCACTTCCGCTCTCTTCTCAACTTTGCTCAAAACACATGGTCAAAGCTCTACCTAATATCAAATTTTATAAGGGATAATGTTCATCTTGTTTAGTGCATATGAATCTCAAGGAGAAGTATGATAAAGGGAAGTCTTCTCGAGCTACAATTGTCTTTCAGCTAGTTCACATGGTTTTAGCAAGACCCTCTGCAGTGACTTCAGTTAACTAAGGCTGCTACATACTCACATTTGTTGATGAATTTTCAAGATTCACTTGGGTCTACTTCCTTCATCATAAGAATGAAGTGGTTCATAAGCTTCAAGACTTCAAGACTCATGTTGAACACAAGTCAAGGAAAGCCATCAAGGTACTAAGGGTGGACAATGAGAATATATATGTTGACAAAAGACTTAAGAACTTTTGTAGAATTGAGGGGATTGATCTTTAGAACTCACCAGCATTTAGTTTGCACAAGACAGATGTTGCAGCTATGAGGATTAGGATTCTCAAGACCATGGCAAGTTGCATGATAAAGGCCAAGTCTCTTGATCCTACACTTGAAGTTGAAACCATTACTAGTGCTACTCACATACTTAATAGGTCTCCTCATAATGCCTTAGATGGGAAGACTCCTTTTGAGGCATGGTGCGATAGAAAACCAATTGTGAGTCACCTTAGAGTCTTCAGTTGTCCAGCATGGGCAAACCTATCTTCTAGGAGTTGCAAGGAACCGCACCTAGGCCTTGTACTTTCATTGGTTATGAAGACAATGCAAAGGCTTATAGACTTATGGATCCCAAGAGTCATCAAATTTTTGTGGAGAAGGATGTTCACTTTGAGGAAAGTTCACCTAGCTTATCCTCTACTCCTCTCCACACATCATACATAGTGGAAACTGATAGTGACACCAGCAATAGTTCTTTAATAGGTTTAGACACGTGGGGTTCTATTGATAGTTGTAGTGAGAGGTCACATTAGTCTAGTCCACATGCTTACATTACCACAGTGAAAGGTCTAGATCAGCATGGTACATCTCATCTTCCAGCTATAGCTTTACTTGACTTGGGAGACAAACTTGAGGATTCACATTTTCTCATTGATGAAGTTGATCCTTCTATAGTTGTTGTGAGGGCTCACTCTAACCCTCATGTCCATTCTTTACATGATCAATTTGTACAAGTTGGTGTGATTGTGGATCCTTATGAATAGCAATTAGTGGAGTTCTCTTTGTCAGTTGAGGAGACATATTTCAATGGAATAGGTTCAATAGAAATCCTTGACCAATCTACATTCATTCTTTTCAACATAGTTGGAAGGGGTGAATATCAACATCAACACAGGGATACTTGAGTAGGTTTCAGGGCTAGCATACATCTTCAAGAGTGTACCTTTTCCGTTGTTTCTTCTTAAGGGGAGAAACACCATTTTGCATTCTTGGACCAACTTCTTCATCGGAGCAGCTTTCACTTGTTGGCATTCTTCTTTGGGGGGGAGGGGGGGGGGAGCCTCTTCTATCTCTCTTCCTTCTCTCATTCTTCTCTTATGTATATACTAGATGTATGTCATAATGGGGGGGTCTTGATTACTCCATCCATCCATGCATCCCTATTTATCTCTCTTTTTGGAGGAGAGTTTTTCCCATGAGGTTTTTCCTCTTTCTCCACTTGATAAGAGATTGCATCTTCATTATGTACATGGGTACCTAACATGGCCTAGTAGTTGAGATCCATCTTACATCTTCATCCTAGTTTTTGCAAGATTAAGGGCATTCCCCTAGGTTGCACTTAAGGGGGGGTGTTGGTGTAAATAAGTATTCACTTATTACACTTACTTAAGTTTACATAGATTAATGCATTATTTAATTATTTTTATTCTTGAGACACTTAGGAGTTTATGCACTCTTGTGAGTTGTCATGATGACATCATAAGGGTCTACACCTCTTTTAAGCACATGTTTTCTACAACACATGAATCTTCTACACACATATGACACTTTTTCATTCTTATCCATTCATCTAGAATGTTGAATAAGGTGCTTAGTTGTCTTATCTCCTAGTTGTTTCTAGAGACATTCTAGGTGCTCCTTGAGAGGCCTTTATATACAGGTACTCCTAGTGTACTCTTATCATGGCATATTGAATATATCATCATTCTAGTCATACTCTATCTCTGGTCTACTATGTGCTTGTGTTTGAGTTCTTAGTTCCTAGGTGAATTTTTCCCTTAGGAAAATTCTTACATCTCCCATTAGATAACACCTAAAAGATTTTACCCCTTTCACTAGTGCATATGCCTGTTTTTCATTTATATCATATTTGAGTTCTGTCGTTTGCAAAGTTTTGCTAAAAAATGCAATCGGCTGCTCATAACCTTCCTCATTTTTCTATATCAGTACTACAAAAATAGTGTGAAATGAAGCAAAATAAAATATATGCATTTGCTTATCATAATTAGATGCCCTAAGAATAGGAGCATCCTTAATAGCTTGCTTGATCTTCTGGAATGCAATGCTTGGCTCACCATCCCATTTTATCTTAGATCCCTTTTTTAACATTCTTGATATAGGCCTACTAATCTCTGCAAAGTTAGTCACAAATCTTCTGAGAAAGTTAATCTATCCAAAAAATGGCTGAATTCCCTTAACACTTTTGGGTTTTTGATTTTTTTCTATTTCTTCTACCCTTTCAGGGTCAATCATCACTCCATGCTTACCAACTAGATGCCCTAACAACTTTTCTTTAGCAACACAAATATTACATTTCCTTGGATTTAAAGAAATACCATACTTAAGGGATCTAATAAATACCTTTTCTAGATGTATACAATGATCATTCTCATCCTTGGAATAAGTAGTAAGGTCATCCTAATATACAAGTAGAAATTTATCAATAATATTAGCAAAGGCCACATCCATATCCCTTTGAAAAGTGGCCCCAACATTAGTAAGCCCAAAAGGTATCTTGACATAAACATAAGTACCCCATGGAGTAGTAAAAGCAGTATTGAACTATTCTAATTCTTTAACAACCACTTGATTATAACTTGAAAATCCATCCATCATAGACATAAGTTTAGAACTAGTGACCCTTTGCTACATAGCTTCCATATTTGGCAATCCATAATTATCCTTTAATGACTTGATATATTAAGATTCTTGAAATCAACACATAATCTTATGCCTCCATTTTTCTTCCTAATTGGGACTAAATTAGACAACCAAGAGGAATATCTAATAGGCTTTATGATTCCTACATCTCTTAGTTTGATTAGTTCCTCTTGCATTTTGGGAGCCAAAGTTTGATTTATTAGTCTTTGTTTCTACCTAAAAGGTTTAGCATCTAGTTTCAAAGGGATTTTGTGCTGAAAAAGATCTTCCAATAAGATTTTAGGTCATCATATGACCATGCAAACACATGTCTATACTTCCTTAGAAAATTTATCAGGTCTTGCCTAATCTTAGGAGGTAATTTCTTACCAATATGTACCTTTTTAGGTGTTTTCTCAGTTCCCAAATTTACCTCCTCTAGATCTTTAGCATCATATTTATTAGCATCAACTTGTGATCTATCTTGGTTGTCAAAAATAGTTTCTCAAACAACTAAACCCTTTGGGATTTTGTTTGTCTTTAATTGCACAACTTCTTTCCCAAAAATAGTATCCTTTCCATTTATATTTTCTACATAAGTTGCACAATCAATTTCTTGTCCTGACAACATATTCTCATAGTTCAAAAATCTTAGAATATCCTTATCATCTTCAAACACTTGCCAATTCTGGATATTATTAGGAACAAAGGGTCTAGTTTGAGTCTCAATTTTAGATATACCAGCAAATGTAATATCATTAGGATTTATTGCTATATTTTCTAGTAAGTTTTCCATCTTTTTATTACTCCCATCTTTCCAAATTATCCCAAATGCATCAAAAAATTCAATCATATCCCATATAGCATTTGGGTATTGTTTTAATATTTTGTTCTTTGACACATATGCATTTCTTACTTGGGATACAACCAACTTAGAATCTCGTATAACATGTGAACATTTTATCCCATGCTTGTGAGCTAACCTAAGGCCTAATAGCAAAGCCTCATATTCTACTATATTGTTGGTATAAGGGAAACTTAAGGTAATGGAGAATTTTTATGTTACCCCTACTGGAGATATCAACAAAATACCTACACCAGATCCATCCTTGCATCATGCACCATCAAAAAACATAGTCCATAAATCACCTTTGTCTGTCTTTGTATCAGCTTCTACTTCCATCTGAGACTTATGCTTGGATTTCTTCAAAGTCAAAAGCTCAGCTCAGAATGCATTGATATCTATATCCAAAAAGTTTGTCATATCATCCTCTATGTATTATTCTATCACATATACACTTTTAGGCTCCCTATTTACTTTTATCAAATTCCCCTCAATGTTGAACATAGAAAATGATAAATCACACTATAGACTCCCTCCCATGATAAATCATTATACTAACTCTGATCTTTTGGCCAGATTGACCATATTTTGTCATTTGTATCCCCTTTCACATCAATTTCATATCAACTTAGAATCATATCAAATCAAATCAGAATCACCCCAAATCAACCCAAAATCACTCGAAATTAGTCCTAATCAACCCGAAACATATCAAACATCCCAAATCAATAATCATTTATCTGGTCCTAGGCATTGTTGTGGCTTTTAGTGCCTTAGAAACCTATCAACTTATCAATCTTATCAATCTGACATTAGTACTATCATGGCTCTAAGTGCTAGGTCAAACTATCATTCATGCCATCCAATCTTTGACATTGTTGAGGCTTTCAATGTCAGATCATGGCATCATCAACCATTTTAATAACATTGACAATGTTTGTCGATGTTATTATGATCAAACCTTATCAATCAATTTCAATCTTGTAGCATTTACAATGTTGGTTAAATGTTACATATCAAATATTCTTATCTCTTATGCATGTCCCTATTTGGCTTATTCGTATAGATTCTTGGCTTTAAGTGGGTTGAGGTGTCTTATGATGCATCATAGATTCTCTTCCACATTTAGCCAAGTTTGACTCTCATGTGTCATAGAATCTCACAATTGGCATATTTTGTCATATGCATCATGGATTCTCAAAGGAATCTCTTGCCACATCGCATATCTATGGGTGACAAATCCAATGCCCTCACTCTGAGTGTTGATTATAAAATGAACACTCTTTCTCTCATCTGGGGTCCTTGTCTTCTTGAAGTCTTGGAAGCCTTTAGATCCTAATTTCTTTTAGATTTCTCACTCCATCTCTCACATTAAAATCACAACTTCAAGTATTCTCATGGCATGATCCACATCATAGGCTTTGGCTTCAATCTTGTGTGCACTATAGGAAAATTGGAGCTACAATCATTTGGAGAAGAAAGAAGGACATGGGAGCTACAAATGAAAAAGGGGGTTTCTATTGATTTCTCTATTAGTTTGGCTTTCATGGTAGACTAGTGGGTGCTAATATATGATTATTGAGTTTTGTGATTTTCTCATAGTGTGTTATGCATTTAACCCATTTTTTGGTCCTACATTTGGTGAACTCGACGTGAACATGCATATCTAACTTGGGTTTTCTTGTTTTGTGCTTGTAGGTGCAAGGAAGGAGCTCACTTGGAAGGGTATAATGACTATCTTCCCTTCCTTTTCACACCTAGATTAATTAGGGGGTCTTGTAAAATGCTTATATGCTCTCGTTTCATTCATTCTATTAGCTTGCTGCCCTAGGGCGCACTCTGCTCTGTCAGGGTGCACTTGGGACCCCTAAGAGCAGTTTTAGAAGCCCAGAAGCCACCAAAACCTCTTTCTGTTGTTTCTAACTTACCAATTGCACCCAACTGGGCCCCAAATGCATCATTGATGCAATCTACACTATTTGGGCACACTTGGGAGTTTAATTTTGAAAATTTCAATTTTTGGGTCTTGTTTAGGCACCATTTCCCCACACTTTGCACCTAACTTCCCAACTGTGCCCTAAAACTACCAACTATGCCCAACTGGGCCCCAACTATATTGTTGATGTAGTTGGTACTATCTAGGCACACTTGGTAGTGTTCTAAGCCATTTTGGCCTTCTGGGGTGCAATCTGCTCTGTCAGAGCACACCTGGGTTCACAGTAAGCACATGCATCAATCAGAATTTGCATCTAAGGTTCCTATCACTCTCTAGGACATAGATTAGGTGATTTTGTGTTACTAATGGTCTATTTGTAGCATGTGGTGATCATTGGATGAAGACATGATCATAACAAACTACTAATGTGTGCTTTGCAGGACGTTGTCGAAGACTTTGTGTGTCTTTCAAAATGATGTGTGTGGATTTCCTAGATTAGATAACATATTGTTTGGTGCTTAAAAAGAACCATTTTCTTTTTTTCCTGGCGTGTCTACAATGTTAAATCCCTAGGAGTTGCATTGGATGTATCCTCTCCCCTCGCCATTCGTGGATCTTGGGTGTAAGAGAAATTCGTGTAACTTCTATAGGAGGCCTGCCTTGGACCAAGATACTCGATATTGGGTATGCTAGGGGATGACCTCAGAGCAGTAATGGGCTAAAGCCAGGCCAACATTCCAGCCGCTATATAAAATTTGATTATGGTGAAAGCTGTGTCGGTAGTATTCCTGTGTGATAGCTCTCCTCCAGTACCCTTGTGGTGCATCAAACCCTGGTTCTCGAGACTGGGAGACCTTCTGCGAAAGTTTATCATTCACTTGTCAAAAAAAATTCCCTTACTAAAAATTGTGTTTTAGTGGCCAAAATATTTTCTATCCACTGGCTCAAGGGGTGACCCATTCCCGTGAAGACATCCTACATTCTCGTGGTCCTTAGTAGAGGCAACAGTCCCTTGGGAAGTCATGCCCCTTGGGAAGCAGATCTTGGTAGCCCCGAGAAGTGAGTGCACTGTAAGGGGGAGCCTGTGGTGCCAAGATCCTAGGTTGTCTACTCTAGATAAGCATGGCTAAACTTTGGTTCAAGTAGGAATTCAGTGGATACAGTCCTAAAAGCCTAGGTTGTGGTGTGTTTGTTAACTTTTTACAATAGCTATTCTTGTCTTAATGTGTCTCGCGTGTGTGTAAAACATAATCAATATAAAAGCCAAACTTTTAAATTTACACCTTGGATATCATTTGAACTTGTAAAAACATCACACATTGCCAGAACATTTCAACCTTTATCAAAATTTTCAAACTTTGGTTCAACACACTCAAACCTTGGAAAACATGTTGACTTGTGCTCCTAAATGTGCTTGGCAAAATGTAGATCTCACACTTGCATAGACTTCACTTGCATTCACCCTAGTATAGGCCTCATTCATGAATCATATAGACTTCATATTGCACCTTTTAGTTCTCATTTAGTATCTATTGCTTTTCATATTGCATCCATTTAGGTTCAGTTCACTTTCCTTAGTTTTTTGCATTCCCATCTCAAAATCAGCACTTTGCATTCACCACCTTGCATCTTTGCATACCTATTCATCATCTTGACCACTTTATCCATCATTCTGAGTTTCCTAACCATCATTTTGAGCATTCATACTAGCCCTAACATTGTCCTCTACTATTTACCTCCCTATGACATCAAACTTGAAACAATAGCTCCCAGAATTGCCTCAATTTCAGCCCAGTTTACCAACTGCACCCAACTGGGCCCCAACTATGTCATTTATGTATTCTACACTATCTAGGCACACTTGGTGGTCCTAAGATCTAGTTTTGGGTTCCAGATAACATTTTGGGGCTTCAACAGTGTCCTTAGGTACCTGGTTAGCTCCCCTTGCACCAACTTGCCTAGCTTTGCATTCTGCATCACCTAGTCTTTAGTACCTTCACTTAGGAAATAATTATATGCATCATAACCTTCATTTTTCATCTCCCAACCCATCCTAACATCAACCCCAGCATCTTAGCTTCTTGGCATGTCAGTTTGGTAACCATACCCTTCAGAATCAGCAAACATTCTTCCTAGCTTACCAACTGTGCCCAGAAACTACCAACTGCGCCCAAACTGGATCCAAGTGAGTCAATGATGTAGTTGGTACTGTTAGGGTGCACTTGGAACTTTTAGGGTGCACTTGGTTACCTACATGACCATTTTGGGCCTCCGAACTGCACTTTAGGACCCCAAAACTGCATCTAGGAGCCTCTAGACCTCCCCGTTCTGCAGTTGACCCAAAACCACATCTTGCACCCAAAATCCCCTTTTGCATCATAGGAATTATCCATATCACATATCTGTTCAGCATTACCACCATTTTGAGTCCTTGAAACATCATTTTGAACCCCCAAAACCTTTGAATTTAGTCAAAAATCTAGAACAAAGTATGAGTCTTAGAGTATCTCCAAGTGTTGACGGATAATGGATCTTGACTAGTCTTTTTATCTTTTCTTATCATTTTATTTGGTCAAAATCTATCTATGTCTTGATAGATTTGACCTTGTCAACTTTTATCAATTTGATCTTTTCATCTTTTATCAGTTTTTTGGTCAAGATCCAAAGTCCTTTATCACAAGGTTAAACTCCTAGGCAAAATACTTTCTAAAGGTTTTACCTAAATTCAAAACTTCCCCTTTACCCTTGTCATAGCATAATCATATCCCTAGCATCCCCAAATGTCATTTTGACTTACCCTAGTGGTATATCCCCTTCATCTTGCATGGTCAAAACCTTAGCATCATTCTCACTACCAAACCCTATCAAATTGTCCATCAACCAAATTTCCTTCTTGAGCATTTACCCTCATTTTTCATGTTCGAAATGTCATTAGAAACCCTAGAACATCAACCTTTAGCATCCTTAACAAGTCCAAAACATAACCCTAATTGTCATTTTGCATACCTTAGAGTCATTTTCATCCCCTCTAGTCAAACTTCAAAACATCACCTTGCATTTTGCATTTGCATAATATCCCTAGAACATTTTCACTTTGCACATCAAAACCATAATTCATTTAGCATTTCCTCACATTTCATAACATTCCTAAACAATTAAAAATCCCAAAAACACTCATATCTTGCATACCCACCACTCTAAATCACTCAAAACACTCAAAATTTCCATTGTATCTGCATTCTTAGGTATCATGCCAGCACTTACTAGGACACAATCAGCTTAGAGACCCAAAGAAATCTATCAACCTTTGTTTTCTGAGGCACAAGCACAATCAAAACCTTTTCCAAGACAAAGAAAGAGAAAGAAAATCCAACAAACCTTTGACGAAGACCAAATTGAGGCATCACAACCATTACTAGTAGACCCCTTGAACATGTATCCGCAAGATCCTCAAGCTATGGCTCAAAAAACCTTGAACAATACACCTACCATGAGATTTCCTCCAAACACTTCCCCCACACATGGGATGGTTCAATGGAGTCCTGACTTTGAACCTATATTCCTACCAATGCAACCAGAAGGAGGAAGTGTACCAACCTCACCTGAAGATGAACAATCACATGCATTTGAATTCAGCCAACCTAACACATCAAACATACAACAAGGTATTGTACACCTAAGTGATGACTCTGACACTGATTATGGCATCACTAATGAAGAAATGGCTAGGGCATGTCAAGATAAAAGTTTTTGCAAGAACTTCAAACATTTGGCAAACCAAGAAATTGTCAAATTTAACCCAAACTTGGAAGGTCCTAAGTCCAAAAATCAAACCAACACAACAATTGAAAACATCCAAACCATGATAAATTTGGACTTAGACAAGGGAAAACAACCTGTAGAGTTTTCAAACACAATAATGGCACCTATAAGGTCCCATCAAGAACCAACAATTGAAATCCTCCAAAGTACATTTGAACACATCAATGTTAACCCCTTGTTTGATGAAATACCACCAATCCCTAAACACCCCAAAAGGACATTAAGACTTGATTTTAGTCACATGATGCAAAAAAAAGATGCACCTAAAGGGACCCGTGCTCTAGGGATGCCAGACATACCTTCTTTGGAGGCAAATCAACAAAGTACACCTTTGCTCCTAACTTTACCAAGTGCTACGACATCAAACACTATAGAACCTCTCATAAGTACAACATGTGAAACATCAAGCACAACCATCCCTATGGACACACAAAGGAAAAGTCTTATTGACATTACGCCCATTCCCAATAGGGACACATCTCATAGTCAAGTCAATATGATGTCGCAAGCAGGAACACCTAAAACACAAAGGTACCAAAACAACAATACAAACATGACGTTCAATTCTCAAGGACTTAGTCAACCCTCATGACAACAAAAACCTACAATGGTACAAGGACTCCACACTTCGAAGGTGCAACCAAGTATACATCCACTTAACACACATCCCACATATCAATAACAACATCAACCACCATGACAACAACCTCAAGTGGGGAAAACATCCAATGTTCCTAATACACAGTCCCATGAGAACCCACTTGACTTGCACACAATTTATCAACAACAATTTCAGCAGCAATTCCAACAAAACCGAATGATGTTTGCTAAACAACAAGAGCAACTCAAGCAATAGTTGGAATACCAAAGACGCCTTGAGCAACAAATTGCATACTAGCAAGATTTGTTACAACAACAACAAGTGCCACATTAAATACCACAAGAAGTTCCCCAACAACAAGGACCTTTCTATCTTCGAGGTGCCAACATACCTCCACCACCTAGTGACACTTCATCAGACTCATCAGACAAAGAAATGTCAGAACCAAGTAGACATAGTTCTTGCCATAGCAAACGGTCTACTCACAGACACAAAAGACATGAAGAAAAGACCATCATGCAAAACCCATTTGAAGAACTATTACAACAATTCAAACAACCTTCCAAACAAGTCAAGGCATTGGGAGTCCAAAAGAAACAGGCTCTATATACGGAAAGGGACCTACATCCTAACCCATTCGATAAAAGTTTGTATATGCCTCCATTCCCAAAACACTTTGAAGCTCCAAGGTTTGAAAAATACTGAGGAAAAGGAAACCCTATTGATCACATCCGAGAATTTTGTGCTTCATGTACTAAACTCAGTGATGAGCCCACTTACCTTATTAGATTGTTCCCTCGTTCTCTAAGTGGGCCTGCACTTGAATGGTACTCCACACTTCCTGGTAATATCAAATCTTGGTCAGAGCTAGCAGACAAGTTTATCTCCCACTTTGCCTTTAACATTACAAATGAGGTGACACTTTTTGATTTGTGCTTAACTAAACAGAAGATAGGAGAATCATTCATCACATTCTTATTGCATTGGAGAAGCTTAGTTAGTCAATGCTCACTAGACATTCCTGAAGAACAACAAGTAAACTTGTGCATTGAAAACTTAGTCTCGGACTTAATGTATGAACTCAAAATCAAGAGTCCAAGCACCATTTCTAAACTAATGAAAAAAGGGGCTAGTATTGAAGATGCTCTTATCCATAAGGGAATCCTCAAGATAAACAAGGACAACACCAATACCAACGTGTCTAATGAAAAGTCAAATTTTTTCTCCAAAAACAAGAATTTGACTAATGATGGCATTATGGATGCCCGCACAATTAGCACAGCATAACCTCAATTGACTTTGAAAGGTGCAAACCCTACAAATTCACAAACTCCTAATCAAACAACACCTCAACAATAGAAAACTGAGACATCCACACAAGAAAAAAGACATCCTAGAACCAAGGATAGAAAATTCACACCATTGGGAATACCACTTGAGACTGCATTACAACAGTTACTGAGTAATAACTTCCTGCAACTACCCCCAATCAAAGATGAACCACTGACTAAAGAAAATTGGTGGGATGACAAAAATTATTGTGATTACCATCGCACCAAAGGACACAAGACTTCATCATGCTTCCAATTGAAACATGCAATACAAGACCTTATTTATGATGGTGTAATTATAGTTGATCCATCACTATTAGCATCCAACTCTGATCATACTATTTTCAAAGATCCGTTGGGTAATCATGACAAAGAGAAACCCTCAAGTTCAAACTCAAACTCACAAGGTAATGTGAATTACACATGCACCGACTATGACTACACCATCAATTACTTTAATGAGTCTGACTTTCGCATATCCACATTCACATTGAAGGTTGAAGACCATCTTTGTGTTGTCACTACATGCCATAGCAAGATCACCCTACATGGAGGCCTAGCTAGACCTACTGCTTCTACTAGACCTATACCCCCATCTAGACCTATTGCTCCTACTTCATCTTATTATAGCCTTGTTGAAAAATATGGAAAAACCCCTGCACAAATATCCATTTTGGAACTACTACGTGCATCCCCCCAACACCAAAAGATCTTGGAGCAAGCCCTTAAAGAGTCAATAGTCCCAGATAACATGGATGTTGCCCAGTTCCAAGCCATGGTTGGGAACCTATCTGTGTCACAACATATCACTTTTTCACCCCGAGATATTCCTAAGGACAAACCTAACCATAATGATCCCCTTTATCTCGAAGTCTTCATCCATAATGCCAAAGTTAGATGTGTCTTAATAGATGGAGGAGCAGGACTGAACATCTGTACTCTTAAGGTTGTCAACAATTTGGGTTATTTTGAAGATGATGTAGATCCCTCTCAAAGAATCACAATAAAATCTTATGATGATAGTGAATGCTTCTCCAAGGGCATCATCACATTACCTATCAGAGTTGGTCCAACTATTGAAGATACATTGTTCCATGTCCTAGATATAGAAATGAATTGCAACATGATACTAGGACACCCTTGGCTTCATGCTATGAAAGCAGTCCCTTCTACATATCATCAATGTTTGAAGTTTTCCTATCACAACATAGAGGTTACCATCCCTGGTGATCCAGATCCTTTCCAGTTTTGTGCTAATCTAAGAGATGTTATTGCATTCCAAATCCCAACAAACAATGAAGCACAACCCACAAATTCCTCTAAGTATGTGGATGCTGATATACTACTCAGTAAAGCCAAGGAAAAGATGAAGATTGAAGACAATGGGTGTGGAGAATACTTTATGTCTCAAGTCTCTCACATTAGGGAATCACTAGTTTCTCCCCAATCTTATGGTAAATCACAACCACTTCAAGCACAACATTCAGAGATCAGTACAAAGAATGATACTTCTATCAATGAGAATACATCCGTATGTATTGAGAAAGAAAAAGCAGAACGAGAACCCACTTTGATATCTCCTAACAAGTATGGACTTGGGTTTACTATCATGCAAAAACAAGGCTATGATGGCTATAGTGGTCTTGGATCTCAGAAACAAGGAATCATGGAACCTATCACTACAGAAGGACAACCTCCTAGTTTGGGGCTTGGATTTAAACCATTACAAATAGGTCCTCCTAGTACCACGGTACCTACATGTAAGACCATGGATGTTTCGAATGATGAAAAGGCATTTGAGGATATCCCACTTGAAACCAACAATCCCCTAGCCTCTGAGCATAACGCCAATGACTTAGTTGAATCAGTTACCCATATATCTACCTTTAACCAAAGCCCATTCAACACTGATGATGACATCTCCTCAAGTTATCCTGAACCTTTGGATTGGGACCAATGTGGACCACCAATTTTTGATCAATTCAATGATGATGACACTCTCATAATAGACTTTGAAGGAATTATGATTGAAGATCATAAAGAAGTAATTTCTTCTAAAGAGAACACATTGGCATACTTTGGGGAGCCTACTCCACCTTCTAGTTACAAAGCAAAAAGAGAAAGAAATAACAAGCATAGGTCTCTTGGTGAAAACCGAAAGGTACCATTAGACCATAAAAAATCAAAAGCTAAGAAGCTCCCAAGGATACAAAATGAAAAATATGATGCCATGAATATCAGTGTTCCAGTGTTCAACATGCCACAAAGTCTTTTGGAGCTCTCTCAATCAGCATTCATGTGGAAGGTCATTGGTCTCAACCCTCCCTTATATCCCTTTTTTTATCCCCAAATCCAGCTACCTACTTTGTCCAATAATCAAAATCAGTCCTTTATCCAGAAAGCCTTTGCATATGTCATCATCAGTGACATCCCACATGACATTTCTATTGACCCAATTATCCTTAGATGCCTTGATTCGCAAGAGATAAACATTGTCTTACATATGGTACACAATGGTATCTCTCAAGGCCTTTCTAGTGGTTTGATTTTAGCTACAGACTTGGAACAAATCCTCCATAATTATGGTTAGTCATGGATCCAGAGCTCATCAGCTAGTAGTACCAACAACAGATATCTTCTCAACATTTGTCAGTGACATTCTTGATTTCATCTAAAAGTCCTAAAAAAATATCAAAAAAATAGTAAAAAGTCATGAAAAAAGCAAAGAAAAAAGTGAAAAAAGTCATGAAAAAATGGATTCCTTGATGAAAACCTAGCAAATAGGCATCTTGGCACAAAAATTTGAGTCAAGAGAAAAATTTCATCCAAAAGTGAAAACCTGGCAAACAGGCGCCATGTGTAATCAGTGTTGCTCCTCCATCTATCGGGATTCCATCTAGACTTTTTCCCCTCTATCATTCCTTGATCATACCCTTCATATTACAAGACATCCTTGGTCCCTTATCATGGCTCATGAACTGGTTAGTGTCCTTTGTTACCTTGCCTAAGCATCACCAGTCTGCACACACAATCTGTCATTGGCCTTTGCACATAGTTTGAATCTTGTCAGGGGGCATATTACCTACATAGTGCATGAGTTTGAATTTGAACTAGGGGCATATCCCTAAGTTCTTTTTATCCATTAGACCTATCGCATAACAGATTGGAGCTAGCACTTATTTATGCTTATACAATCTTGAAAAAATCCCTAAAATCATAAAATGTCTTAAGAAAATCACTAAAAATCACATAATGTCCTAAAAAAGTCCTAAACATTCACATAATGTCCTAAAAAAATCCTAAACATTCACATACGATCCTGAAAAAATCACTAAAAATCATAAAATGTCCTAAGAAAATCACTAAACATCACATAATGTCCTAAAAAATCCTAAACATTCAAATACGATCCTGAAAAAATCACTAAAAACCATAACATGTCCTGAAAAAAGCACTAAAAATCATAAAATGTCCTGAAATAAACCCTAAAAATCATTAAATGTCCTGAAGAAATCAGTTACAAAAAAAAAATCAAATATCCTCAAAAACCCTAAAAATCACAAAACTTGTCAAAAATATGCAATAAACCTTGTACATATTCACTGTGTATAACCATCCCTTTTGTGTTCACCCTTGCACTTGGTAGACTGAAAATCAAAGCACTACACTTCAATGCCAATCACAATATTTGAACAACATCAACCAACATTCAATCCAACATATCACTATGAACTTATCAACTGAATCCACAAATAGTGCTATCACATTATCAACCTATCAAACACCATCTCAACACCTAAAACACTAAAATGAAAATAATAATGGACAAGGATAGCTGTCGGCTCACACTGTTTAGTGACTACTTTATTTTTTACTTTGTTTTTCTTTGATCATGTTCCTATGCCACTCGATGATATAAAACTAATCTATGAGACTGGTCAAGATGGTTCATGGTCATCTTTTTCTATTTTTTGTCTGTTATAATGTACCTTTGAGAGTTTGGGGCATGTCCATATGCCTCAGGAAGGACAAGGTCATTCTCTATTTGCATCATGCTTGTTTATGCAAAAGGCTTGCATTTGCGCTCTGGCCCTTTATGCCATGATGCGTTGCATTCCCTTTGCCATATCAAAATAAAGCTCCATTTGACATATAGTGCACTTTCTAGAAGCAAAATTCTTTCCATCATACTAACATCAACTTATCTCATATTTCTTTTTCATCTCATTCTCCATCACCATGATCATGTCTTCTGATTCACCAAATCATCTTCATCTCACATTCATGCATTCCTGCATCATCCTGCACTGTCAATCAACTTTCTGTGGCTTTCCACCTAGTTCAACCTTAGTCTGACATTTGTCTCATCATATTTGACCAAATATGACCATTTTTGATGATTTCCCTCATGTTATTACATCTTTCCATCATTTTGGGCATGCACATACAGTTTCGAGTCATTCTGAGTCCAATCGGGCTGATTTTGGGCCCCGGAGCCTTTTAGGGCACAATCTGCACTGTCAGGGCATAGTTGGGGTTCCCAACTACATAGTTGATGCACTTGGTCATGCAAACTATGTCATTGATGCACTTGGTAGAGTTTGGGCGCACTTGGGGACCTAGGTTATCCAGAATTGTTCCTAGAACCCCTAGGTTGCACTCTAGAGGCCATAACTTTTGCATTTCAACTCCAATTTACAAACTGTCAATTGCATTGGACTCATATCTTCCTTGTGAAAAAAATGAACTATCATTTTCATTATTTGGTCACTCTATGGAGTGTTAATCCTTGCAATTACTCTTGGGCTCCTAGTTGCCCCCCGTCATGTTGATTTTGGCCCCAAGAGCCTTCTCGGGCACATTTTACACTTTTTGAGACCACTTGGGCTTCCCAAGTGCATCATTGATGCACTTGGTACTGTCATGGTGCACTTGGGCTTACCAAGTGCATCAATGATGCACTTAGGCTTACCAAGTGTGTCAATGATGCACTTGGTTGAGTTTTGGGCATAGTTGGGGACCTAGGATACCCAGAACTACTCCCGGAGCCCCTATGTTGCACTCCAAAGCCCATAACTTTTGCATTTTAATTCGGATTTGCAATTTTTCAGTTACGTTGGATTGATATCTTCATTATAGACAACATGAACTATCATTTTGTGTCTTTCTTGAGTGGTAAACCATGCATTCATTCTCGGGCTCTGGAGAGACCCTGTCTTGCACTCTAGACCTCATAACTTTCACATCTTAGCTTTGATTTGCGATCCATAAATGGCTATGGTTTTGTCTTCTTGTTATCGATAAATTGACTTATCATATGCTTATCTTAGTCAATTTCTCGAGGGGGCACCCATATATATCATCCCTTCTGGGGCATGTTGTGGCTTTCTCATCAGTTATTCTTTGATACAACACTCTAAATCACATTGTATCAAAGAGGGGAAAAATGTAGATGCTCAAAAATGGTTTGCATCTATGACTTCATCACTTCTTCATACTAATTTGTCCCATTTTCTCATTCTACTAACTCTGATCTTTTGGCCAAATTGACCATATTTTGTCATTTGTATCCCCTTTCACATCAATTTCATATCAACTCAGAATCACCCCAAATCAACCCAAAATCACTCAAAATAAGTCCTAATCAACTTGAAACATATCAAACATCCCAAATCAATCATCATTTATCTTCTCCTAGGCATTGTTGTGGCTTTCAGTGCCTTGGAAACCTATCAACTTATCAATCTTATCAATCTGACATTAGTATTGTCATGGCTCTTAGTGCTAGGTCAAACTATCATTCATGTCATCCAATCTTTGACATTGTTGAGGCTTTCAATGTTAGATCATGGCATCATCAACCATTTTTATAACATTGACAATATTTGTCGATGTTATTATGATTAAACCTTATCAATCAATTTCAATCTTGTAGCATTTACAATGTTGGTTAAATGTTACATATCAACCAATTCATGTCATGTGTCCTTGGCATGTTATCAATTTAAATCTATCAATCAATTTGACCATGGCTTTGGTCTACTTTCCATCATCTTATTCAATATCCATCATCATTACATTTTATCAAAGGATACAGTCGCATTCATTTAATCAATTTGGCCAATTATCTACTAATTTTCTTTATAGGATTAAATAACCCATAATTTAATTCTATTATTCTCACTAATTATTCTTCCTAATTATCATCCTTAATTAATTAATTTTATTAATTAATTGGTTTATCATCTGCAAACCATGGAAATTCTTAATTTCCTAAGTTCTATTCTCCATCATTAATTCCATTTTCTACTAATTCTTATTTTGTGGAATAAGAGGATTTTTAATTCGAATATTCCATAAAATATTGCATCATCACGACACTTGGATACAACACCTCATGGATTCTCCTTCAACACTTGGCTAAGACTTGTCATAATCAAATATTCTTATCTCTTATGCATGTCCCTATTTGGCTTATTTGTCATAGATTCTTGGCTTTAAGTGGGTTGAGGTGTCTTATGATGCATCGTAGATTCTCTTCCACATTTAGCCAAGTTTGACTCTCATGTGTCATAGAATCTCACAATTGGCATATTTTGTCATGTGTCATGGATTCTCAAAGGAATCTCTTGCCACATTGCATATCTATGGGTGAAAAATCCAATGTCCTCACTCTGAGTGTTGATTATAAAATGAACACTCTTTCTCTCATCTTGGGTCCTTGTCTTCTTGAAGTCTTGGAAGCCTTTAGATCCTAATTTCTTTTAGATTTCTCACTCCATCTCTCACATTCAAATCACAACTTCAAGTATTCTCATGGCATGATCCACATCATAGGCTTTGGCTTCAATCTTGTGTGCACTATAGGAAAATTGGAGCTACAATCATTTGGAGAAGAAAGAAGGACATGGGAGCTACAAACGAAAAAGGGGGTTTCTATTGCTTTCTCTATTAGTTTGGCTTTCATGGTAGACTAGTGGGTGCTAATATATGATTATTGAGTTTTGTGATTCGCTCATAGTGTGTTATGCATTTAACCCATTTTCTGGTCCTACACTCTTAGGTTCTAAATGTTTAGGTCTTACCCTTTTAGGAGAATATATAACATGAAAGGGTTTGTACTATGCTGGAAAAGATTATTACTATTCCTATCCTCTAGACTAAGTGCATGTGGTTGCACAACTTTCTCTTGACATATCATTTTAGGAGTATTATAGAAATCATCATCAGATAAACCAGGATGAGATCTAGGACCCTTGTAGAAGGGTTCTTTTTTAATAGTAGAAAGGTAAGTATTATTTTCCCTTGCCATTTGCTCTTGGGAATAATTTCCATTCTACATCTGAGCTCTTTTCACAACCCAATTTTTCTTTCCTTTAGGAGGAAGATTAGTCTATAACTTAAAGCTGGATTTTTCTTCACATTTTCCCTCATATTTTTCACACTTCCCATGATCTAAAACATCCTTAAATTTGACACTAGTTAAAACCTTTATGAGTCACCAACCAACTAGGGGAAAATAAAATCTAATAATCTTGTTGACCTAATAAAAATATCACAAGATTATCAAGAAGGAAACTGACAAATAGAATGCAACCAATCAAAATTTCTTTTGGTATTGCAACTCTTTCTTGATGGATAAGACACCTTTGTAAGGACCCTTCATGTCAGTGCACACCTATAGCATGGGGGTTTGTTCTCTTTGTTTTTAAATTCTCAAGGTTTGTCACTAGAAAAGCCCACTAAAACCATGGGTAATTCCCAAAGGATATGACAATTGTAATACTAACATGCCAAGGAAAATATAGCAATTCAACACCTAAGCATATGTTGTACACTTGTCCACAGTAGAGTTACCATTTTGTTGGTGTTTAAAACTATTGAAAAAGAAAATGCTCAATATCAAAGTGGTGATACTCACACAACCTAAGGATTAGCTACTTCCTATTAATAATTACATGTGCAAACCACTTGGACCCAACATCAACAAAACTGAAATGGTTTTCTACTCTTTAGGCTCTACAAAACCAAGGTGGGTATACCTAGGGATGATTCAGATGTAAACTGTTGTAAGAAAATTATCTTAGTTTCATTCTGATTCTCATCTTGTATCTTCAAACACATACACAATTCATTCAATTCTTTAATATTTTTAGACTTATATGCATCCCTCATAAGCATATTTGGTCATAATTCTCTTAGGGTTTAACAATGTTTCTAGAAATAGAAGCTACCCAAGACTCAGAAACTAGATATAAACAAGTGATGACTAGCATTTGTAACTTTGAAAAAAATAGGATAAAAATGAAATTGATTTTATAATTGATCTGATATGCAATGATAGAATTTACTCTCTCCCACTTTTGACTTATGTGACCAATGCCTTATCCATTGGGAAATAGATTGAATATTGGTGGGAGATCTAATTCAAATAACTTGTAAATGAATCTATCAATTGTAATCACCCATTTCCATTCTTATGAACTATCCATTTCATAAACTTATAAACTCCACTAGTCTACTAAAGCATTTACTTAATTCCTTGAATTAAAAGTGACAACAGAACCAATATACAACCCATTGAGACTACATTCAATAAATTAAACCTTGATCGAATGACTTCAAAGTAAAAAAAACTCATAAAAAGGAGATAGAAATTGGTGACACAGATCTGATGCAAATGCCCCTTTGTATTATCCTTTTGGATGACTAATACAATGACCAATAGAAACTCAATGAGAAGTCTAGAATATCTTGCTAATTCTATCATTTCTATCTATTATCAAAAAGTACACCACTGAAAGTAAACTCAAAACAACTACATACTATTGGATTGACTATACTTTTCTTGAACAAAACAAAATTATACAACTTTTAGACCCTTCTCTAGCCCTAGAATCTCATTTATATATTGTGAGATGCAACAAGCTTTAGGATTAGAGAAAAGGATAGTCATCCTTCCAAACAAAATACAAATACAGTCTACAAAAGACAAAACTTAATGTAACAGAATGCTAACACATCAAGATATTCTTTGGTAGGTCCCATTTTTGTTACATCATTACAAGTTATTGGCCCTTTGATTTGCCACCACTATTCTAAATCTTTGAAATATGCAGCTACTAGGCTAGCCAATGATGAATCTTGTTGTGGTGCTTACAAATTAATTTCTACTTGTGGGTTTTCACTATTTTCATCTTGAACAGACAAAACTACTTTTACTCTTGATTGTTCTTCTATCATGTCCACATCCTGGGCCTCTGGACTTGTAGCTGGAATTGATTGGTGACCTTTATCTTCCTCACTTCTTTGATTTGATGTTGTTGTGTTGATAATCTGCACCTTGTCATCCTGCACCTCATCATCATCTATTTCAACCTCTTCAAACTGCTCACTAGAATCAATATCTACCATCCATCTATCGAAAAGTGCATCATCTAGCTAGTTGAATTGAAAAATATTATTTTTCCTTCTAAGTATATAGTCAGCCTCGTTATTGATAATAACAAATTCTTGTTTTAAAGAATCAAAGAATAATTCGACTTTCACAAATTCTTTTGTTGTGGTGGCCCACCAAGCATGCCCATTTTCATTAATAACCTTATTCATTCTCAAATAGAAAAGGTTATCCAATTCCTTGGGCCAATCATCCTTATTCTTTAATTTTTTCTTTCTATTTGAAGCACAAGGAAACAAATCAAATCTCTCATTCTTATACTTGTTTAGATAAGAAACAATTTTTAGTTGTAGTGCAACCCTTCTATTATAAAAATCTGACAAATCATTAGCAATATCATATGTTTTCTCAATATAATCATGGGAAGACTTTATAATAGAATAACATAAAAAGGTAATTTCTTTCCTTCTTTTTCCCCACTTATTGACAATGGGTTTCAAAATATCATCATAAACTTTCAATTCTTCCCATATGCTTATTACCTTTGCTAATTGATCATAAAATAATGGCCATTCAATTTTATCTACTAGATACATTAGAGCCTTTCTTAGTCTATCTTCATATTGTATATTTAGTTCCACATGTAATGCCCACAACTTGCTCTTTTCTTCTTCAAAGTCTTCAACAGTGTAGTATTGTGGCCTTTATGGTGTATTTGGTAGTTTTATAAGTGGAGTGGATTTAAAAGGCTCCATTGGCAGGCAAGGATATGTTATCCTTGGTCTGGAAGACCTTCCCATCACCTTATTCTCAAGCTTAATCCTCATTTGGACCTCTTTATTATTAGCTTCCAAAATTGTCTCATACTTTGCAATTCAAACATGGCATTTTCTTCCTTTACAATAGTGGCCAAAACAAACTGAGATGTTCCTACACCCATATGAGCTGCCTGTACATGGGTGGTATCTACTACCCTTCTTACAACTATATTTCCCATCAAACTAGAATCATCTAGCTGTGATGAGGTAGCTTGTGACCCTTTTCTCAATGACCAAATGACTAAAGTAGCTTGGTTTTCACTGAATGTAGTACTTGAGAATTCTTTCTTATTTTGGTCTTGCACATCTAGTTTATTAGAAACATAATTAAAAACCAAAGCATCGGCTATATCCCAATTGGGTAGCAATATAATGTTTGATGCTTTCACCATTTGCCTTCCTTCTTTAGGGCTTATATTCTAAAATTCTTTCATCATTTCTTCTTTTACCTAATTTTACAATGTAGCTTCGCCCATTTTTGGATGTTTTGTTCTCAATTTATTACATTTCTTTTCAAATTTTCCCATATTGGCCCTCCATGCAAATTGGTGGAAACCTTGAGATTTAACAAATCTATCATCTAATAAAAATTGATGACTAGCTTGCTCTATCACATGGTCCAATTCCCTACCTTTGAAGTTTACTAATGTCAATTCAAGGCTTGGCATAGGAGGTTCGTGAGGGTTTCCCTCTTCCAATTCTGCTTGAATGATAAACACATCTCCTTGTGATCCCATTTGTTCAATTTGTTCTCCAATGAGTTGCTCTTCTCCAATCCACAAAGGGGATTGAGTAGGCGAATATTCCTTAATGTGAGGATCCTATTCCTTCATTATTCTCTGCCTCTTAGGAGAAGGCTCTTCAGGTTTCTCTTACAGGACAACACTAGTGGATCCCATTATTTGTTTACCCTAATCGATAGTGGCCTTGTTATTTTGAATTATGGTATAACCTGGCCTTTTTTGGATAATCAAATGTCCAAATGCTACATTAGGAGTGAATGCCAAACTGCTCATGACCTCCCTGGCCCTATCTGGGTAAGAATTAATAAAGAATTGTTTCTTCTCATTCATAGTCTCCATTATTTTAGGAAACATATTCATGAACATTTTAATCTTATTTGCCTCTATTACAACATTGTCCAGAGGACTATAATCTTTATCAAAATAATGTATAAATTCTAGAACCCTATAGTAAACTCTCCATTTTTCTTTTTTAGTTTCTTGTTCCTGCAAGGAAAACTCAGTTCTTATGATGTCCTTAGGGTAATAAAATTCATGGTGAATTTTTCCAAACTTGATCTTGTGTCTAAAAGCCAAGTTATAAAATCCCTCAGTATCACAAAAATGGGGATGAGAAATAGCCATTTTGTACTAATCCAAAATTTTATGCAGAAAAAGCCAACCCCCTTTAGTGATCACAAATTGATGGGCTACAGTACAAGTGTGGAATATTGACCATCTTGATCTTTTTATCAAAAAAAATTCTTCTAGTCCCTCTAGCTGCCATAAGAATTCAGCCATCCCTATCTTTAGAGGTACATGGTAAAGCAATACATGAGGGGTGCCTTTAAAACCATAAACCCTAATGATAGTAGAAATAGAGCATGGGATAATATCTCCCCAATAATGTGAAACTTTCAAGCCAATAGGATTATCCATAGGCCTAATGAGACTCATTAGTGCCCTAGACACTCTAGGATTGTCACTTAATATGAGGCACCTCAACTTTGAGGCAAAGTATCTATCAAACCTGCCAACGCTTGCCTTCTTTGCATCCTAGGTCATGTGTGCACTCCATAACTAGACTAGCAGTGCTTCTCCATTGTGCTCTCTATTCAATTCCATTTCTTTACCAAAATATGTCACTCCCTTAAACAAGAACATGTGCATCAACAAAGAGTAATGACCAAAAAAAATTTTCCACTTTGCCCTTCGCAATTCCTACTAGACCAGTATGAATTTCCTCTACTAAATAGGAGACAAAGTCAAAAATAACATCCACACCAAAAGAAGCGATTTGAACCATCATGTACATAAGATTGATGGACATGACATTCTATTTGTCTTTAAGAAAAACTTGACATAATGTCCTGTATGCCTCTATAGCCTGGGAAGTGAAAAACTCTTTCTTGAAATCTTCCCTAGAGGTAGCTATAATTATTGGCAAATTTACAATTGTGCCAATATGGGCCCTTAGTGCACCTCCTCTAATCACATCCTTCTTTGATATGTACTCTTTTTCTAATTCTTGTAAATTAATAGGCACATGATAATCTATCAAATGCTCTAGATGAAATACCTCTCTAATCTCCTTAGGACTGATTGTAACTAGAGGCACACCATCAGTTCTTCTAAATACTCTAACTACTTGGTCATAAATTTTTGCAATGGCTTCAAGCAATTCATAGTCCATAAAAACACTGGTAACCACTAACTTTCGCAAATCAAAATTCCAAATATTGGCATGTGGGGAAAATAGATTCCTCTCTAAAAACCATTTTTTGAAGAGAGAAAGACTAGTCTGAGAAGTTTTTGCATCCCTAACCTAGTTCCCCTTATCATATAACCCATCTGCAATTTTTGGCCTAGGGTTTAAGGAAGTTAACTTCTTAACTTATATAGTCTCAGTAGTTGATTTAGAGAGCAATTCAAGCAAGTAATCATGAATATTTCTCGCTAAATTATCCTCTTGCCCTGAGAAAACCTTGTTTAGAGGCATTTTGACTATAATTCACAGAAATTAAAATGCTATCAAGATGATTGTATATAGGAACTTACTTGATCTTCTACTTGTTTGCTCTATAATTCTACAATTATCTAACGAACAATGGGGAAATTACTTCACCTTTTTCTCAAGCTCAACACAATATTCTCAATAATTTCTCCTACTCAAAAATCTTAAAGTCTTGTTCGTGTAAGATGAAAAGGGTGAGATCCTCTACAATATACTCTATTTTTTCTCACACGTGAAGCCTTCAAACCTCATAAATGAACTGTAAGGGAAACAGAGTGGCACCACCTTCCCTTTTCAATTTTTTGCCATTGATCTCTAAAAATCCTATGATCCAGGAGTGAAAATTAGGCTGACTCATCTTCTTCTTGACACACTGGTAGTTAGACCAGTGAAAATTCTTCACCTGTACCTTTCCTTCACTATTGGTGCTTCAAACTAGATCCACTAGTTCTTGAGGACACGTGTCACCATGTTGCTAACTCTCTATGCATAAAGAGTGAGCACATCATCTATGCAAGATAGTGACAACTGTTGATCTCACTTTGATTGAGTAAAGGAAAATTAATTCATTTTTTAATACAAAATGGTTGGTCCACTATCCATTAGCTTTTCTCACTGTGTCACTATCCTTAAACTTCGAGCACTTCTTTATAGCTATTATGTGATAGCCATAGATCTTACTTGATCTAAAGGCAAGGAAATTGCACTTAGTTACATAAACTATGGTGGGTCCCCCAGTCACCAAGTCACTATGGATAAACATAGCATAATTTCTTACAATGACTTGGTGATGATCATTGATCTGCCCTTGATCCAATGATTATCATTGTTCATCTGAGATCTAATTTCGGTGTGGGTCCACATTACTGATGACATGGAACTATCCTAACACACTGAAATATATATTACTATTTTAATTCATATGGTGACATCATGTCTTCTCGACCCCATTGCATTTCACACTTTCAGGTGAGTTGCTACATCGCTACCGATGAGGTGTAAATCTTTTTCAGTCGTGACATAGTGACCTCCGATGGATTCATAGTTTATGATGCATACAAATTTAGCAGGATGCCACCATGGCATAGGAGTGCATGACTCATTTCTGACAAAGCATTCATTGGGACCCACCTTTGGAACTATCGCCACATTATTATTTTTTGACAAGTCACTATGTTGTTACTAGTGAAAATCATTACTTTTCTGGTCATGACATAGTGACCTTAGGTTATCAATTAAACTTTGGTGATGGGAGAAAATTTACTTTGTCAATCATGATTACATTAATTAATACCTATGTCAAAGCAATCAATATGCACGGTTATGATACTACATGGGAACTTTCACTATCACTATCAATTTCAAAAGGTTGTTGCTTTCCTCATTTTCTGGCAAGGTGCCATATCTCTACTAGCAAGGCATATAGATTTTCCCATTGTGACATAGAAACTCGTAGAGAAATTTGAGTTCTAGTGACACTAGTTGCAACTTGCTCCATGTGCATCCTTTCTGACATTGACAACTTTGAGATGGAGCACATGACTAAAAATTTTCCAAATTAATGCACATTTCTAGTGCCGATTTTCACTTTATGATACTGTGACTCAATTTCCAGCAGTTGTTATGTCATTATGGTAAAAAACCTTGCACTTTTTTATAACAACAACATGACAACTGTGGATCTAACCAAGATTAGATGGTGGTAAAGACTTTGAAAAAAGGTAATTAGCACAAGAAAAAATTTAAGCGAGAAATGGATATTTGCACTTTTAAAATATTTTGCACTGGGATAAAATCAAAAGGAACAAGACCTAGGGTTTAACAAAGATGTTCAAAGGATACAAAATTGCAAGACCAACAACTAGAAACCCTAGCCTCTAACCATGGACTCTAATCTAATTTTTTATACCTAGATTGGGAAAATTTATCATGTAAAATATCAGACCAATAGCTAACATGATTGGTACAACACATGGACATAAACTCTCTCAAATCAAACCCTTTTGCAAAAACTCATGAACTTGTCTATTCAACTCTTCACTTTCTTATGGTGTCATTATGTGCACTGCCTTATTTGGCAAACTGGCTCTTGGAACCAAATCCATCTGGTGACTGATCTCCTCACTAGGGGAAATCCATTTGGTACATTATCTAATACAATATCAAAAAAATCATCCAATGTATCCACAATTCTATAGGTACCTCCTCTACTTCTTCTTTACTATCTTTTGGAATTATAGAAAAACACATATGTTCATGCTTCATACCTTTGAGAAACTCTTTTCCATCAGCAAAACATATTCTAGCAACACTATATATCTTTTCTTCTTTATCCTTCAACTTATGCTTCACTCCATCCTTGGTTAGAGTGTAGGTATTTCCTCACTTGTCATGTAAAACATGCCTATCAAACTACCATGGCCTACCCAACAACATATTCCATATGTCCATAGGTATGATATCACATAGTACCTCATCCTGGAAGTTTCCAATCTTGAACTTCACTGAGCACTACTCATTTACCATGACCTTGTGGTCATCTTGCACCCAAGTAATACAATATTGACATCGGCATTTCTTTCTCTTCAACTTCAACTTTGTGACCATTAGTTCTAACACTAGATTTTTAGTACTTCCACCATTAATGATCATATCAAAAAACTTATTTTCTCATCTACAACTTGTGTGAAACAATCTCCTTGTTTGATCAAGTTCATTCTTACCAATTAGTAGGATTCTTCTATTAACTAAGACTTCTCTTCTTTCAACATCTTCAAAATGTGAGGATTTGATATCTTCATCAACATTTATAACTCTAGCTTGGCCTTCTATTCTTTGATCTATCCTTCTTTGGCATTGGAAACATTCAAATGATCTATTCCCTTCTCCATAGTGAGACCATTTCCCACAAAAGCCTCTTCTTCCAGGATCCTTGTCCTCTACCTCTTCCTCTCTAATCTCTATTATTTTGATCATGAAAATGATTGGAATTGTTAGGATCATTTGCTGGATCTTCTACCATGACCTCTTCCACTACTCTTGTTGTCAAACTTCTTGCTCAGTTTCTCTTCAACTCTTAGGCAAAACTGGTATGCCTCCTCATTACTATTCATTCAAACTAGACTCAACTCATCCTTAATACTTGGACTTAACATAGTAAGATAATAGGCCACTTTCTCTTTATTAGCTTCTACATGGATGGTTCTAATGAGAATTTGGTAGAACTCTTTGGTATACTCTTCAACATATTTTCTTTCTTGCTTCAACCCTTGCATTTTTTTTCAACAGATCAAGCTCATAATCCATGGGAATGAATTTTCACTTTAGTTTAGTTTTCATTCGATCCCATTTGGTGATTTTGTCCTTTCTCTTTCTATTTCTCTCCAACTAAACTTCCTGCCCCTAGATCTTTGCATGTCCCTTCAGTTTTGCCTTTGCAAACTTGACCCTATCAGGATTCTTAATATCTTCATATTTAAAGTACTCCTCCAGTCCATTGATCCAATCAATTAGCTCCTCTAGTTGATGATTTCCTAAAAATGTGGGACCCTCAAACTTAGGTCTTTTTCCAATCTTAGAGATGGCCTTAAAAAGCCTCTCTTCCTTTGGGTTTAGAATTGCCTCTAGTTCAACATTTTCTTCTTCATCATCCTCATCCTCACTTTCATCTACTGCGACACGATTTATTCCTCTACACATTTGAAAACCCTTAGGTGTAACACTTACAACTCTTCCACCATGCTCTCTTTGTGTAGGCATTTTTTCATGCTTTCGCTAAAACCCTAGTGCAAATTTCCTCACAATCAATATTCTTTCTACATCCTCAACCCAAACCACAGTCCTAGTGCAAATTGCCTCATAGTTTGTGATCTGTCCACACACTCAAGAAATCTAGCTTTGATACCACTTGATGAATGGTGTAACCCTTATTACCATAAACCCATAATATAAGCAAAGAAACAACATCAAATGTGAAAAAAAAATATGGACTTCTTATTATCATCATAAATACAAAATTATAAAATTCACAAGTACAATATGCTAATCCACATGGGCACCTTCACTACAATAATTTGCAAGACTAAGTTGCAATCTATCACCTAGAGCTATTCTACACAATGTTTAGGACTTTCTTAAATAGAAAATTTTATGCTTCCGAGGAAGGTTATAAACATTAAATTTTAATACCTAGGGCCAATAGACCCTAATAATACATATAGAGTCAGCCAAATACATCTTTGACAATTATTTTATAAAATTCAGGTAGCCCAACTTTAGAAGGCCATAACTCTCGAATTGTTACTTTGATTGGCTATTATAACCACTTTTCAAAAATGCTAGCTCTTGGTTTATATGCTCAAATCAATGCAAGTGCCCTTCCATCAAGTTTTCATACCTCATCTAGGGCCTCTAATGCCTTCAAAACTAAGTTCAAATATTTTTCTTCAAATTTTTTTGCTGAAAATCTGTAATAACTTCTTTGATACTTAGGCTGGAGCAATGAGATTTTTATGGTAGGCTTATAATTCTAAAATGAACCTTCATGTAGAAAATGATAAAATTTCAAGCTCATATGACAAATTTACTAAAAATAGCAAGTTCCTAGAATAGTAACCCCCCTATTTACTAGTACTTATTAAAATAGAAAAGGCTAAAAGAAATAAAATATTTTTGGGTGATGAAAGATTGCTCTCACACCCAAGATGCTCCTACATCAACAATCCTAGATAATTTTTGGTTCTTGCCACCTAAAGATATACCATATGGGAGTTCATATAGAAGTGGGGATCATTCTTTACCAAAGTCAACTACTCATTCAAATTATCATTGCATATTATTTCCCAATCAATAGGAATCTTGCAAGTTCTAATGGTTTCTATAAACACACCATCCATGCCTCTAGATGGCTTGCTACAAGAAGGCTCATAGCTCTACTTAGAAGAACAATTGAGCAACCAATATCGTCTATCATATAGCCTCTTGTTATGTTGACCTTTCCACTTCTTCTTACCAAAGGTATTTTGTTGATGAGGTACTTCCCTTATACAAACTCTTTGGCCTCTATTTCATTTTACCTATACCTACATATGTCTATGTCATCATAAGTGATTTTTAGGTATAGGTCTACTCATGGAAGGTGGAAGACCTTTTCAATATTTAAAGATCTAAGGTCCAAGACTCTCTCTGGTCACACTCAAGAATACTTTCTTCTTTGGTCCATAGCGATGAGCCAAGGTTATGATCAGTTCAAATGACTGAACTAACATTGGGTGAGAATAAATATTGACCAACCCACTTTGGATTAGTGTTGACAACATGGCTGACGGCCTCTCTTTAGACTTATTACACAATGTCAAAAAAATGTTCCAATATGCCCTAATTCAGTGTCTCAAATCTCAAAATGTTTGTCTTGAAACTAGGATTTCTTCGATGCTCCTTGATATTTGAAAGTGACTAGCTTTGGTGCTATCCTATCTACCATAGAGGATGAATACAATGCCATTGATGTTATAAACCTAGGAAGACCCTAAAGCATAAGTCAAACTAATGAAAAACTAACTAAAAATAGAAGAAAATGACTAAAATCCCCCATGTGCCTAAAATGTGCACATGTGCATCTAACACACATACTGTACTTGCACACATGTACAAGGCACACATTATCATGGCTTTAGACTTTTTGATAGGAAGTGTACAAAGCATGTGTGCAATTGTGCACATGATCTTTGTGATGTTTAATTAGGGGGAACTTTTGTTATCTGCACACATATTGATGGTGCACTCATGCACATGTGCTAACCATCTATAGTGGTGTTTTATACCTCTAATAGGTAGGTGCTTTATGAAAAACTTTGCATGTGCACAATTATGGAGAAGTGGAGGGTATGAACGTGCTATGTAGCAGAGCGTAGGAGAAAAAAAGAGAGGAATAAAGAGGGGTAGGGGATATTTATAAGCTTGGGGTTCTTAGTGCGCACCTCTGAGGGTGCGCACATGCACATACACACATGTGCACATCCTTGGATGGAGGTGAGTGTGCATGTGTGCACAAATGTGTATATATGAATGTTTTACAAAATGAAGCCATAAAAACATGTTTTTGACCCTTGGATACTGCTTGATCCTACCTAACCAGGGACTGGGAACTAACTTGGACCTAGAGGAGGGTCCTAATTTATCAAGGCACATGATTAGGTTCTCTAAGATAATTTTTACATTAGGGGCTCCCCATTTTGTGACTCAAAATGGGGCTTGTGTTGTGAGATCACAATAGTACTATGATCATTATTGATTTTATTAATTATGCTAGAATATTTGGGTTGGCATCATTCATTCTAAGGAATTTATTTTTTTGTGATTCTAATAGTCTTAGATATTGTTTTGCACTATGTAATAATTATCTATGCATTAACATGATAGGGCTCATCATTTTAGGTTGGAGAACATTTAGGGGGCATATGTAGGGCACAAAGAGAGCCTCGTCATGGCTTACAATCAAAATTGGGTGGTTTTCAAGTGAAAGGATAAGTTATTTTTTTCCTTTGTTAAAATTTTTCTCCAAGTTGCAAACAATAGATGTATTTCCCGTCCCAAACTCACTTTTGACCAATCATTTAGTTATTGCAGATCTATCAAAATACATACTTTTGGCACTCCTCTTTCTACACATTTTTTGCTTCATTATTGGGCCTTAAATATTTTAGGTATATACATGATAATTTTGTTAAACAAATTAGTAATATTTTATTTTATATTTACATAGATTTGTTATGTATATATAGTAATAAAATTTACATGGAGTAGTGGTAGTAGTATTAATAGTACTAACTATACTAGACTATAATATATAGAGGGATGATCTTATCTTCCCTAAATTAATTGTGCATGATTGTTATCATCAAAATGGTATCATACTGCGCTTGGTTCGAGATTGGAGAAAAACTATCGCTAATGTTTCATATATTTTATGAACTTGCTATGTACTCATCGCTTTTTATATTATGAATTTTGAAATAATCCTCCCAATGACATATGTATAGATGATTTTAGGTCTAAGTGCTTAGAATATTAATGTAACACATATTTCATTTCATTTTTGAAAGTAGAATGATTATTTTATTTAAGTCAAATTTATCTTTTTGCAAAAATTTACAATATAGTCTAATGTAGTATTCCACAACTAGAAGCACCTTAAATTTATCCTTTTATTTCATATAAATTATAGTTTAAACAATCATTCATATTATCTAACTTTCAAGATGAGTCCTTTTTTGAAAAATATACTATCATCATTAAGATTTTTTGTATTTTTAATCTTTATTTCAAATATCTATTTTTTCAAAGCTTGTACAAGACAACTTCCATGTCTTGAATATGTAATTATACCATCTATCAAGTATAAAATAGAATGTATTACAGTCATCTCCTACAATCTAAAAGTAGTATATCTTCTCCTAACACTTCTAGCAGAAACAATTGTAAACATAGTTCTTTTACAAAAATAACTTTCACATCTAATATTCCTTCCAACAAGTATCATAGAAAAAATTTACATTTAGCTGGGAGACTCACCCACAGCCTTTTACAACAAGTATTCATCTTGCACAAAGGAGACACACATAGAAGAAATACAAAGTTTTCACTCTTAATGATGTAAAGGATAGTGTGGTGGAGGGAAGCTTCAAGGAAGATGATGCTAATTTTTTAATATTGCACCCAAATGGTGTCTTATTCCCAAATGCTCCATAATCTAACTATAAGACTCCAATAGCCTAAACCCAGTGTTTATCTTTCTCCATGTCTTCTAATTGTTCCTAAATTCTTAATACCTTTTGATTAATCCAAATAACCAATTCTCATAGTTCCAAGTGCTCATCTATGGATGGAAGGAGGAAATAGTTATTTCTTTATCATCGAAATGTAACTCCTACTCTGACTATATGCACCCTAAAATGGTTGCCTAGACTATGGGCCCCCATTATTCAATTTATCAAATTTCCTGAATCAATGGTTTGCAATATTTTACTAAATCAATTTCTTTGATCAAATTGTAATTAATTCAATTATTTCAACATTTCCTAAGGTTTGATCATTTTATCCCATGTCTTATTTAATTGAAAGAAAACCCCTCTTTTAATTAAATAATTAGTCCACATTCAATTAATTAACAGAAAAACCCCTCTTTTAATTTAATTAAATATTTCCTATTTAATTAAAAGAACTTGCTCCCTTTTAATTAAATAAAATCCCACTTGAAAAAGGAAATAAAATAAATAAAAATTAAATAAATTATTTTTTCCTCTACAGTTAAATGCACATATTTCTAAGTGGGATTCCATTTAATTTCCCTCCTCTTTCCTCATTAGTGGAATTTTGTCTCACACAGATAATTCTTTCTCCACCTTTTATTAAATCTTATTTCCTCTTAATCTTAATCATTTATTCTTCTTTATAAGGGAGAGCCCTCTCCTCATTTTGACATCCACGATTATGCTATGGTTATCCTGTAGATTTGGAGAGCGATTTTTGAAGGATTTTGAGCATTAAAGCTTTTTGTGGAGAACTTCTATCTTCTTGTCTTCTTCTCTCATGCATCCATGACTTCCATCAGTATGATCCATCCTTGCATTTCCATATTAGCTTAAATTCATGTTGCTTTCATAGATTAATATTGCATTGTTATTTCCTTTCATAGATTAGATTTCCTTTCTTGCATTGCTTTGCATTGTCATCATTTAGATTAGCTTGCATCTTCATTTGCATTCATATTTTGGTTTTTGAATCTCTCATTTTATGGTGTACTTGCATGGGAACAAACTGTATATGTGAAAATGTGGCCTCTACTAACACACACACTTCAACACAATCATTCAATGCGGATTCATCCCAGAATGAACATTGGATTGTTCATCCAAAAATCAGCCAGCAAAGCGACCTGTTTCCTTCTATCTAAAGGGAATTGCTTGTTAGATATCCTCAGATTTGAGGTGTTTAAGCAACCAGACCCTGTAAGAACGAAGGATTTGAAAGAAAAATGTGACTAATATATATGAGAATGCAGATTAATCTAGAATGGAGTATGCACACTTAATCTAAGAACATGTAAAAGAAATTATACTAAATGTGTGCATATTAAATCTATATGAGAATTAAACTAAAAAATGAATATGAAAGTAGGGAGCTTAAATGAATGCAGAATCTAGCAGCAATTCGATGCAAATTCTCATTCAACCTCCTCCAAAATGAAGAGATGAGAGTCTCTTTAATAGACTTTCCTAGAATCCATCAATGATTGAGATCGATTTCAATCAACGGTCAGGATTAAAGGTGAAGTTCAGTCATAAAGGAAGATTCCCAAATTAAAGGGAGTTAACTAATTTAATTTGAGTAAAAAAAGGAGTTAACTGATTTAACTTGAGTAGAAAAAGGAGTTAACTGATTTAATTTGAGTAGAAAAAGGAGTTAACTAATTTAACTCATTTTTTTATCAATAGTGAACTGGAAATTTCTTTTTTTGAACTGAAGAGAGATTTTGGTGAGATATTTAATTTAATAAAATGAGATATGCTCTCATAATTACCTTTCTTATTTAATTAAATAATCCTTTAATTAATTAGAGACACTTTTCTTATTTGATTAAATAACTTCATATAATTAATTAGGAATGGCTTCCCATTTAATTAAATAACTTTGTTTAATTAATTAGAAGTAAGTACTCTATTTAATTAAATAATTTTTTTAAATTAATTAAAATAGGCATATTTATTAAATTAAATAAATTTAATTCCATATTACATTAGCCTTAAGATATAATTTAATTTAATTAAAGTATAAATACTTAGTAATTAAATTAAATATTAATCAATAGGTTTAATGTGACTAACATGAGTAAATACTATAGGAATTAAATAATAAGCATGATGAATGTAGATTAGGGTTTTCCACATCTGACAATTAAGTCAAGTAGCAAGTAGCTGAATAAGAATTTGCCTAATGGAATAGAACTTAGGATTGATCAGAATAGACCAAAATTGGTATCATGGCAATGAGCCAATTTTGGGGTATTACATTTTGCTTCTGTTTGAATGAATGTGCGAGCAGCATGTTCAATTCAAAGATAATCAGAAAGCATGATGCAAACATCAAGAAATGAGATTGGTTCCAAAATTGATGACATGGAGACCAATTGATAAGCTTTTAAGGACTATCTCTAGAATAGAGCTTAATCCCAAGGAATCCAAGCAGAATGCCTAGATACCTGAAATTGATAGCATATAAAAGACTATCTCCAGAATGGAGTGTAATCTTTAAAGATCCAGACAGAACGTCTAGATACCTAAAATTGAAAGCATTTAGAAGATTATCTCCAGAATGGAGCTTAACCTTCAAGGATCTAGATAGAACAACTAGATACCCAAGAGATTGAAAAAAAGATAATAAGGTCCAATCATGATTCATAGAATCATCCCCAGAACAAGGCTTGATCCTCAGGAGTTGAGGTTTAGACTGTCTCAATACCTATCTATTGAACTCTGAGAAGAGTTGTTATAAGGTTGATCAATTGATGAAAATATAAGATAGATGGCAAAGATGCCAGATAGAAGGGAACAAAATGCCCCAAGTGATGAGATGCCCCAAGAAATAGGTATTCAATGATGTAATCATCCTGCCCCCTCGGGAGCGAAATTGAAAGATGACACACCAGAAATAGATGTGAAGCAATATAGCAATAGATATAGAAGAAATATGAGATTCAACAAAATGTAGAAGAGATCAAAACGATCTGAACAATAAAGAAGAGATTAGAACGATCAGAAGAAATATGAAGAGATCAGAATGATCTGAAGAAATATGAAGAGATCAGAATGATTAGAAGAAATATGAAGAGATCAGAACGATCTGAAGAAATATGAAGAGATCAGAATGATCTGAAGAAATATAAAGAGATCAAAATGATCTGAAGAAATATGAAGAGATCAGAATGATCTAAAGAAATTTGAAGATATCAGAATGATCTAAAGAAATTTGGAGAGATCAGAATGATCTGAAGAAATATGAAGAGATCAGAATGATCTGAAGAAATATAAAGAGATTAGAATGATCTGAAGAAATATAAAGAGATCAAAATGATCTAAAGAAATATGAAGAGATCAGAATGATCAAAAGAAATTTGGAGGTTGATCCGAAGTGATTTTGAGATCTAAAAGACCAAGTTTGAGTTGAAAAGATTCTAAGAATTGTAAAGTATCAGAAAGATTTGGATTGCACAAAAAAAATTTAAATGCATTTTGAGCCACTAAGTGTGTTAGATTTTGAATTCGATCATAAAAAATGGGTTTAGAGCAACCAAAGTAGCCAAGAGGGTGATTAATCAATCATTTGTGTAGTTCGTGAAAGAACATGATACTTTGAAGAGATCAAAAATCCCTCATCAAAGAAGGTGAAAGTAGATTTGCAATTGAATCGCATGCTTATGCAAGTGAAGTATGTAATGCAAGACTATGTTAAATGCAACCCTAGGTCTGGTTACCAAGCTTCGATATTTAATCATCACTGGATATAGAACAAAGCTCATAGGTCATACAATTCCCACTGACATTGCAATCATGGAAATATGAATATAACATACATTATTGGTTTTTCAGGGTTAAATGTAAGCATTCGAGGCACAAGAAGCCAGAATGACCAGAACATTTGTCCCTTTTAATGTAGCAAGTTAACATAAGCATCAAAGAATAGATGTTAGGATAACCTGAATGTTGCTTGCATAACAAGCACACCAAACACATAGGAGATTCCTCTTATGCTAAGTATTTAGTATTTATTCTATCTGCAATGACCCTTGCGTTCATAACCTGAGACAGAAGTGTGCTAGATATACTCGTAGTGACCCATATTTTCACTTAATAGGATGAGTATCAGTATGTACTATAGCATGAAGAGTTCACTCCAACTAACAAGGAGAAGAACCAATGTCATTGATGTATTTGTAAAAAAAAGGAGTTGAGGTACATACGACCATCTAAAACGAGATAGAGGCTCTTATAATGGAGACCCCTCTTATAGGAATATATCAATTTATTGGAACTAAACCACAAACAGAAAGCAAAGAAAAGATCATGCCCCTAGTCATTACTTCTCTAGTTGAAGATGACATCATCAAGTTTCTTGAGGAGATATGATAAAGTAAAAACAAAGCAAAAAAAAGAAAAGCTTAGCATATCCAAACAAGTATATCATTTTTTTGAGTTCAATGTTTTCGGGATTGATGTCAATTGTGAATGTCTAGAACAAGTTTTAAAGAAATCTAATCAGTAGGGTGATGATAGTAGGCAGACATAGTCAGAATGACTGGTGACTAAGGTCAAAGAGGAATCTTCATGATGAAGAACCTAAGATAGACTGAGCGACAGTAGACGAACATAGCCAGGAGAACTGGTGACTGACGCAAGAGATTTTCCATAAAGGAATTTGGAAACATGACTTAGCAATAGTAGACAGACACAGCCAAAACAATTGGTGACTATTGCAAAAGAGATTCTACAAGGAGAATCTTAAAAAGAGTGACACTAGCGACAATAGGCAGACGTAGTGAGGACCACTGGTGACTGTCGCAAAGGATATTCTATGAGGAGAATCTTGAAAAGAGTGACACTAGCGACAGTAGGAAGATACAATCAGAATGACTGGTGATTGTCGCAAAGGAGATTTTACGAGGAGAATCTCAAAAAGAGTGATACTAGCGATAGTAGGTAGACACAATCAAAATGACTACTGACTGTCGCTAAGGAGATTCTATGAGGAGAATCTCAAAAAGAGTGACACTAGTGACAATAGGTAGATGCAGTCAGAATGACTAGTGATTATTGCAAAGGAGATTCTATGAGGAGAATCTCAAAAAGAGTGACACTAAGGGGGAATGCCCCCGAGCTATGACAAAAATGAATCCATGGATACATGAGCAGGAAAAGAAAGAAAGCGAAAGCATGAAAGCGATTGTACAAAGAGCCTGAAGGTGCACTACAAGATGGGGCATTGGGAACAAGAGGTGCCTATTTACCAAGTTTTCACCTTCTTGGCAAGATTCTCTTTTTTTTTCTACCATGATGCCTGTTTCCAGGTTTTCACCAATGACACTTTTCTATTTTTATTTTTTTTTGAATTTTTGAGATTTTATCTAATTTTTAGATTTTTTTTAGGAAATTTAGATATGTATAGAGAGCTTGCTGAGATTAAATCAACTATAAAATTGCTTCAGGTGGACAGTGTTGATAGGCTCTTTAAGCACTTCTCTTTTAGTTGTGGAAAGTTGATAAATGCCAGATCCATATACTACAGTAATGATGTACGGACCTAACCAGTTTGGTTCAAACTTTCCCTTTTGCATTTGTTGTTGTTGATTCTTAGGGTTCTCTCTTAGGACGAGGTCACCTAGCTAGAAGTCACGTGGCTTGATTCTTCAATTGTAGCTTCGTGTCATTCTTTGTTGATATGCTTGTAGATGATCACATGCCACTTGTTGTCGTTCGTCCAATAACACAAGCTCTTGACGCCAAGCTATCCTGTGGTCATCATCAGTAATAAGGCCTTTCATAGAGATTCTCAAGGTAGGAATCTCGACTTCTATTGGAAGCACAGCATCTGCCCCATACACCAACGCAAATGGAGTCATACTCGTTGGAGTTCTAATGCTTGTCCTATATGCCCATAGGGCTGGATTGATCTGGAGATGGCAGTGTCTTCCTCACTTACTGACTATGCGATGAAGAATTTTGAGGATCGCCTTATTGGATGCCTTAGCTTGGCCATTACCCTGGGGGTAATAAATGGAAGACCAATGTTGTGTGATCTTGAATTTCTTGCACAATTCCTTGAGGTCTTTATTCTTGAACTATCCTCCATTGTCAGTAATGATTGAGGATGGTATTCCATATCTACAAATGATATAGTTTATGATAAAAAGTGCTACAATTTTTCCATCAACAATTGTGAGAGGGACTGCCTCTACCCATTTTGTGAAATAATCTATAGCCATGATAATGAACTTATGTCCATTGGAAGAGGTTGGGTGAATCTACCCCACCAAGTCGAAGGCCCATTGTTGAAATGGCCATGTTGTAGTAGAGGGAATCATCTCTTTGGCTGGAGCATGAATGAGATTCCCATGTAGCTGACATTGGTTGCAAGACCTAGCATACTTAATAGCTTCTTGCTCCATTTTAGGCCAATAGTAACCAGCATGAAGGAGTTTGCGAGCTAGTGTCAGGCCATTGGAATGAGATCTGCAAATGCCTTCGTGAACGTCAATTAGTGCGCATTTGGACTCGTCAGGTTCTAAACACCTAAGGAGTTTTCTATCAAGACCTCTCCTATACAGATCATCCGCAATAATGACATAATGCGAAGCATTACGAATTAGGTAACATTTCTCATTTCGGGTGAGACCTTCTAGAATGGTTTGATTATGAAGGTAGGAATAGATGTGATGGTAGTAGGATGATTCGTGTCCTATAATAGAATAGATCATCTTGTAATCAGGTGTGTCATAGGCTGGGTAGTGTAACGCTTCCACCAAGAACTCGTGTCGGAGATCATTTTATGGCATTTGTAGCAGAGAGGCTAGAGTGGCCATGGAATTAGCCACTTTATTATTGGTGCATGGAACTTGTTGGAAGGTGATGTGTGCAAAATACTTTGTCAAGTCATCAACCATGCATTTTTAAGGAATTATTTTCTCATCCTTTGTTTGATACACATCATTTACTTGGTTGATAACAAGCTGAGAGTCACCGAAGATGTCCAACTGATCTACTCTCCATTCAACTGCAATTTTCATACCATTGATCAAAGCTTCATATTCAGCAATGTTATTTGTACAAGGAAATAAAATCTTGTACACTTTGGGAAATGAATATCTCTATGGTGTAATGAAGAGTAATCCTGCACCTGATCCTTGTTGTGTGAAGGACCCATCGAAGAACATAACCCATGTATGGTGAGTGAGTGTTAGAATTGACTCATCTAGGAAATCAATGTTTATTGGTAGAAGACTCTGTATGGGTGCCTTGGCTAGCTGGTCTGTAATTGCCTACCCCTTTATAGCTTTGCATTCAATATATTGGATGTCAAACTCACTTAGTATCATGACCCATTTAGCCAATCTTCCTGTGAGAGCTGCCTTACTAAGCAAGTACTTTAATGGGTATATTTTAGCCACAAGCCATCTAGTGTGGGCAAGCATGTAGTGTCTCAACTTCTGGGAAGCAAAGACAACTACCAAGCAAGCTTTCTCAATAATATTGTAGTTTTTCTCATAAGAGACCAATGTTCAGCTCAAGTAATAAATGGCTCTTTCTTTGTTTTCATTGTCTTCCTGAGCCAACAAGATTCCCAAAGATGTTTTAGTGGCTGAAATGTATAAAAGCAAAGGCTTCCCATGCATAGGAGGCATCAGGATTGGTGGATTGACAAGATATTGTTTGATCTATGTTAAGCTTTGCTCACAATCCTGGCTCCAATTGAATTTCACACCCTTATGTAAGGTCTTTATGAAGGGTTCTGATTTATCCACCAATTGTGAAATAAACCTATGAATAGATTGAAGACTTCCTCATAGTCCTCTCATCTGACTGATGTTCCGAGGTGGTGGCAAGTCTATTATTGCATGTACTTTTTTTGGATCTACTTCAATTCCTTTTGCAGAAACAATATATCCTAAAAATTTTCCTGATGTGACACCAAATGCACATTTCTTAGGATTGAGCCGAAGATTGAATTTTTCCATATGATCTAGGATGGGACCCAAATCTTGTAGATGAGTATTGTGTTTAGCACTTTTGACCAAGGTATCATCAACATAGTCCTCCATGGTTCTATGCATCATGTCATGAAAAATTGTAGTAACAACCCATTGATATGTAGCACCAGCATTCTTTAAACCAAATGGAATCACATTCCAAGAAAAGGTTCCCCATGCACATGTGAAAGCCATTTTCTCTTGATCTTTTGGTGCAATTTTTATCTGATTGTATCCAGAAAAACCATCCATAAGTGAGTACATCTCATAGCCAACCATCATGTCTATGATCATATCAATATTAGGGAGCAAAAAGTCATCTTTAGGACATGACAAGTTAAGATCACAAAAGTCTGTACAAACCCTGATAGATTTATCATGTTTGGAAATAGGAAAAATATTGGATATCCATTCAGAATAATCAATTGCACGGATGAAACCAACCTTTAGAAGTTTTTCCAATTCTACTTTGACGAGCAATGCAACATGAGGGTGCATTTTTTGAAGCTTCTATTTTATCGGTTTGATGCCTGGTGCTATGGACAAGTGATGGATGATAAGATCAGGATCCAATCCTGGCATGTCAGAATATGTCCAGGCAAAATTTATTTTCTTTTCCTTGAAAAAGGCAATGAATTGTTACTTTTCTTCAGGTGATAATGACTGAGCCAGATGTATCACATGAGGATGTTCTTCTGTGCCTAGGTTAATTGGCTGCGTTAGCTCTATTAACACTGATGATCTCTCCTGAAAGTGATTGGGAAGGACATCAAATATCTCATCCATGGGTGCCTCAAAGAGGTTTTCACCCTTGGATACGTCTTTTGTTTTTACTTTTTTGGGATCTGACACTGCCACAGTGTGGTTTTCACCATCCGACCTCTTGCATTTTTTCTTTTTAATTATGTGACTAAGATATTTGATGTCGGCCTTAGTCATGTTGATACATTTCTCATTGGTGGAAGACATTACAAGTTCAATAGCGTTTAGGTAACAGGCAAGAGCATAGTCATTCTGGAACGTGGGGACTTTGTTAGATGCATTGGGGTTCTAGTCTATAAGCTCAGGATGTGCGAGTGAGAGAGTAGTGGATGGTTCAATTGTGTTCATAGTATAGTCATTAAATGCGTGGACCAAAAATTTGAGACCTACGGTGACCTCATCCATAGGTGTATTCAAATGCCTCAGAGTACAAACATTAGTAATTGACAACTCTAGGACACTAGTTGGATCAAACCCCTGTGACCTAACCCTAGACGTTTCACCCACTTCGATTCAATTTTCATAGACATGCACTTGGTCAATGTCTTTACCAGTAGTCACTTCTGAAAGATTGTCAAACTCATATTCATGAGAATTAGTACTACATGGTGAGAGACTATAGAACTCCCCAATAGTGATAGGAACATACTCTCCTTCAACCTCTGGATTCTTACACAAATACTCAATACGGCATGACTGACTAGATTCTCCCTTTTCTGAATGATATTCAAGTTGCTCAGTATTGTCCTCAGAAGAATCACTAGTATCATCCACAGTGCTAACACATGGCACAAAGTCATTTGGCTCAGCAAAGAATTTAGTGAGATCATAAGGAATAGGATGGGGGTAGGAATCCTCATCATCAGATTCTTCCTCTCGAGTACCTGACTCAGATTGTGACTCATTTTTAGATGAACTCTCAAGTATGGGTATGAATTTATTGGATCCCAAATGGAAAGGGACCTTCCTAAACCCTAGGCTAGTTGTGTCACTGCTGCTTTGATAGGATTTATTAGACCATTGTTATTGCACCCAATAGGGTCAGTTCCCTTGTAACCAAAATGCTTCATAAGCTTAAGACCAGGTCCATATTTCTTAGAATTGATTTCTCGAGCTTGTTTTGTTAGGTCCACTAGAGCTTCTTCTTTGTAAAGCCATTCATCAATGGCTCTATTTTCACTTTCATCTTCTAAGGGAACTGTAGCCTTGACAAAAGAGCCATTAAACTTGGTCTAAGGTGTTAGCATGAATGACTTCTTTGCTTTTGAGGGCCTCTCATAATGTCAAGGGGACTTTAGAAGAGATGTTAATGACAACACTAGTTCCATGTGGTACTCTCCCATACCAATTTCTTTCAATTTAAATGACTACTCAATTTGTTTCAGCTTATTGTCGTGACAATCAGTATACTCACGGTTAGCAGGGATGAAAGAATCAGTAGCTTTAAGCATATTGCAGGTGTAGCTAGTAGTGGCAAGAATAGTAACTTTGGAACCATGAAATGGGAATTCAATGCATTGGTGGTATGTGGATGGCACAGTGCACATCTCATGTATCCATGGCCGTCCCAACAGAATGTTGTAGGCTAAGGGAATGTCAAGCACCTGATAGGTGACATCCCTTTCGATAGGACTGACGTGAATTGGTAAAACCACAAGACCTAGTGACTTTCATTAGACTTCATTGTATGCTTTAATAGTAATATTTCATTGAGGATCAACATAGTCCTCAGAATAATCCAATTGTCTAAGTAGAGCAGCAGAGACAATATTTAGGCTAGCGCCATTGTCAATGAGTACCCGACAAACATGTGTCTGGTGAATCATAACCTCAATGTGTAGAGGTTGATTGTGTGGGTGATTCAGCGAGTTGTCATCCTCCTCAGAGAAGGTCATAAGATGAGGTGAGGTCAAGTGACCTACCACGGATTGAAATCGCTCAAGATCAAGATCTTGAGGAACGTTTGCCTCAGTGAGGGCTTTGTCCAAAATTTTCTTGTGAGCAGGCGAGATTTTAAGCAACTCAAAGATGGAAATCTGAGCATTAGTTCATTTCAACTGATAGAGAACACTATAACTGGTTGCAGTCATGTGCATTGTGTGTTTTGCACCTTTACTGGATGGACCAGCAATGGCTTTGTCTTTGTGTTGTTCAAGATTTGAAGTAGGAGGTGCAGGGCCTTTGATCACCAACTTCGCATGAGAGTGAGTAACAACGTTAGCAAAGTGTTGCAAAGATGCATTATCCATGTTATTGGAAGTAGGGCCTCTCAAGACAAATGGTGTCTTGGGTTTGTCGTTATCTTGCTTGCCCTTTATGGTAATAATGTCACAGTATTCAGAATCTACAGGTTCAACCATGTGAATGACATTGTCATCGTTGGAATATGTATAGTTGACCTTATTGTAGGGTTCTGGTTTCAAAGTCTCTCCTTTTTCATAAGCTGGGAAAGGCTCTTTGAATGCCTTGTGGTTTGAGTTTTTGTTATGTCCATCTACCACAAGTTCACCAGCATCAATCATGTCCTAGACTTTATGACGCAAGTTTATACAGTTGCTGGTTTTGTGTCCCTTGTTTTGGTGATACTCACAAAATGAGGTCTCATTCCACCATGGTGGACATGGTTGTGGATCATAGGGATGAGGGTTGTCCATTGGTGAGATAAGCTTGTGTTGTAGCAATGTTTTGTAAACCACATCCAAAGTTTCCCCCAAAGGCATATACTCTCACTTGGGTCATGTTGTCCATGAGTTTCTTAGTTTATTCCCAGATGCCTTGTTGTCAGGGGGAGGCTTCTCAGCATTTTTGGTCACTTTGAGGAAATCTGTGAGATTAAATGCTGCTTTAGCAGGTTTGGGTGTGACATTGTCAACAACCTCATCATGTACAATTTCTCGATTCTTGTTGACATGTTTGGTTTTATCCCTGTTGGAAGTGGAACCTTGCTTTGTGTGTCTCTGATGAGTGAGCTCACCTTTCTTGACCACAAATTCTTCAATACGGATATCCTGTGTAATCATGTCTTCAAAGGTACGTGGACCTTGTAGTTGGACTCTATACCCAAAATCAGGTAAGAGGTTATCAGTGAAAATGTCGAGATTTTTTGTTTTTGGGATTTTACAAGAATACTTAGTGTATAGTTGTCTCCACCATTGGAGGAAAGTGAGAAAAGGCTCACCAACCTTCTGTTTAAGGTTGCATAGATCTCGAATATTTACATGATGTTGAATGTTATGAGAATATTGCTAAACAAATGAATTGGCAATTTCGTCAAACGTCTTGATACCAAGAGGTAAATGTGAGAACCACTCCAAAGCCTAACCACCTAGGCTTCTAGGGAATAAACACATGAAGTATGTTTGATTGTGTATAAACTCCATAGAAAAAGCACCAAATTCTTGCAAGTGATCTTGGAGATCAGTAGTACCAAAGTACTTGTCATATTTGGGTAGTTCTATGCCTTGTGGGAAAGGCAACATGTTTATGCTTTTGTCAAATGGAAATGAACAAAGAGCATCCAATGTGTATGTCTTTGTGGGTTTCTCCTTCTCATGCACCATCTGAGCCAATTGGTCTTGCATAATTTTTAGTTGTTTTTGGAGTTTATTGGTCTCAGTTTCTTCTTCACATGTGATAATGGTCTCCACATCAAAATGTGTGGGCAGTTTAGCTCTATCTTGGGCAAGTTTGAGAAAGTACTTTTCTTTCTCTTCATTGAGTAGGATTCCCATGACCTTCTGAAAGTTTTTGTCTCTTCAACATTTTGATATGTGTTTAGGAAGGATTTCCACCTCTTCCTGTTCCTCATTAGTGTCATATTCTTTCTCTTTCTCTTTGTCATCCCTAGGTGGTTCTTGATATTGACTATGACTACCATGTTCAGGTTCACGATTAGTCATTATAGGAACGTGTTCAGTTTTAGTGTTTTGTGTTTCAAAAGGATCTCTAGAGAACAGATCATACATTGTGTTTGGGAATGCAGGACCTCTTCTTGTCTCAGTATCCTCTTGGTAAAAAGGATTCCTAATTTGTTGCAAATTGAAAAATGTTCATTGAATTTGAGATGATCTAGCAAGTGAGGAAGACCGTGAAGATGTCTCACTAGCCAAACTGGATACAGATTGCGTAACGAAAGGTAAGTGACCTCTGCCACAATTATGACCCCTAGCACAACCACGTCTAAGGTTATCAGGATAAAATATGTTGCCACTTCTGCTTGTGACAATCATAGCCAAGGACAAGAAGCTAGAACCTAGACAAGGACTACCCTAAGACTGAGTCTCAAAAAGGACAAGATAATAGCAAGAATGCTATTCACTAAGGCACAAATGGTCTAATTTAAAGGCTAAAACAGCCAGAGATTATGACCACTATGACACAATGTATGACAAGCATTAAGATAAAGACAAAAAAAAAAAAAACTTATTAGACGAGACTAGTCAAGGTATAAGACACAAGTCTTTAGCTAAGCAAAGTGTCATTGTTTTAGGACTATTTCCAAACAGAGAGCAATAAATGGACACAAAAAAGGATAGCGTGCAGGCCGCAGATAGCTAAAACAAATCCAAATTGGTAATGCTGATACAAAGTCTCACGCGAAAAACTTTTACGAGTCCTGCGAAGAAGTTTTATAGGCCGTGCGAAGAAGTTCCTGTCTCGTACGAAGGTTAGTTAGAGCAATTTAATTTCACACAAAGAAGTTCATAGGGCTGCGCAAAGATGCACAACATCAGTTTAATTTTGCACGAGGACAAAATGGTTTCACGCGAGTACCAGATGATTTCGTGTGAGACCAAAATGATTTCGCGTGAAAGGGCAGAACAGTTTCACAACAGTGACTAATTTTGACAAAAAAAAAAATTGTTCCAATAACCAGGTAGATAAACAGGCATGTAGAACAGCAAGCAAGTGATTTCAAGCATGTCTAAAAACAATGAGCAAGGGTATAAGCAACCTTGCACATGAACAATCAAGTGACTTAGTTTGTGCTAATCCCTAGTAGAGCTATTTGTGTATGTTTTCAAAAGGTTTTCCAATCACGCATACATATGTAGAAAATAAAAGTTGGCCTCTCTAAGGTTTTTAGTAATGGCTTGACTCTACAACTTTTATGACTCACAAGGGTGACCTCCAATCCTTACGCATCGAGGTTTTGACACAGTCCGAGAACTTAATCTTCAAGAGCTTCTAGGGAGATCCGAAAACCCACAATGAACCACACCCATGGAGATTTCTTCCACAAGGACATTTATATAGCAGTTGCCACTACCATGTCAAAAATGGCTATTACTGCTCGAGGTTCTGTCATCACAATTTTCCCTGTAGAGGGATTGTTTGCTATGTTTAACCCTCTCTAAAGGTGACTGACTCACAATAGTGTACCACAAGGGGACTTAGCTTCTAGATTCAAGGTTTTGACACCTTTTCACCTTTACCCCAATCAAAGCAGATAGATTAATCTGACATGCTAAACTAAGATTATCTCTTAAAGATCTATGATATCAACTCCCAGTGATCTATCAACATCTCCGGAGAAAGGATGCCTTAATCAACAAGTTGAAGATTCATCTATTTGCGAGATGCTCCAAGTATCCTCCTTACCTACAAGGAATCCATCTTAGAGAGGAGTTTCACTAGGAACCCACTCCCTCAAGATGCATGAATAGTGTTCATGGGGGCTTAATTACTATGTGTGTATAAATGTTAATTCTCGAAAACAAATCTATCTAAAAGCAATAAAAAAGCACAAGGTGGTACACTTAACTCTTTAACTAATGCGAGATGAGTCCAAATATGTAGAATATTTAACCCCTCACACAAGCCAAAAAGAGTCCACAACTCAAAAACTAGTGAGTTCTAGAAAGCACAAAAGGGTTTCCTTGTGGAGCATTTAACGCTTCTTTCCTGTAGACCCCTCCCCTTTAACGTGGTGTTGATCTTGCAACGACAAGGTGGAATGGGGGGCCGATGGATTAGTGAGTCCAATAACCCAAGATAGCTAATTAGATCTATCACTAATAACTAAGTCTTCTAGATGAAACTAATAGAGATCACAACCTAGTATCAAATTATGCATGTGTTGTAAAATGAGAACATGGAAGGAAATAAACACAAGCTTGACACAAGAGATGTTCATTTTAGCTCCAAATGAAGTGTTATCAGTCAAAGAGAATTACCTAGTAATCTTTGCAATGTGCTTAGTAGATGTTTTACCTTTTTTTAGCAACTTTATCACACTTTTCCTATTATCTCGCAAATCGCTGTTATGCTATTCTAAAAAAAATCAAAAAACACAAAAAAAGAAATCGTGACCAGTTATTAGAAAAACCAAAAAACATAAAAATCAATGCAAAAATTGCCTCTGTCCATAGAGTCTCACGCGAAATTCTTGACAGTCCACGTGAAGAAGTTTTACGACTAGTGCGAAATTATATTTGGCTCGCATGAAGAAACAGGTTTTGTGCAAAGTTTTGTGCGCCTTGAAACTTTCTCGCACGATACAAAAAGAATCTTCGTGCGAAGATTCTAGATCCTCACACAAAAATGAATAGTCTCGCACGAAGATTCTCGAATCTGTATGGAACAGTACAAACAAAGAACAAAAAAATGATTTAAAAAATATAGAAAGAGGCAAGAAAATTTGATTTTCATGCCCCACGGTGGACGCCAGAAATGTATATGTGAAAATGCGGCCTCTGCTAACACACACACTTCAACATGGTCATTGTATGCGAATTCATCCCAGAATGAACATTGGATTGTTCATTTGAAAATAAGTTGGAAAAGTGACCTATTGCCTTCTATCTAAAGGGAATTGCTTGTCAGATATCCTCAAATTCAAGGTGTTTAAGCAACCAGACCCTGTAACAATGAAAGATTTGAAAGGAAATGTGACTAATCTATATGAGAATGTAGATTAATCTAGAATGGAGTATGCACATTTAATCTAAGAACATATAAAAGAAATTATACTAAATGTATGCATATTAAATCTATATGAGAATTAAACTAGAAAATGAATATGAAAGTAGGGAGCTTAAATGAATGCACAATCCAGCAACAATTCGATGCAAATTCTCATTCAACCTCCTCCAAAATGAAGAGATGAGGGTCTCTTAAATAGAATTTCCTGGAATCCATCAACGGTTGAGATCGATTTCAATCAACGGTTAGGATTAAAGGTGAAGTTCAGTAATAAAGGAAGATTCCCAAATTAAAGGGAGTTAACTGATTTAATTGGAGTAAAAAAAGGAGTTAACTGATTTAATTTGAGTAGAAAAAGGAGTTAACTAATTTAATTTGAGTAGAAAAAGGAGTTAACTGATTTAACTCATTTTTGATCAATAGTGAACTGGAAATTTCCTTTTTGGAACTGAAGAGAGATTTTGGTGAGATATTTAATTTAATAAAATGAGATATGCTCTCGTAATTACCTTTTCTATTTAATTAAATAATCCTTTAATTAATTAGAGACACTTTTCTTATTTAATTAAATAACTTCATTTAATTAATTAGGAATGGCTTCCCATTTAATTAAATAACTTTGTTTAATTAATTAGAAGTAAGTACTCCATTTAATTAAATAATTTTGTTTAATTAATTAAAATAGGCATATTATTAAATAAAATAAATTTAATTCCATAGTACATTAGCCTTAAGATATAATTTAATTTAATTAAAGTATAAGTACTTAGTAATTAAATTAAATATTAATCAATAGGTTTAATGTGACTAATATGAGTAAATACTATAGGAATTAAATAATAAGCATGATGAATGTAGATTAGGGTTTTTCACATTTGAAAATTAAGTCAAGTAGTGAGTAGCCGAATAAGAATTTGCCTAATGGAATAGAACTTAGGATTGATCAGAATAGACCAGAATTGGTATCATGGCAATGAGCCAATTTTGGGGTATTACATTTTGCTTCTCTTTGAATGAATGTGTGAGCAACACATTCAATTCAAAGATAATCAAAAAGCATGATGCGAACATCAAGAAATGAGATTGGTTTCGAAATTGATGACATGGAGACCAATTGATAAGCTTTTAAGGACTATCTCTAGAATAGAGCTTTATCCCAAAGAATTCAAATAGAATGCCTAGATACCTGAAATTGATAGCATATAAAAGACTATCTCCAAAAAAAAGCGTAATCTTTAAGGATCTAGACAGAATGTCTAGATACCTAAAATTGAAAGCATTTAGAAGATTATCTCTAGAATGGAGCTTAACCTTCAAGGATCCAAATAGAACACCTAGATACCCATGAGATTAAAAAAAAGATAATAAGGTCCAATCATGAGTCATAGAATCATCCCCAGAATGAGGCTTGATCCCCAGGAGTCAGGGTTTAGACTGTCCCAATACCTGTCTATTGAACTCTAAGAAGAGTTGTTATAAGGTTGATCAATTGATGAAAAGATAAGATAGATGGCAAAGATGCCAGATAGAAGGGAACAAAATACCCCGAGTGATGAGATGCCCCAAGTGATAAGGACATAAGATGGGAACCAGATGCCCCAAGCAATAGGTATTCAATGATGTAATCATCCTGCCCCCTTGAGAGCGAAATCAAAAGATGACACACTAGAAATAGATGTGAAGCAATATAGCAATAGATACAGAAGAAATTTGAGATTCAACAGAATGTAGAAGAGATCAAAACAATCTGAACAATAAAGAAGAGATTAGAATGATCAAAAGAAATATGAAGAGATCATAATGATCTGAAGAAATATGAAGAGATCAGAATGATCTGAAGAAATATGAAGAGATCAGAACGATCTGAAGAAATATGAAGGGATCAGAATGATTTGAAGAAATATAAAGAGATCAAAATGATCTAAAGAAATATGAAGAGATCAGAATGATCTAAAGAAATTTGAAGATATCAGAATGATCTAAAGAAATTTGGAGAGATCATAATGATCTGAAGAAATATGAAGAGATCAAAACGATCTGAAGAAATATAAAGAGATCAGAACGATCTGAAGAAATATAAAGAGATCAGAATGATCTGAAGAAATATGAAGAGATCAGAATGATCAAAAGAAATTTGGAGGTTGATCCGAAGTGATTTCGAGATCCAAAAGACCAAGTTTGAGTTGAAAAAATTCCAAGAATTGCAAAGTATCAGAAATATTTGGATTGCACAAAAAATTTTAAAATGCATTTTGAGCCACTTAAGCGTGTCAAATTTTGAATTCGATCCCGAAAAATGGGTTTAGAGAAACCAAAGTAGCCAAGAGGGTGATTAATCAATCATTTGTGCAGTTCATGAAAGAACATGATACTTTGAAGAGATCAACAATCCCTCATCAGAGAAGGTGAAAGTAGATTTGCAATTGAATCACATGCTTATGCAAGTGAAGTATGTAATGCAAGACTATGTCAAATGCAACCCTAGGTCTGGTTACCAAGCCTTGATATTTAATCATCACCAAATATAGAACTAAGCTCATAGGTCATACAATTCCCACTGACATTGCAATCATGGAAATATGAATATAACATACATTATTGGTTTTTCAGGGTTAAATGTAAGCATTCAAGGCATAAGAAGCCAGAATGACCAGAACATTTGTCCCTTTTAATGTAGCAAGTTAACATAAGCATCAAAGCATAGACGCAAGGATGACCTAAATGTTGCTTGCATAACAGGCACACTAAACACATGAGAGATTCTTCTTATTCTAAGTATTTAGTACTTATTCTGTCCACAACGACCCTTGCATTCGTAACCTAAGATAGAAGTGTGCTAGATATACTTGCAGTGACCCGTATGTTCACTTAATAGGACGAGTATCAGTATGTACTATAGCATGAAGAGTTCACTCCAATAAATAAGGAGAAGAACCAATGTCATAGATGCATCTATAAAACAAAGGAGTCGAGGTACATAGGACCATCCAATACGAGATAGAGGCTCTTATAATGGACACCCCTCTTATAGGAATATATCAATTTATTAGAACTAAACCACAAACAGAAAGCAAAGAAAAGATCATGCCCACAGTCATTACTTCTCTAGTCAAAGATGACATCATCAAGTTGCTCGAGGAGATATGATAAAGCAAAAAAAAAGCAAACAAAAGAAAAGCTCAGCATATCCAAACAAGTATATCATTTTTTTGAGTTCAATGTTTTTGGGATTGATGTCAAGTGTCAATGTCCAGAACAAGTTTGAAAGAAATCTCATCAGTAGGAAAACACAGTCAAAACGATTGGTGACTGAGGTCAAAGAGGAATCTTCATGATGAAGAACCTAAGATGAACTGAGAGACAGTAGACAGACATAGCCAGGACAACTGGTGACTGACACAAGAGATTTTCCATAAAGGAATCTGGAGACATGACTTGGATGGAACCTCAAGTGGTAATAGCCATTTTTGACATGGTAATAAAAAATGCTATGTAAATGTCCTTATGGGGGAAATCCTCATAGGTTTAGTTTTTTCTTTGGTTGTTGGATCTCCTTAGTATCTCCGATTGATTAAATTTTTGGAATATGTCAAAACCTTGGTGCATTGGGATTGGATTTCACCCACTCTAGATTAAAAAGCTACATAGTTGAATATTACTAAGAACCATAGTGCTGCCAAATTTTATTTTCTAGGACTATGTGCATGATTATAAAAAATTTTGATAACATACATAGTGGTGGTTCTAGGGATTAGATTGATTCTATGACATTGTTCTTGTTTATGTGCAAGGTTGTTTTGCCCCTTGCACATTGTTTAAAGATGTTTTCTTAAAATTCTTGATTGTCATCTTGTGTGCCTAGTTTATGATTCAAAATTTATCACACCTATTTGGATATTTAAAACAAATAAAATTTGAGTTCCTGAATCAAAACTTTATGATCAAACTGCTTTGCTATCCTATTATTTCATGTCTCCCTAGGTTGATCCGATTTAGATTAGGCTACTTACCCCATTGTTAGAAGCTTGTTTGCACATTGGGTTATTGTGCTTTGACCCCTTGAATTAGTAAATTTGATTTCACAAGTGACCTTGTTTGGAGTCGGTGAGTTAGAGACCATCCTTGTTGAGAAAGTTATACCTTTTGATTCTTTGATATTATGCTTGGAGAGTCTTAGTAATTTCTTGTCCATTCACTTTCATAAAAAATTAATTTTAATTATTTATAATTTGGGTGAATCACCCTCTTAGTCCATATGTGCTAGAGTATTCACCCAAATTTTTGGGTACCTCTATGATAGTGTTGGTTTATGCCTATTACAAAATTCTATTTTATCACATCTCTTTTGGACAAGTGAGTGCTTTTACTATCCTAGTTTGGTACCAATGTTTCTTAGGGTTATCCTATCACCTAGTACCTTTTCTTTCATGCTGGTTACACCAAGATATCAAGTAGATAAAAGAAAGGAACCTCAAGTCATCTTTAAATAATTACCTTTAGAGTAAACTCGTCAAAGACATAAGGGAAAAGAACTTGTGTTTGTTCAATCGCATGAGAATATTCTAGAATTTTTGTTGACCCTAATAGTGACCTTATTGTGTTGAGTACACCCTTAGCATCACCTCACTTGGATATGGATATGGATTTTACAATGGCTCCACAAAAGAATCATATTATGTTGACCTTTTGAGTGGTGGTACCACTTGTGAAAATAGACCAACCTCACCCTATATTGAGGATAGATATTTGGATGCACACCAAAGGGCTGAGAAAGATATGAATTATACCTATCAAGAAGAAAAATCCCAATGTGATGATCAAATTAGTGAGCCTTTTAGTGCTTGTGTGAATGCAAAATTTACTGGTAACTAGTTTAGATAGTCAAGACTATGTACACTACTCATGACACCTTTAGGTTATGTGAGTGGTAGACTCAAAGTACTTGAGCATGAGAGAAAAACCCTTTTAGAAGAACAGGTTGAGAAGGAAGAATAATTTAGATGCCTAGAGGAAGAAAGGAAAGTAATGATTGAGATAAAAAGGAAAGCCCATCAAGAAGCACAAGACTTTCTTGTGGATTCACAACTTGAAAATAAATTCAAGAATGTGCACATTGGTGGTGGAATCAACTCTCCTCCATCCACCCCTCCTAAGACTTCATGAAGTGGAAGACACTCAAGAACACCTTCACGATCTCCTAGCCCTAGAGGAAGGAGAGCTTCAAGACATGATTATTATAGGATACCAAAACCTCCTAGATTTTCAAGACAACCTTCACAACAAGGTCATCATAGTTCACAATATGGAGGTGGTAGCTCAAACTTTGACTATTATTCTTATGATTTCATGGCTATGCAACTAGACCCACATTTTCAGCAATATATGGAAGCATATATGCACCAAAATAGAGATGCATGCTTTCAATGTTTAATCAACAAGGGTGCTAAGGTCCCTTACAAATTTGATGTAGACAAAAAGATTCAAAAGCATGATCACTCTATGAAAAAAGAAATTGACCAATTGAAGAAACAACAGGAGAAAATACCAGCACCCAAGAGTTCTTTTTCACTTGATTCAATTTGTCCTAATCCTTTTGATAAGGGTGTTGACATGAAAATTTTTCCTATAAAAATTGAGATCCCCCAATATGACAAATATGATGGAAATGGGGACCCAAATGGTCATGTGCATTAGTTCTATACTATGAGTTTTGAGTTTCATAATGAGGATTCATACCTTATGAAATTATTTCCAAGGAGTCTTAAGGGTCAAGCAATGGAATGGTTTACCAATATAACTCCTCCTATTAAGGCATTCCTTGAGTTAATTCAAAGATTTCTCCAACACTTTTCATACAATCTTTCACAATCTGTCTTGCTATTGGGCTTATGTTACAAAAACCGAAATCAAGGAGAATCCTATTTTACTTTCTTGCAAAGATGGATATGACAGTGCTCTCACTGTTCTAGGACTATTCCTGAGAAAGAAAAGATTGAAATACTCATTGGTAATATGGTTCCTAAGATTAAGTATGAAGTTAAGAATATAGTTTTTGAGTCCTTTGACAACATGGTTGAAGCTAAATTTAGAATTGAGGATGTTTTGAGAGAGCAAGGTATTTTGACAAAAAATAGAAACAACAACAACAATGGTTAGAATAAAAACAATAACAAGGATAAAGGAAAAAACACAAAATGGAATAAGAACAAACAAAGTAACAAGCCAAGATATCAAGAAAGGCCTAAAGAAGAGAAATGTAACTTTACACAATTGGGTGAGTCATATGAAGAGATATTCATGAAGCTCCTTGCTCATAATCTTGTGCACCCTTATGATGCCACAAAGTTCTGAATACTTGAAGTTAAGCCATGGTGTTGGGATGAGAAGGCCTATTGCAAACTTCAAAATGGCATTGGACATGATATTGAAAACTGTGGGAGATTTAAGCATATTGTTCAAGATTTTATTGATAATGGAAAACTAGAAATAGATGGATTAAATACCTATGCTAATCACACAACATTCAAAGAGCCTTTGCATAAGTATGATAAAGGGGAAGCTTCCCAACCTAAGAATGACAAGGATACAATAAATTACACGTATACAACTATAGAAAATGTTGTCAATATGCTTGAGGTCGTAAAAGAAAGTGTCAACATGATGTAAGATAAAGATCCCATTGGTTATGATTTAAATTTGAGCTCTCCTATCCTTGGTGAAGACCCTATTTTGGTGCTAGGGGGTGATCATTCTAGAGAGTCATCTCAAGGTCCCCTTGTCATTAGAGGACCCAATTCAAACCAGTCAAGTAGACTTAAGCAAGTGTCTTCCCAAAGTCTCAATGTTGTTATGTGAAGTCAAGGTCCCCTTGTTGTCAAAGGACCTAGTTCAAACCAACCAAGTAAGCCAAAATAAGTGAAATCCAAGTATGTTCCTTCAAAACTAATAGTCAATTCTAGGTCAAATTATAATCTTGTTGATCAATTGCAAGGAACCCCTACCCAAATTTTGATCTTTGAGCTTTTAGAGTTTTCTGCGAGACACAAACAAGTCCTTGAGGATGCTTTGTGCATGGCAAATGTCCCCAAAAATTTAGATGTCAATCAATTCTAGAACATGGTTAATCATATTTCTAGCTCTCATTACCTTTACTTTTTGGAGGAAGATGATAAATCTTTGATCCATTCGCACAATCTTGCCCTTCATATTGAAGTCATGATCCATAGAACCCGTGTTAGGCGTGTGTTGATAGATGGGGGTGTTGGGCTTAATATTTGTTCTTTGAGTCTTTTAAAGACATTAGCTTATTCTAAACAAGTATTGATACCAGAAGGAAAATTATTATCAGAGCTTATGATGAGGTAGAGAGAAGTCCAAAGGGGTTGGCTATCCTTCTTGTTAGGGTTGGTACTGTTGAAAAATATATTTATTCCAAATAGTTAATGCTGGACCCCTTGCGTATAATATTTTACTTGGTAGACCATGGATTCATGATATGCAAGCAATACCATCTACCTATTATCAATGTGTTAAGTTCCCTTACAATAGAACATAGATTTGTATACCTGGGGATAATACTCTGTCTATTAACTCAATTTCAGCAAGTACTCATGTTCCTGTCAATAGAGAAGCAAATGATTTTGATGCAACTTTAGCTGAATGTAAAGAAAAGTTCAAATCCATAGACCTTAGCATGGGGGGATATAAACTCAACTCCCTTGTAGTGTTACCAATTTCCCCTAGGTCTTATGGTAAACCTTCACAAGAGATGAAAACTTCCTATTTAGCTATGACATTATTTGACACATTTGTATAGTTTTTAGTGCCTATTCAAGATGAGAAAGAAGATGTGGCTATTAGAGATTGAATTAATAGAGAAGAAAAGTATACGCACAATGAAAACTTCACTCCCTCTCCTAAAGCTTATGGAAGAGGGTATACTTTTGTGAAGAAGATGGGCTATCCTAGACATGGCCCTCATAGTAATAGATTGGATGCTAGAGCCAAACCTCTTGATCATGGTATTTTTAGATGCAAGTCTAAGAAGCTAGTTGGCCTAGGATTTTCAAATCACAATAATGTTGCTCCTATCCTTGATAAGTCAAATAGTGAAGAAGAATAAGAGTACATAACTAATTTGGAAAATCAACAAGATATGTGTGAAGATTGGGTCCCTTCTACTAATCTCCTTTGGGAAGATTCAGATAGTCCAGTATCTCATGAGATAGTTGCAAATTTAGAACAAGAGAGTGTGACCCTTGATGATATTGAGGCTTTCATGTCTAGGTGTCCCAAGCCTTCATGGTGTAAGCATCCTAGTCAAGATTCAGAAATAGATTCCAATGAGTATGAATGGGACTCCCTCTTAGATCCTTCTATAATTGATATGGACATTGATGTTGTTCATACATATAGTTCCCAACCTAAGTTAGTCAACAATTCATGTATAGGATTAGATGATTTGAACTCACATGTTACCTTAGTGAATGATTCCTTTCTTATTAGGAAAAATCCTAATTTGGGTAGTTTAGGAAGTTACTTGATAGACTCTAACTCTTTGGTCACCAGAGATATCATTCATATTCATAACCTTGAACTAGTCATTGATTTACTCCTTGTTCATCCTGATTTGATTGATTGGTCCCAATGCAATCAGGAACTTGAGCTTTTAATGTTTCAAAATGATTATGAGATAGCCTAATATTTAAATGCCATTAAAACTGTAGTCTCTTCCACTAGTGAACTAGCTATCAACATGATAGAGCTAGACATCAAGTACCTTAGTCACAAAATAAAAAAGAAAAGAAAAGAAAAGAAAAAGAAAGGAGTTCTGATGGCAAAAACCACTATGTGCCGATGTCAAAACCAAAATAAGTAAAAAGAAAGGACATATCCAAGGGTGAAAACCTCTCTGAGGTTCTTGAGGATGAGGTACTTGATTGTCTCTCTAGTTATTTTCAAGATAGATCTTCAGTGCTCATTGAACCAACACAAGCAGTCAATTTGGGTACGGATGAAGCACCACAAATGGTACATTTGGCTCAGTCTTTGTCATTGCAAGAAAAATAATCCTACACTAAGTTCTTACGAGAAAAGAAGATCAATTTTTCATGGACTTATTCAGATATGCCAAGGTTGGACACTAATCTTATTATGCATCACTTATCCATAACTCCAAGTGTTAAACTAGTTAAGCAAAAATTGAGAAAGATGCATTCTCACATAGCTCTCCTAGTCAAGGTAGAATTAGAGAAACTCCTTGGTGAAAAATTAATAAGAGCTATTGACTATGTTGAATGGATATCAAACATTTCACTAGTTTTAAAACATGACAAAACCATTTGAGTTTGCAGAGATTTTAGAGATGTTAATAGAGCATTCCCAAATGATGATTTTCCACTTCCTAATATAGACATGATAGTGGCTATGATTGTGGGTTATGAGATTTATTCCTTAATGAATGGTTTTTTAGGATATTATCAAGTTAAGATAGCTCCTAAAGACCAAGAAAAGATTGCATTCACTTGTGCATGGGATACCTATTGTTAGAACATTATGCCTTTTGGATTAAAAAGTGCAAGAGCCACCTATCAATGAGCTATGACAACTATTTTTCATGATATGATGCATACAAACATGGAAGATTATGTGGATGACACCTTGGCTAAGTATAAGAAAAGAGGTACACACTTACATAATTTAGAAGTCATTCTAGATCACATGGAACAATTTAAACTAAGGTTAAATCCTAAAAAGTGTGCATTTGGAGTCATCTCTAGAAAATTATTAGGATTCATTATTTCAGCAAAAGGAACAGAGGTGGACCCTGAAAAAGTTCAAGCAATCATGGATATGCCACCTCCTAAAAACATTAATCAAATGCGGAGTCTTCAAGGATGTCTTCAATCTATAAGGAGGTTTATTTCACAGTTGGAAAATAGAGCTCAACCTTTCAACAAGAACTTACATAAAGGAGTCAAATGTATATGGAATGAAGAGTTTCAAAAGAGCATAGATTAAATCAAGAAATAATTGGAAAATCCTCCTATTTTAATGCCTCCTATTCTAGGGAAACCTCTTATTCTATATATTTTAATAAAAAAGTCTTCCTTGGGGGAATTATTAGCTCAATTGGATGAACATGGGAAAGAAAGAGCAATATACTACATTAGTTGTACTCTTGTTTCATATAAGGTTAATTACATTAGTATTGAGAAATCTTACCTCACAATTATGTTTGCTTCCCAAAAGTTGTGACATTATATGCTTGTGAAAACTACACACCTCATAGAAAAAATCTATCCACTCAAGTATTTACTAGGTAAGGTTGTCCTCATGGGTAGACTTGCTAAATGGATGATGATCCTTTCAGAGTTTGACATAGAGTACATTGAGCATAAAGAAATCAAAGGGCAAGTCATAGCAAATCAATTGGCTAACCTTCCACTACAAGATAATGCACCTATTCAAGTTGATTTCTCAGATGAGCACCTCATGTATATGATAGAAAGAACATGGAAGATGGTCTTTGATGGATCCTTTATGCAAAATGGTTCCAGAGCTAGCGTGTTGCTTGTTTCTCCTCATGGGTACACAATTCCTAAATCTTACAAGTTATTATTTCCATATACAAATAATGTTGTTGAGTATGAAACTTTAACAAATAGACTTAAGATGGCTATAGAATGGAGAATTAAAGAATTACACATCTATGGGGTTCACAACTAATAATCAACCAAGTCAATGCCAATTATTTAACAAAAAATGAGAAATTGGTACCTTACAAGCAAATGGTCTATTCCTTGAGATGCTACTTCACATTTGTCTCATTTTAGAAAATCCCTAGAGTAGAAAACAAAGCAATTGATACTATGGATACACTTGCTTCACTTCAATTTGAGCAACATGAATCAAGATTTGAATTCCTAGTGGAAGAGCTACATCACCTTATCTATGATTCACAAGAATGTCATGTTATTTGTACCCTTGTTAGTTGCAAGTCATCTTGTCATAATGCCATTTATTCATACCTTCATGATGGAATTATACTTGACACCTTTAACTGATTCGAATGTAGAAACCTTATTTGCAATGCCTCTCACCATTCCCTTATCTCTGGAGATTTGTATGGGAGGGGTCTAGACGGAACACTTATTAGATGCTTAGAAAGGAAGAGTTTAATCAAGTGTTAGTTCACATCCATGAGGGAATTTGTGGGGGACATTCCAATGGTTTTTCCATGGCTCGATGGTTTCTTAGGGTAGGGTACTATTAGACCACAATTCAGATTGATGTAGTAGCTTTTGAAAAGTCATGTGAAAAGTGTCAAAAACATGGTAACCTAATACATGCTCTAGGTAGGAACTCATTCCTTCTATCTCTCATTGTTCATTTCAATGTTGGGCCTTTGATCTTGTTAGGTAGATTCATCCATACTCATCATGTGGACACAAGTTTATTATCACTACTACTGATTACTTCACTAAATGGGTAGAATCTGTTCCACTTTCTGTTGCTTTAGGCAAGATAGTTTCTCTATTTATTCTGAATTATATTATCTATAGCTATGGAGTTCCTTCTGAGATTATCATTGAAAATGGAGGCCAGTTTAAAAATAAGGACCTTAAACAACTTTTTAAGAAATTCAAGATAAAACAACATTGGTCCTCCATTTAGTTTTTGCAAGGAAATGGTCAAGAAAAAGCATCAAATAAAACCAAACCATTCTCAATGTATTACATAAAATAATTCATAAGAATGGTAGGGATTGGCACTTACAAATAAATTTGTCTTTGTGGGCCTATAGAATGAGTATTCATACTCCTACTAGGGTTACTCCTTTTTCCCTTACATATGGTGCTAAAGTAGTGCTACCTTTAGAGGCTGAGATTCCTTCACTTAGAGTTTCCCTCAAAGGTCTAGTTATAGATGAAGACTACTATGCCATGAGACTTCAAGAGTTAGAAATTATAGATGAGAAATGCCAAGCATCATTTGACCATATGAGAGTATATCAAAAGCGCACGTTAAAAGCATTCAACAAAAAAGTTTCACCCTAGAGAATTCTAGGTGGGACCTACATGAAAATCCTAAGAATCAATAGAATAGAGATCAATAGGGTAAATTTGAACCTAATTGGCTTGGACCTTACATTATTACAACAACTTTTGGGTTTAGTGCCTATTTACTATCTACAATAGAGAGAGAGCAGCTCCCTAAACCTATCAATGTCTTGCACCTAAAGAAGTTCTATCCATGATGTCCATTTGGTCTAGGCACATCTTTGTACATATTTATTGATCTTGAATTTTTTTTTAAATTATATATTTCAAAAAAAATTTAAAAATGATATATTGTCAAAATTCTAAAAATTGGAAAATGTCCTAAAAAATGACCATCTTAGTAATAAGAACTTTGATGTATCCCCAAAAAAATTATATATTCCAAACAAAAAAAAATCCAAGTGGTGAAAACTTGGAAACATGCGCTACTTGAGGCTTTTGCACCCATGTTTCTTAGCACATGTCCTCGAGACTTGACCTTTCTCCATCATGCCTTGTCCTTGTTGCCTTGGTTTGGAAATGGTCTTTATCTAGGGGGCATAACTATGTTTGCTTTGGTCTCTTGGTTGCGTTAGTCTTAGGACAGCTCAAAAATGGTGTTTTTTAACACCACCCCAACTGTATTTTTCAATACAACGGTTGAAATTGAGTGTTTTTCAATACTTATTGGTTTGGTTTTACCTAGTTTCATCGTGTGATCTTACCTGCTTGCAAGAATTTGATCCTTATCCTTGGAACTCAGTATTAGTTAATGCACTTAAATTTTTAAACACAAAAACTTAATGCTTGACCTATGTCATGATCTTTTCTTTGTGTGCTGATTGTTATTGATTTTCATTGAGTGTCCTTGTTTGAAAGTCTCTCTAGGATGCATAGCTAGAGGACTTGGGGCATGGGGCATGCTTTTTATTTTTTTCTGCTTATGGGTGTGGTCTTGAACCTCTAGAGTGTCTCTTGTTGTCACCTTGAAATACTTAGGAGATTTGAGGCATCATCCTTGACTATTTTTTTTCACAACCATTCTTATGATCATCCTGGCATCTATGCCTTGTTGTGAGAAGGGTTTTGCTACATTAAATTAGGTAAGCTAACATCGAAGTAATCTTGATCTTTATGTCTTTGATGCTTATGTTAGAATCTTTCTACGTTCCTATATAATATAAATCACATTCATATCTTCATAGTTGTGCTTGTGACTAGTGATGATTGTGTGTTTTTTTGATGTTCGTTAATAATGGCCCAATGATGAAAATAAGTTCTTTATCATTCTCTAATGAATGATGAATACAAAATCCTATGTTATAGTTTCTCTTTTGTAGGAAAACCTTTGCATTTTCATGTAGCTTGCATTATTAGACTTCATGTTAGTTTGCATCTTTAGGCTACATTATGAGTTTGAGAGGGTTTTCCCTTTATCTATATTGTGGGCTTTTAATCAACTATGGTCATGTTTTGATCTTCATTTCCTTATCTTCTTTCGTAATCTCTATTGAAATTTCTATCTTAAATAGTTGATTGATTTTGAGGCACTCTATTTCTTACGAAAAAATTTATTTTCTTCTTTCTATTTCTTTCCATATCTTCCAAATTTCTACCTTCCATTCACTTTCACCCCACTTCTTTTCTTCTTATTCAACTTTGGGGTATAATATTTCATGCTTGATGATCTACCTCGATTCTCTAATTCATATATCTTTCATCTTACATCAAGAACTTTATCTTTTGTTCAATTTGATCAAATTTATCAATTTTCTCTTTCTCCTTTATCTCATTGCAATTTTGATCATGAGGGGGTAGTACCTATCAACTTCAATCCTTGATCCAATTTTATCAATTTTATCCTTGACTTTTTAAAGTCAAAATTTATTTGTATTCTTTGTCCTGATGTGTTCCCAAATCGACTACACATCTAGGTTATTTTTTGATCCCAAATTGATCTCACACTTCAATTTCTTTCTTTGACTACATGTATTCCCAAATCGATCACACATTAGTCAAAGAGGGGCAAATGTATGCACCCTAAAATGGTCACCTAGACAATGGGCCCCCATTATTCAATTTATCAAATTTCTTGAATCAATGGTTTGCAATATTTTATTAAATCAATTCAAATAAATTTCTTTGATCAAGTTGTAATTAATTCAATTATTTCAACATTTCCTAAGGTTTGATCATTTTATCCTAAGTCTTATTTAATTGAAAGAAAACCTCTCTTTTTCATTAAATAATTAATCTACATTTAAATTAAAAAAGAGAAAAACCCCTCTTTTAATTTAATTAAATATTTCCTATCTAATTAAAAGAACTTGCCCCCTTTTAATTAAATAAAATCCCACTTGAAAGAGGAAATAAAATTAAATAAATTCTTTTTTCCTCTACACTTAAATGCACATATTTCTAAGTGGGATTCAATTTAATTTTCCTTCTCTTTTCTCATTGGTGGAATTTTATCTCACACAGATCATTCTTTCTGCACCATTAATTAAATCTTATTTCCTCTTAATCTTAATCATCTATTCTTCTTTATAAGGGAGAGCCCTCTCCTCATTTTTGACATCCATGATTATGCTATTGTTATGTTGCAGGTTTGGAGAGCAATTTTTGGAGGAGTTTGAGCATTAAAACATTTTTTGGAGAACTTCTATCTTCTTTTCTTCTTCTCTCATGCATCCATAGCTTCCATGAGCATGATCCATCCTTGCATTTTCATTTTTTTTAGTTCCATGTTTGTTTTCATAGATTAATATTGCAATGTTATTTCATTTCATAGATTAGATTTCCTTTTTTGCATTGCTTTGCATTGTGATCATTTAGATTAGCTTGCATCTTCATTTGCATTCATATTTTGGTCTTTGAATCTCTCATTTTATGGTTAACTTGCATGGGCACAAACTAGGTCAAATTGAGGACCTCCATCACAACCCCTTGCACTCCATGAATAGAGAGCTATGAGTCGCCATTCGAGACCTCATTCTTGAGCAATCTTGGATATAATGAATCATAGAAGTGTGCTCATATTTTAGGCATACAAAATGTATGTACCCTAAAATGGTCACCTAGACTATGGGTCCTCATTATTCAATTTATCAAATTTCCTGAATCAATGGTTTGAAATATTTTATTAAATCAATTCAAATCAATTTCTTTGATCTTATTGTAATTAATTCAATTATTTCAACATTTCCTAAGGTTTGATCATTTCTATCCTAAGTCTTATTTAATTGAAAGAAAACCTCTGTTTTAATTTAATTAAATATTTCCTATTTAATTAAAAGAACTTGCTCCCTTTTAATTAAATAAAATTCCACTTGGAAAAAAAAAGAAATAAAATAAATAAAAATTAAATAATTTTTTTTTCCTCTACACTTAAAGGCACATATTTCTAGGTGAGATTCCTTTTAATTTTCCTCCTCTTTTCTCATTGGTGGAGTTTTGTCTCACACAGATCATTCTTTGCAACTATAAGGCTCCAATAGCCTAAATCTAATGTTTATCTTTCTCCATGTCCTCTAACTATTCCTAAATTCTTAATACCTTTTGATTAATCCAAATAACTAGTTCTCATAGTTCCAAGTGCCCATGTATGGACGAAAGGAGGAAATAGTTATTTATTTATCATCAAAATGTAACTCCTACTCTAACAAATCAAGAAATCAACACATATATCAAGTGTTTATAGAAATTACTTTCTTTATTAAGGAAATTCACCATAATTTGAATGAAAAATGATCTTCCACACTTGTAGATATATTTTCCAAGCCTTTTCATGCTCCATAACATGAAATACAACTTCTTCAAAAAATTCCAATCAATTTTGGTGATTAGGAATGCCTAACAAGGCCTAAAAAAAGTTTCCTACCCAAATTATGAACTAACAGTTGGGTTTTAATTTCAATTTTTATAACTTTCTTATTTTCAATTCAAACTAATATATGACTTTCAAATTTATGGTATTTTGACCCCTTTTTCCTATGATCCCACCTATTATAACTTTTAGGTCCAATGGTCCTTATAGGACCACTCATAGATTTTGACAATATATTGTGTTCATTACACCTAACATCCATTATTGGCTTCAAAAGATCATAATTGATGAGTTGTTTCTTCCACATTCCTCCTTTTTCTAAATAACTGCTCCAAGGTAATAATGGTTGTTTAGGTGCCCCTACACCATATTCCCCAAGGATGAAAAATGTATGCCCTCTCTTAGGATAATGGTTCAATGGTTTGCTCCTAGTGCCATGAAACCTATTGATCTCTAACCCTTGTTTCCTATTAGTGTCCAACACAAAATCATTTTCTAGGCAACATTGGTTGGTCATCATTGTAACTGAGCCACCTAATGAAGGTAGAGTTACATGGACTTGTTTATACTTTAATTACATGTCGAGCAAGTCAAAGGATACCAAGCACCCCCAGTGTAGACCAAGTCACAATATATTTCAAGTAGAGGATAAGAAAAGATGAACAATTTGAATATATTTTATCTAAGTGAGTTAGTATCTAGCAAGTATACTGAAGCCAAGGGACAACATGAATATTAGTTATGACTGACCATCAGGATATTCAAGCGCCAAGTAAACCAATTTTGGCATATGTGTTTGTAATGGTACAAACACTTATGTAAATCATTTTGGTTGACTTTAATATGATATTTATGGATTATAGAGACAACTGAGGAGATAATTACATTTTTTTAGAGAACATCAATTCCTAGGAGGTAGAATAACCAATCAAAAAATTAGAATGACTAAGCAGAAAAAGGTTGAATTCTAGATCATTGATTATGATCCAGAATCTTCCACAATCATCTTTTTAAAAAGGGACCAAGGTCTAAATGATTATGTGTGTGAAGGATGATCTTGTATGCACAATAAGGTTAAGGAAAGAGTGAAAGAAGGATAAGTTTGATAAGAAAAGACATAGATCAGACATAAGTGTTGGTTAACAGTTTGTTCTCCTATTAGATTTCAGAACCTTGACTCTTTGGTACCCATGTTTGGAGAGACAAAAGGATGTTTACAAATAAATGTGTCAATATAAGTATTCTATCATTTCCCTTTGAATTACTAGGTACAACTCCCTATGATTTGCAATCATATGCAATGAATATGTTTTTATGAGATTAGAAGTTTTGGCATTATAAGCTCTTAACTTGAGAGCAATAAAGGATAACCAAATTATTTAAAGGCACAAACAATTCAAGAAAAGTAGATTTTGGACAACCTATCACACCTAATGAAATGACTATAATAGACTATCTTGAGATTTCTAACTCTTATTTTTTTTCTAAATACAAATTTAACGATCTAAATGCAAAGGAGGAAAAGAAGAAGAAATGCACATGAGGGAAAATGGAATTGATTTGACTAATAGAATTGAATGAATTTGAATTCAACAATTTATTAATAGATTCACATGCATTTATCCTTTAATTCCCAATAAAACTATCTAGTATAATATCAAACAAACAAGAGAAGAAGCATAATTATATATGAAAAAAGTAAATGGAACTACCTCTACTGCAAATATTCAAATGAAATGGAATCCACCTGGCTATCATAGGATCACATATAATTTTTCATCAAATCTTAATGTAGAACTAATCTATCCATGGACAACAAAGCATGACAAGAAAATAGGGTAAATAGAATTACAGACCAATTTACCATCAAGTTTTTCTGACCTTTGTATTGTCAATGGATGTTACATTTATAGTTCTCTATCCTTTCTTAATTTTGGTATAGTAGTCATATAATAGAAAAGAAAATGAGAATAAAATGTGAAACTATCCAATTTTCATCATGATATGAGCATGTGGTATCTATTCTATTGATGATTCTAAATCCATGATATTCCTTAAAATATTTCATAACTTTTTAGCTTCCTGGGATTTCACAAATCCTGCAGGAACCTTCAATTCTTCATATTCTACTCTTTGGGGCCAATCCTGTGTATTTCATATTCTAACAGTCATCGCGTTTTTGAACTCTAGATGTCAATTTGAAATTAACAATCATAATTAAAATGTTATATCTTTCCTTTATAACTTCCTTCATGGGTCCCTTCGTGTACACATGTCTCTTCATCGTGATGTTTCTATGATTATTTTCCTTGCAACTTTACATAGCAAGGTAGTGACAAACACATATCTTTCTCTAATCTAATGTGGTAATAAAAAAATGTTAAGTTCTCTTTGTTTCATGAAGTGGGTCACTCTTTCCAACTAGGCACATCATAGTAGACATGTGGGATTACTTTATTGCTTGGAACATCTAACATTTGACCTAGTTTTTCTTTGTGAAATGTGATGGTCCATAGGACACATGACTTCATGTCTCTTTTTTGCATAAATTATCAAACAAGCATCTTTTTATGATGACATAAAAACCTCCATAGATCTTGTTTTATCTAATGATCAACAAGATGCATCATTAGAAAATTTATAATTTCATCTTAAAACATTATTTGTCAATTTAGTCTTCATCTGATGATTGTGACTTATTTCCAAGGTGACTTGACTATTCAACTTGATGATGTGGTCATTCAAATGGGTTTTGATTCATTGATTCAATTTCAACTTTGATCTTCACCACCTTTGACCAGGTTCTTCACCATTTCTACATTTTTTAGTGCTCACTTTGCATTGAATTCAACTAATCTCACTTGTAGCTCATTCTAACAATTTTCATATTTTCTTTAACCCCAAATCCTTGATATTCTCCACTACATTTGCTCTAAATATACTTGTGATCTCTTTTAAATGTATTCTTCTTTAGATATAAACCTTTGACCATGAAGTTAGAAACTCTTAGAGATTTAGAAATGCTTTCATGAAGAATTGCTTCTCAACATGAATCTTTGTCTTCAAAATGATTAGGAACAAGAAAATATGAATTAGTAGAATATCAAGTCCTTCTTCTCATTGGGATAATGCATAACAAACCCTCAAAACCCTAATCATCTAGCTTTGGATTGATGCTTTACTCATATGATTCCTGCATTAGGTTGACTCAAAGGGATGATGAGAAGAAAGATCATCCTATAGGCAATCTAGACTTAGACTCATTACATTGACACTTGACTTGACTCAAAACCCTAGAGCGAAAGATATGAACTACTTGGGCAATAATTGGCCCTATCTAGGGATTTAAGCATCATAATGCTTGAAAGAACTCTAACAATCTCTGGTTCCACACAAATTGACAAATTGAAAACAAAAACAATAGATTGAACTAGGAAAATAATAACAAACTACCTAGGAAAGCAAGAAACTAAACTGAAGCAAATTTCATGAAAGGAAAACCTAACTATCTAGCTACTATGTAGGGGTTACCTACTTTTGATTTTGTATTTGATACAACTTTAGATCTTTCCCATTATAAGAACATGGTAGGGTTTCTCTAGTTGGATAGGCCAACTTGAAAGAGTTATTCTGATTTTCTTGTATGATCTAAAATGGCCCTTTCCATAAAGATTGAAATGTTGAATGAATACCTCTTAGTTCATGTTTCTTTTCCCATAACAATACCAAATCACCTTCCATGAATTTTATAGGCCTTTCCCTTTTATCAAACAAATTCTTTACCCTCCTTGGTGTTCAATAATTTTGTCAACCATCTCTTCCCTTCTTTACATGTAGGAAGTTCTAGAGGCAATGAAATTTTTTCTTCCACTCCAAAGACTAATTCAAAAGGTGAAATACCTATGGCTCTTTTAGATGTGGTTCTATCAGCCCAAAAAATATCATGAATCTTGTAGTACCAACCTTTCTAATTGTCTAAGACCAATTTCTTCAAAATATTAATTAGATTTTTATTACTAGACTCAGCCTACCCATTTCTTTGAGGGAAATAATCAAAGGAATACCCAACTTGAATACCATTATCATAACTAAACTCAATGATTTCTAAGGAAGAAAAATAAGATGCATTATCCATTATCAATTTTATAGGAACTCCAAACCTGATCGAAATATGTTGTTTGAGAAAATCATGTACCACCTCTGATGAAGTCCTCTTCATTATCTTGGCTTCGATCCATTTACTAAAATGATCTATGGTAGTTAGTACATATGCATGTCCTTGAATTGAAGGAGGATTGATAGGGCCTATAAGATCTAAACCCCATTGATGTAAAGGAGCTTCAATTGGGCAGCAAGTCGAGGTTTACTAGTAAACATCTTGCATTTATCACAATTAGTGACCCACTTATATGCATCTTTAAACATGACAAACCAATAATAAGATTGTATCAAAATTTTGAATGTAGTTATAGTGCTATAAAAATGTCCTCCACATGCTTCATTATGAAAATATCTTAACAACTTTACCTGCTGCTCCATATTTACACATCTTAAAATTGTTCCATCAATTGTTCTCTTGTACAAGACATCATCATGAATCATATACTTCAAGGCCTTTGTTTTTAGATGTCTTCTTTTCTTAGTAGTTAATCCATTAGGGCATTCACCATATGTCAGAAAATAAGGAATGTTTGAGAGCCAAGGATCTTGAAGGCTTACCATAAGAACTTTTGGAGTATGTTCTTCTTTGCATTGTTGGTCCTTTACCAAGGCTTTATAAAGTGCATTTCCTCTCACAAGTTTGGTTGGCTTCATTTCTATATCATATTCTTGGACCTTTGCTATCCACACTCCTCTATTATTGCAACCAACATCTTGTTGTGTCAAAATACTTTTTACTATAGGATCTCGTACATATGTGACTAACAAGGTATATTTTAGTGGCTAATTTTTGCAAATTGGCTAATTTTAGAATTTTTTGGCTAGTAATTTGGCCAATAACTTAAGATTTGATACAACCTAAATCACCATAGTTTTATAAAATTTAGTTCTGTAATATTTAAAATTGCTCAATAATTTATTTTATTGAAAAAATTAAATTCAAATATTCGCCACAATATTCATTACATGATTAGATTTGAGTCACCTAAATATAATATATTAAATTGGAGAAATTAAATTGAATTGATCAATAATTATCACAATTATTAGTTACTTTAGGGATATATCACTAATATTTAGTTTTCACTATTGATTTAGAGTATATGTAACGATCCTCATAATATTCCATGAGGTAAAAAAATGCTCAATTTTGATTTGTAATATTCCATGGTGATCAATGAACTTCCTTTTATTATTGAGATTTGTCAATATTTTAAACAAAAGAAAATATGATTCAAAAATAATTGCCAATATTAATCATATTTAGAATAAAAATTTGAGAAATTTGCCAATAGAAATAATTTTATTTTTTCAAAATAATGAAATATTCACCAATATTTCATATATTTTTTGGAGGCAACTTTCTTAAAGTTTACCCTAATGACTAAATGTAAATGCAATACATAAAACCTAAAAATTTTAAGGGCTATCACCATTGCATATGCATGTTTCTCCATTTTTGAATATCTCAATTCTTGATTCTTTAGTGGTATACTCATGAAAGCAATTGGAGCTCGTATTCTCTCTTTGTTTTTTTGTATCAATATGGCTGACATATTATGTTCTGAGACATAATAGTAAATGATGAATTCTTTAGTGTAGTCAGGATGGACAAGCACAGGGGCTTTGGTAATGGTATGCTTAATATCTTCAAAATCCTTTTTCCCAACATCACTCCATTTGAAAGTTTTATTTCCTTTTATTATATCAACTATAAATTTAACTATCTCATAAAAATAAAGCACAAATCTCCTCAAGAAATTTATTTGGCCAAAGAAGGACTTCACTCCAATTTTACTCAATGGAAAACTTAATTGTTGAATAGCTTTAACACTGCCTGGATCAATCTTCACTCCTTCTTGGGATACAATATGACCAAGTAGCTTGCCTTCTATCACATAAAATACTGACTTCTTTTGATTCAATGAGATATTGTGATCTTAACATCTTTGCAACACCTTTTCTAAATATTTGATATGATCTTTTTTCTTCTTGGAAAAGACTATTGAATCATCAAGGTATATGAAAATAATTTTATCTTTCAAATCTTCAAAGGCCAAATTCATGGCATGTTGAAAAGTTGCACCTACATTTATTAAGACAAAAGGAATTCTATTGTAAGCAAAAGTACCCCACGGTGTAGCAAATGTAGTTTTGAACTAACTTGCTTATCTACCTAAATCTAATTATACCCTAAAACTCCATCTAACATTGACATCATTTATGACCCTGCAATAATTTGTAAGAGATGGTCAATATTAGGGAGAGAAAAATTATCTTTGAGTGAGGCTTGATTTATATTTCTAAAATCTACATAGATCCTTATCACTTCATCTATCTTTCTCACTGGCACAATATTAGCAACCCAAGCGGAATGATGAATAGGGTATATAATCCTAGTCTACAACATTTTATCAATTTCCTTAAAGATTTCTCCTTCAACTATATGATTATATAGTCTTTGTTTCTGCCTGAATGGTGTTGCTTCTAGTTTAAGAGGGATTTCATGTTTGAACTTTCCACCCATGAAATTCTTTAGGTCATCATAACTCCAAGAAAATACATCTTGAAATTCAATAAGTAATTTCTTGATCTCTACCCTCTCCTCTGGTGTGCAACATTTTCTTATGTTTATCATCTTTGGGCTAACTCATGTCCCTATATTGATTCCATCATATTCACCACAAGTTTTTCCTTTCTTATCTCTTTCCCTCTTTTATGTATGCATCATGCCTATCAAAAAAAATTTCTAAAGAGATTAGATGGGGTGGAATCTTATTACCTTTCAATTGAATCATATCAGGCTCTATTTTCTTCTTATCACATATCACTAACTCATCAATATTTGCATTAGTACTTCTTTCAAAATAAAAGCATTCAAAAGGATCTTCCCTTGTTGACATTCCAGTTATGTTTGTTATTAGTGACATACACTTATTCAGATTGTAAGTATCTACCGAGCAGTTAACAGTGTTAACCAAGAATTTCATTTTCTACCGAGTTCTATTGTTGCTACCAAGTCCCTTGGATAGATTTTAGTTTGCACCAAGTAGTTACTACAAATTTATTCATCAATAGTATAAATCAAGCATCTCATTATATGCCAAGTTTATTAGTATAAACCAAGTTGTGCAATGCTTACCAAGTTCATAGTTGATATGATATAAGTCTAGTGTTAACTAAGCTACTTAGTGTTAACCAAGTGACTTAGTTTATACCATGCTCATAGTGATAGCATTGACTGAGTTATGTAGTGTGAATCAAGTGATTCAGTTTATATGTTGAGTTTCACTATATTCGCCAAGTCACCAGTGTAGAACGAGTTCAAGACTACTTGGAAGTGATCAATATGGATCGAGCTTCTATGTCTACTAAGTTCATGATGATGCCAAGCATTAACAGTGGATTTCGTGTATCAAAACCTCATCGAGTCAATCTTCAAAACCTGAGTTTCTACACTTAGGTCGACTTTGTAATATTTGTGTAAACTTGTATTGGGGCTAACTTTGTAATTTGTAAATTGAATTTGAATCTATGTAATGTGTCACATCCAATGAATGACATGGAAGTAATGTAATAATTAGAGAATAGCAGAAGAGTGAATTACAAAGGCTACAATAGTACAATGAGTAGTAAAGATTTATCTAACACAATAAGGTGATTTCTACATTTAGAGGAATCTCATTCAACAAACCAAATTGTAGATTAGATATCAACCACTACTTCATCCTAATAGGTGGATCATTCAAATCCTTTAACAAGGTAGAACTAACAGTCTTGTGTAAATCTCTTTACCAAGTAAATACTTCATTGTATGTTTGTAAATCCTTTTGCAAGGTGGACCTAACAGTCCTTATTGCTCCTAACAAGGCAGATCATCAGAAGTGATCATTATAAGCCTTAACAAGTCAACTTTATACTGTAGTACTAAAGATTGTGGGTATCATCTCCACCCCAGCCTTACTTTCTATTTGGAAGGTTTTTGGGTCACCAAATTGTGTATCAAGAGTGTTATGTATGCTTTGATGTTTTTAGTTTCTCATGCATGCAATTAGATCATAATTCACATGAAGGATTAATTGCTAATTAAGGATTAAGTTTTATAAGTTATTGATTCACCACTCCCCTCTTAGTAACTTAGCTTTTCACAATATTTCCAACATCCCCTTCAATGAATTTTAGTATGTGTTTATCATCTTCAAACACCTACCATTGAATCTTCATTATTAGGGACATTAGGCCTGAATAGAACTTCTACTTTATAAGTTTGATCTTTAAAGATAGGATGTGGTAAGAGTAATGATGTAGAGACTACCAAAAAATCATCTCTTGAATTAAATTCTCTAAGTACTAATGTAATTGAGAAGGCATCAAAACCCTTAATTTCATCCCACACTTTATTATGATAGCCTCTCAATCTTGTGTTCTTTACTAGATATTGACTTCTAACTTGTCTTACCACTAACTCTGCATCTCCTTGAGCTTTTATCTTCTTGACTCCTTTTTGTTTTGCTGCCATTATTCCAAAGAGAAGAGCTTCATATTCTATACTATTGTTAGTATTTTTGAAATCTAACTTATATGAAAAGAAAGTCATTTCCCCACTAGGTGATGTCAATACTACCCCTGCACTTGAACCAGCATTAGTAGAACTACCATCAAATTCTAGAGTCCATAAATGATCATGTTTAGTTTGTTTTGATTCCTCTGAAATAGTAGGGGTGTTAGAGAAAAGAATGTAAAATTTTACCAAACTACATTTCATGATACAAGATGTGAGATCTAGGGTCATCTAATTTTAGGACAATGAATTTTTCCTTCTCTTATGGTTCTAGCTTCACCTTTTTATCTTTAACTTGGATAGTAGCAGAAGACTAGTCTAGCTTTATTTCTCCCCCATGTCTTTGTAGAAACTTCTAGTTAGGATCATGTCATTGCTTATAGAGATGTCTACTACTAGGATGGTAAGTTTAAGTCTTTTTGAAGGATAAGAAACTAGGGCAACTTGAGAATCTTTCATTTGTCCAAGAAAGGGTACTTGTTTGCATCCATCAAATAGAATCTACCAAAGGTTTTAGTCAATGGAAGTCCTAAATATTTTTCTATAGAGGAAACCATTATATTATCAGAAGCTCTTGAATTGATGATGCAATTACTCAACCTATTCCCATTGATGAATAAAGAAATATAGAAAGGATATGGTTTTTGATTTGGGTTGATGATGTAATTACTCAACCTATTCCCATTGATGAACAAATAAATGTAGAAAGGGTATGGTTTTTAATTTGGGCATGTGGTTAAGACAATGGATTCCTCTTCTTGAAACAACTTAGGGAGTGCAAAATCTTCATCAGTCAAAGAAGATCCAATAGTACTAGCTTTATTGAAGTGATCAGCATTAGCATTAGTACTAACTCAGTCTTTAACTTTATTACAATGTTAAACTAACCTTTTCAACTAATCAAGATTAGCTTTCAAGTAATCTAATGGAGAAATCTGAATTCTTATCTCTTCACAACATTGTATTATGTCAAAAGAATCAGATGATTTACCTTTGTGTTCCTTTTATGGAGTTAAAGTTACCATGCCTTTATCTTTATCAGTTTTGTTTGATGGTGCATTATTTTTGATAGGGACTAAATTGTTGATTTGATTTCTATTCTTCTAACCTTTGGTCATGCTATTAACTGAGGTCCTTCTAGAGTTGCAAAGTAGTCACATCCTATTTCTAAATCTGATTCATACTCCAAGAAATAATTTCAGAGTCACCACAAGGAGCATGATCATACTCACTTTTAGGATATTTAATTGTTTGTTCTTTGTCATCCACTATCTTCCTATATCTAATCATAGTAGCACATGTTTCTCTATCACGGTCTACCCTTAAGTGAAAAGCACACATATTTTTTCTCTTAGGAGCACCTTCAATTGCTAATCTCTATTGAGTAGGTTTTATTTGAAATGCTTTACCTCCTTTTGGATATCTAGATCCTTCTTAATGAGGTTGATGAAAATAATGAGCAGTCCTATTAATTTGTTTCTTTAATGAAATGAGCTCATTAGATATTTTTTGAAGCATAGCCTCTATATTATTAGAGGTACTAGCTGTATTACTCATGGTTCTAGATTGAAATCCTCTCTTCCATTTACCAAAAGCTATCATGTCACTCTCCATCTCCACAACTACTATTTGGGTAGTTTCAAGTTTGATACATTTTCTCTTCTAATTTTATATCCCAAGTTAGGAGGCATAGAGCTAATGTAGAAAGACTTCTTATTATCATTTGTTGGTGCACTTGTAGTAGGTATCCTTTTGATGAGCTTATTGAATCTTGCATTAAAATATCTCATATAAACTAATGGCTCTTTTTTTATCTATGCCAATTGCAACAATAATACTTGTGCATCCTCTGTACTTTTATAATGTTCCTCAAACCTTTATTTCATAGTGTTCCAATTTGTGATGCATCTTGTAGGTAGGTCTTGAAACCAATCAACTATATTGTCCACCAATGTATCTACAAACATCTTGACTGCCACATCCTCATGTTGAGGATTTATTACACCACAAGCCTTATGAAAAGAACTTAAGTTTTGGTTTCTAGATGTGGTACCATTGTCATTAAATCTTGGGAATTTATTCCTTGATGCTCTTGGAAAATCATTGTTAGCTGCAAGGGCAAGAGGACTAATAAAATTTCCCCATGGTTGTGCCATAACTATTCGTACAATGATTTGATTTGTTTGAAAGGTGATAGAAAGTGGATGTTTTCCATCAATAAAAAAAAAGCATTAGAAGTAGAAGGAATGGAAGTCCTAGTAATAGGTTTCTATGTTCTATTTGGAGGAAAAATTGTAGAGAAGAGAGTATCTTGGAGTTTCTTGGTTACAAATTCCCTTGCAGGTTTTCTTCCTCTTCTACAAAGGTCTTTTAGGATAGGAAAGTGTTAGCCTTCTTGAGCTCTTCATATATTGGGTCAATATTTCCTTTCTTCTTGACACTCCTAGTATATTTGGGATCCAGGATGTATCAAATTGTATTTTGAATTTATCTTACTAGTATTCAATTTTGGATTTGCTTCTTTTCTTCAATAGGTTGAGGCTATAAAATTGGTATCGAGTTCTTATGGAAAACACATGACTACCACAAGTCCTTTCTTGCAGCTCAAATATATAGAATTAGATTTGCAAATTAATAATAAAGAAAATTCTTCAGAGATTTCATTTGAATGTCCCTAGTAGAGTCGCCAAAAAATGTTGGTTAATAGTTTATTCTCCTATTAGATTTTGTAATCTTGATCCTTTGATATCTAATGTTTGGAGAGACAAAAGGATGTTTACTAGCAAATGGGTTAGTGTAAGTATTCTATCACTACCCTTTGAATTTCTAGGTACAACTCCCTATGATATGCAATGATATGCAATGCATATGTTTTTATGAGATAATAAGTTTTGACATTATAAGCTCTTAACCTGAGAGTGGTGAAGGATAACCAAATTCTTTGTAGGCACAAAAAATTTAGGAAAAGTAGATTTTGGACAACCTGTCACACCTAATAGAATAACTATAACATACTATCTTGAGGTTTTTGACATAGTGCAAGGTAGGAGGATCCCCAGAGGAGATATCCTAGCCCCAAACAAATAACCACATAGTAGAAACACACAAAAAAGAAATAATAATGCAGGATATGATACCAGCACACAACTCTTTATTTATAAAATAATTGTTTACATGAAATATGCCTAGCTATAGGGCCTTTTGGGTTATGGCCAATTACAAAATAGTTCTACAAGATCCCTAAGATCAAACTCAATCCTAGCTAGCTCAGATCTGTAACATAACAATAATCTTGTAGAAACCCTCAAGATCTCAACTTTTTCTCACAAGCCACCAAGAAACCTCCTTGTTTCTAAACTATAGCCACTAGCTTCTTAATCCAAACTCACAACTCTACCACAATCCTATTGTAAATTTCCTCATATTCGGTGCTCTATCCTTAGACTCAGGAAAACTTTCCCTTTAGCTACTCTCCAAACTCACTCCTCTAAATGAATGAATCACTCCATGAATGAATGAATAAAAGACTCCACAAGACCCCCTACTTATACCCAACTAAGCCACAAGTCAGCCTAGTAGTTAAAAATTAAATAAACCCCTTACATTAAATGCATATTTAAGCCACAAGTTGACTCACAAAAAATATTAAATAAAAATGTTAACCCTTGTGTTAACTCATGGTTAACACATGATAACCACACAAAATACTTAGGAAAAGCCCCAAGTTTACAATATAGATTTAAATCATATAGGAGAGATAACCAAGACCACAAATAGGTCCACAAAACTCCCAGATTGATCTATGACATGATCACATGCTACATGTATTAAATACACCAAGAACTCCAATTGGCACCAACAAACTTCCATGTGACAAAAAAATCCCAAGCATCACTAAACTCCCAATACATGTCAAGCACAATAGACCATGCCAAGCTCCAAGACTATGCCTAGCTGCAAGACCATGCCAAGCTCCTAGAGCATGCCAAACACTAGTCCTTCTTTGACTGAGTACTAGTCCAAGCACCCTCAAAAGAAACTACCAAGCCTCCTCCCATGAACTCCAAAATAGTTACCAAACAAACCCAAAATGCTCCTACATCAATTCTCGACTCTTACTTCTATTTTAAATGTAGAGTTAACCATCTAAATATAAAGGAGGAAGAGAAGAAGAAATGCACATGAGGGAAAATGGAATTTCTTTGACTACTAGACTTGAATGAAATGGAATTTAACAAGTTATTAATAGAATCACACACATCTATCCTTCAATTCCCAACAAAACTATCTAGCATAATATCAAACAAATAAGAGAAGAAGCATAATTATATATAAAAAAAGTAAATGGAATCACCTCTACTAAAAACATCCAAATGAAATGGAATCCACCTAGTTATCATAGGACCACATATATAATTGTCCTTCAAATATTAATCTAGAACTAATCTATCCATGGGCAATAAAGCATGATAAGAAAATAGCGTAAATGGAATTATAGACCAATTCACCATCAAGTTTTGCTGACCTTTGTATTGTCAAAGGAGGTTACATTTATAGTTCTCTATCCTTTCTTAATTCTGGCAAAGCAATGGTCATATAATAGAAAAGAAAATGAGAATAAAACATTAAATTATCCAATCAACATCATGATATTAGCATGTGGTATCTCTTCTATTGATGATTCAAAATCCTTGATATTCTTGAAAACATTCCATGACCTTTCAACTTCCTACAATTTCACAAATGCTACAGAAACTATCACTTCTTCATATTTTTCTATTTGGTGCCAATCTTGCGTATTTTATATTTCAATGGTCACCACATTTTTAAACTTTGGCCATCGATATTAAATTAATGATCATGATTAAAACATAATATCCTTCCTTTATAACTTCCTTCATGGGTCCCTCAATGTACACATGTCTCTCTGTCATGATGTCACTGTGATTATTTTCCTTACAACTTTGCATAGCAAGATAGCCACAAATGTAGGTCTTTCTCCAATCTAATGGTGGTAATAAAATGATGTTAAGTTCTCTTCATTTTGTGATATAGGTCCCTCTTTCCAACTAGGCACATCATGGAAGACATGTGACATTACTTCATTGCTTGGAAGATCTAACATATGACCTAGTTTTTCTTTGTGAAATGTGATGGCCCATAGGATACATGCCTTTATGTCACTTTTTCATTTAGATTATCAAGTGGGCATCTTTTATGATGATATAATAACCTCTATAGATCTTTTCTAATCTAACAATCAACAAGATGCATTGTTAGAAAATTTATAATTTCATCTTAAAATATTATCTGTCGATCTAATCTTCATCTGATGGTCATCACTTATTTCTAAGGTGACTTGACTATTCAATTGATGATGTGGATGTTCAGATGTGTTTTGATTCATTGATTCAATTTCAAATATGGTCTTTGCCACCTTTGATTGAGTTCTTCACCATGTCATGGCCCTGACAGTTCTATAATTGTTACCTTGAGCTCTGAGATTAGTTAGTTTACTAGATGATTGGTACTTGTTTTGAGCAATGACTTTGCAAAAACTATGAGAATTCAGATGTTTTTTTTTTTAAGATCTGATTTTTAGGAAAATTAAATATTTTTTAATGCTTTTATTCTTATTACGTTATTATCATAATTTTATTATCTGAATCAAGTATATATATTTAAGAGTTCTGCATTAAGGAAATGGTGTTTATGATTAAGGTGGCATTAAAATATTTGCTAAACGTGGAAATTTTATTGTGCTTGTATCAAAATACAAATATATATAAATAGATTTATTTATAACATTATATATATATATATATATATATATATATATATATATATATATATATATATATATATATATATATATATATATATATATATATATATATATATATATATATATATATATATATATATATATATATATATATATATATATATATATATATATATATATATATATATATATAAGTATATGTGCATTAGTATACATACATACATACTTATATATATTAGTGTGCATGTATTTGTATGTATATAAGTTATAATTAAATGTATTAACATATTATTAAACTCAACAATATATAAATGATGTTCTAAAATTCTTAAATGTTAATTTGGGAATATTGTTAGTATATACTAAGTTTACCTAACGCTAAGCTATAACCTAAGTTGCCTTAAGCATATCAACTTACATTGGCATTTTTGTATGGCACTGTTTATGGCGGCAAGTTTCTTCAGAAGTTTTTAAGGTGACAAGATGACTTGATTTTCGAACAGGTACTATCTTTGACAAGTGTCAAAGAGTGCTCAAGAAATGGGGTGTTGGGATAAGCTCGCAATTATGAGCATTTTATCACATGGTTAATCTGTCATTTTTGATGGGTGTTGGTTGCATTTTGATTTTAGTTTGTTATCGATGATCTCCAGATGGTAAATGTGAAATATTTGTGGAACGAGTTTCTCGGCGCTAAATTGAGGGAACTGTTAATCATGGAGGAGTGTTTGATTTGCCTCTATTCTTTAAGTCCTCATAATTTCGTGATTTTTATTCTTCTGTTGCTCCATGGTTGTGTTTCTCAGTCTTTGCCATTGAGAAAGTTCCTTGGTGTCTTTGGAAATTGGCATAAAAAGTTGGAAGCGTGGTCTGAGAGTTGTGGTAGAAGGCTCTCCAGGCGGATTCTTGTGAGCATCGATTCACACTTACAGGCAGGGGGCTTTTCTTTAACTCTATCTTGTTTCCATTTTTATGTGTTGTCAGTGTTAATTTTTCATTTGCATGAAATGATTGTTAAATACTAAGAGTTGTTTAAAGGGTATTCGAAAAAAAGAAAGAAAAAAAACTCTGTAAGTGTAGGCAGTATTTGTTCTGTTCTTTTCATTACTGAGTATTAACCCAGAATCGGGTGTGTGAATGAAAACACTCTGTATTTTTTTGTGCTTTGTAAATGGGTTATAAGGAAAGTGTAGAGGATGTATGAGAAATAAAAATTCTGAGCAGGATAGTTAGGAAAAAGTTTTTATGGTTACTCTCAAAGAGATTGCGTAGTTTTTGGTTTATCTTGACTCAGTCGTATCATATGCGGATTTTGTTGTTTATGACTATTAATATTTAAGAACCTTTGAGTATGAAAGATGAGTATTTCGTCTAACGGTTGCTGTTATCATTTGACATTGTTTTAAACTTTTATGGCTTAAGAAAGAGGTTGCGATGGCAAATCAAACTATCGCATGTAGTATGATTCAGAAACAATGTGGGTTTTAAGATCTCTATGATAGAAGTAGAGTCAAGCTTGGGCTTTTAATAAATTAGATCGATTTTAATGGTTAGATCCTATTGAATGTCCAAGTAGGGTTTACAAAATTTTGGGAGTTGTTTGTTTAGGCAAACTAGTGAGTTGTACTATTATTCTTTTAGGTTAAGGCTGTTGTATTAAATTCCTTTGTAGCATTATTCACTGTGGTTGATAACTCATTTTCAATCATGAATTTCAAATTCAAGCATGAAGAATTTTAGGCTGTATTCATTTTTGGAGGTCTGGAAATTTTGATCACAACTATTATTTGGGTGTATTAAATTGGTTGAAAATCTTCATGGCTTCAGTTTTGATAACAGTCAACTACACAGTGAAAACTCGATATCGATTTTGGACAATAGTTGTCATTTAAATAGTAAAATTTTAGTTAAGGTAACAGTAATTTATTAGATTTTTATATTGAGGAGAATATTAATTACCTATTTAAATTCTGATTATAAATTATAAGGCTTTATATATATGTTGGTATTTATATGTATAAATGAGTACGTGTGTGTGTGTATATATATATATATATATATATATATATATATATATATATATATATATATATATATATATATATATATATATATATATATATATATATATATATATATATATATATATATATATATATATATATATATATATATATATATATATATATATATATATATATATATATATATATAGCCAAGTATATGTATGTATGTATATGTATTAACGTATATGTATCAACATATATGTATTACTTTATGATTGTATTGATTAGAATTGAAACAAATAAATAAATTTATGAGGTTACTATGGTTACTTTTTTCTGAATTGTGAACTGTTGATTCAATTTTTCAGATTTTAGTATATTTTGAATACTGTGAATAATGATAGTATTAGCATATATTATGTTTTAATAAAATGCATATAAATTTATCTTAAATATGATTGCCATTCAAATAAGTATGATTGTCAATTAAATGAGTTATATCATAATACTCTATTCTTTCAGTTTGTAAGCTTTTCTTTGAATTAGAAAGAAGGACTGAATTTGAATATCATTTTCTTGTTATAGGATTAAATGTTGAGTTACGATTATTATGTGATTTAAGATATGTGGTTTCTTATGGAAATAAAAGGGCATGGATTCATTAGGTATATTGAAATATGGATTTCTTTTTGGAAAAATTGCACGTATGGTTTCATTTGGAAAATTTAACAAGTGGTTACATTGGAAAGTTGGAAGTTTGGTTTCATTTGATGATTTCTGTTTGCTGGAGCAATAGTTATATTGAAGCAAAAGAAATAGCTCTATTACTGAATTGAATAATTAAAATGTTGTTCTCTTCTGATATGTATAGATAGAGTTTGTGTGTGTCAGATTATGCAAGTGTGATCCTTTAGATTGGGTGGCTGTCATAAAGCGAGTAACTTGTGGTGATAGAAATATTTTGCTGGATGTTCTCTGACACTAGTCTATATCCTTATGGGAAAGTTTATGATAGTTATTTAATCAAGTGGTAATACTTAAAATTCATGGGTGGGGTTACATGTAAAAAGATAAAAAACATTATGGTTTCACCTGGCATAATGAATCCTACAAATGGAAGATCGTAGATTCTTATGTAGACACTCATGAACTAATGGATCATTACCTTATCATATTCTGTGGGAGTTTATTTCTGCATATTTGTTTGTAAGAAATTATGTACTTGCTTTAAAATGATTATGGAAAATGAAAATAAATAAGTTTTGAAATTCCAGCATATCTATTATTTAGATTACAAGCTACCATGTTGTTATTAAATCTAACATGCAGGTACTGGTTGTTTCATCAACTTAGTTTATGCGACTAAGCCCTGTTTGTGTTATTGGTTGTGTTTGTTATGTTTTCAAGTTTGAAATAGGATTGGCCTATGGATTTAGAAGATTAAACTACGATTTTAATATTGTGGAAAGATTGTAGCTCTATTTGTTTAGTAATAAAATATCTCTGGAACTAATATGGATCAGTTGTCAGTCTGATTGTATTTATAAACTTTGGAGGATTGTGTTATCAGAGTATATTATATACTTAGATGTAAATATTCTAGATTGTAATAATGTTATCATAAGTTCACTCTTGTACTTGATTATAAAAGTTTGATGTTATGGAAATTGTATGGTAATTAAAAAAAAAATTATATGGTTTTATCATTTTGGTTTTAGTATGGTTGTTACATTTGGTATCAGAGCCCAAGGTTGAAACACTCGGGACTCAATGTTTTAACTTAGGATTTCTTTTTGCTTCCTAGGAAGATTTTAATTAAATCTTTCTTATAGGAATTCTAGGATGCCTCCTATTACTTGAGGATTGTGGGGACGATTTATCCCTAATGCTGATGCCGATGTAGGTAGAGGCAGACGAGGACGTAGAGGCAACAGTCGTGGCTAGGGTAGAGGTTAGGCTCATCAAGAAATGCTGGATGATGAAATTCCTCATGTTGGAGAAGAAGAGGGAATTCAAGCCAAAATTCTTCAGCAGATTCTTGAACGTTTGGATGGGATTGAAGCTAGGAATAATGTTCTTGGTGGGGGAGCAAATGCTCAAAATCTTCAGGTTCCCTATGCTAATCAGACTATAGTAGAGAATCCTATTATCAAGACTCAGCTAAAAGACCTATCTAAGCTTAAAGGACCATATTTTTATGGAACAGAAGCTGGGAATGAAGCAGAAGCATGGCTTGTAAACATCGATAGATATTTTATTCTGCATGATTATCACACTAATGTGAAAGTTCTTTGGACTACAATGCAGTTGAGGTCTTTTGCATCCATTTGGTGGGAAATGGAATTGGAAAACCTTGGACTTCATATTTCTCAAGTCACTTGGGAATTATTATTAGAGAGATTTTGGGAAAGATTCATGTCTGAGTTTTGGCAGAAAACCAAGTCTGAGGAATTCTTCAACATATCAAAAGGAAATTCTAAAGTGGAAATGTATGAAAGAAAATTCTTTTATTTAAAGAAGTATTCCAGTTGGAATGAAGGAGATAAACCTTTGGTGAAACATTTTATCAGGGGTTTAAATCCTAGGATTGGTGAAGAAGTGAGAACTTTCAAACCTAAAACTATTAAGGAAGCAGCTAATCAGGCTAAGCTTACTGAGATGAAATCTGGGTTTTTAACCAAAAACGTTTTTAATCCACCTGTTTCTAGCAGTGATAAGAGTCAAAAACCTTGCAAGGATGATTCTAAGGCAGTACCTAGTAGCTTTGTAAGAAAATCTCAGAAGAGGAAATTTAATAAATTTTCCAAATCAAACAAGAGTTTTAAGGTCCCTGAAGTACCTAAATCTTTTAAGCTTGTTGAAAGTGTGAAGTAGAGTTATTCACCGCCACAAGAAAATTTCTAATAGGATAAGAATACCAAAAGAGGAGTAGAATGTTGGCATTGTGGGAAATTGGGTCATTTGCAATGGAATTGTCCTCTTTGAGGCAATAATCAGGGTAGGTCAAAAGCATCAGGTTTTGAGGCTACTATTGGTGATTCAGGAAGGAACCACCACATATTTGCTACTGTGGACCATAATCAAGCAGAACATTAGAACACGGTGATTGAAGCTAAAGGCAATTTTCAAGGTTTGAAAATTTCCATTTTGTTTGACTCAAGTGTCACTGATTCTTTCATTTTTGCCAATTTGGTTAATCATTGTGATATTCTGTTGAGAAAGGCTAAGTTGGTATGGCAAGTCGAGTTAGCTTTTGGGTCTAAGGTAGAAACTAGGTTGATTGTTGTGGATTGTAAATTACAACTTAAGGCATTTACTACTATAGTAAACCTCAGAGTTATTCCCTTGGGAACCTATGACATTGTTTTAGGAATGGATTGGTTGGATCAGCATCAGGTTGTTATTGACTGTAGAGAAAAAGTGATTAGATGCATTGATGATCATGGAGTTAATAAATTGATAGCAGGGGTTAAGAGGCTCATTTCTATTAGAACCATATCTACTAAACAACTCCAAAAGTGTTTGCGAAAAGGTTGCAAACTATTTTCTATTTCTATAAATGATTTTACTGAAACCTTGGTTGAACCAATCAATTTAGATCATCCTTTGTTGAGGGAATTTTTAGATGTCTTTGTAACAGAGATTCTAGGTATTCCACCCAAGAGAGAAATAGATTTTAGGATTGATCTTATGCCTGGAACTGAACCTATTTCTAAAACTCCTTATCGCATGACAACACAAGAGTTGGTAGAACTTAAGGTCCAACTTGAAGAGCTTCTTGATAAGGGACTGATTAGACCAAGTGTCTCTCCCTAGGGTGCACCTGTAGTCTTTGTTAAGAACAAAGATGGATCACTTAGACTATGTATTGATTACCATCAGTTAAATAAAGTTACTATCAAGAATAGGTATCCGTTGCCTAGGAATGATGATTTATTTGATCAAGTTAAAGGTGCTAAAGTGTTTTCTAAAATTGATCTTAAATCTAGGTACCATCAGCTTAGAATCCAAGAAGCTGATAGTCATAAAACAACTTATCGTACTAGGTATGGGCATTATGAATTTACTGTTGTACCTTTTGGTTCAACAAATGTGCCATCAGTTTTTATGAGTCTGATCCAGGGAGTTTTTAGAACTTTCCTAGATTAATTTGTAGTTGTCTTTTTGGATGACATATTGATTTATTCTAACTCCTTGGAGGAGCATGAACAACATCTAAGACAAGTTTTTGAATGTCTTCAAAGGAATAAGCTATATGCTAATCCTGAAAAGTGTGAATTTTTCAAGATAGAAATAAGTTATCTTGGACACATTATAATAGGAGATGGAATAGCAGTAGACCCAGCTAAAATTAGAGCAATTGTAGAGTGGCCTACACCTAAAAATGTGTTTGAAGAGAGAAGTTTTATGGGCCTAGCTAGCTATTATAGAAGATTTGTGGCTAATTTCTCAAAAATAGCTCATCCTATTACTTCACTTCAGAGAAAGGGTAAGAAATTTTTCTGGTCTGAATTATGTGAAGAAGCATTTCAAAATCTTAAAGAATGTTTGACTAGTGCACCTGTGTTGGCTGTACCTGACCCTTGTAAAAAATTTTTGGTTTGCACTGACACTTCTTTAGATGGATTAGGAGCAGTTTTAATGCAGGATGGTAGGGTTATTGCATATGAATCTAGGAAACTCAAGGGTCATGAGTTAAATTATCCTACTCAAATTTAGAACTTGCTACAGTAATGCATGCGTTGACCAAATGGCGACATTTTCTCCTTGGGCAGCATTTTGATTTACTTACTGATCATAGAATTCTTCAATATATATTTACACAACCTAATCTAAATGCACGACAATGCAGATGGATGGAATTCTTATGTGAATATAATTTTGAAGTTAAATATATCCAGGGTAAAGAGAATAAAGTGGCTGATGCTCTTAGCAGAAGACGACATGAACTCTCTTCATTAACTCTCTCAGTTAATTTGAAGGAGAAGATAATACAGAACTTGATTACTGATCCTTGGTTTTTAGATGTCAAATTTGTTATTGAAAGTGGTAGCACTTTGGAAGGTAGGTACGAAGGATACTCTATCAGTACGGATGATTTATTAATGTTTAGAGATGGAATTTACATTCCTGAAGTTGGGAAGTTGTGAAATTTGGTTATGTCAGAAGCTCATAAAGCACCCTATTCCGCTCATCCTGGTGTTAAGAAAATGAATGCTGATCTTAAATAGCAATATTATTGGCTAGGAATGAAGAGGAATATAGTAGACTATGTAGCTAGATGTCTTGAATGTCAAAGGGTGAAAGTTGAACATCAACATCCTGCTAGTTTAATTTAGTCTCATAGTGTGCCAGGATGGAAATGGGATACCATCTCCATTGATTTCATTGTGGGTTTTCCATTATCAGTTAGACAACATGATTCAATCATGGTTATAGTTGATAAGCTAACCAAAGTTGCACATTTTATTCCTATAAGATCTTTGTACAATGTTGCATCAGTAGCACAAATTTATATGGAACAAGTAGTAAGATTACATGGAATTCCAAAGAAGATCATATCAGATAGAGATTCAGTTTTCACATCTTCACTTTGGAGGTCTTTGCAGCATGAACTTGGCACTCAGTTGAATTTTAGTTCTGCTTATCATCCTGAGACTGATGGACAAATTGAGTGTGTAAATCAGATTCTGGAAGACATGCTCAGAATGTACATCATGGATAGACAGAACAAATGGGAGGAATTCCTTCATTTAGTAGAATTTGATTATAATAATGGTTATCATAGCTCTATAGGTATGGCTCCTTTTCAGGCTTTGTATGGACGACCATGTAGAACACCCTTAAGTTGGGATAATCTAGAACACCCTAGGTCTTGAAATACTCCAAGAAATGGAACAACAAGTGAAACAAATCAGGGAATACCTTACTACAACACAGGATAGACAGAAAAAGTATGCGGATTCGTATAGGATTGAACGTCAATTTTTGGTTGGGGACAAAGTATTTTTGAGGGTTAGACCCCGAAAAAGTCCTATTAGGTATGGTAAAGGTTCCAAATTGTCTCCACGTTTTGTAGGACCATTTGAAATCCTGAAATGAATTGGACCAATTGACTATAGACTTTCTTTGCCTCCCAGTCTATCTCGAATCCATAATGTCTTTCATGTGTCTATTTAAAGAAAATACATACCTGATATCACTCATGTTCTAAATTGGAATGCATTATAGGTAATGGATGGACAATTAATGTTGGAACCAGTGCAGATCATTCAGCGAAGAGAGCTAAATCTCAGAGGTCGCAAGGTGGAACAGGTAAAGGTATTATGGGATCATAATGATGATACCTCTGCAACTTGGGAAAATACAGGAACTATGAAAGCATCACATCCTCAATTGTTTTCAGGCTTCCAGGAGTAAGCCTAAACTGGTGGGGAAGGGTGTCATGGCCCTGATAGTTCAATAATTGTTACCTCGAGCTCTAAGATTAGTTAGTTTACTGGATGATTGGTACTTGTTTTGAGCAATGACTTTTCAGAAACTATGAGAATTCAGATGTTTTTTTTTAAGATCTCATTCTCAGGAAAATAAAAAATGTTTTAATGCTTTTATTCTTATTATGTTATTATCAGAATTTTATTATCTGAATCAAGTATATATATTTAAGAGTTCTGCATTAAGGAAATGGTGTTTATGATTAAGGTGGCATTAAAATATTTGTTGAATGTGGAAATTTTATTGTGCTTGTATCAAAATACAAATATATATAAATAGATTTATTTATAACATTATATATATATATATATATATATATATATATATATATATATAGATATATATATATATATATACATATATATATATATTAGTGTGCATGTATTTGTATGTATATAAGTTATAATTAAATGTATTAACATATTATTAAACTCAACAATATATAAATGATGTTCTAAAATTCTTAAATGTTAATTTGGGAATATTGTTAGTATATACTAAGGTTACCTAACGCTAAGCTATAACCTAAGTTGCCTTAAGCATATCAACTTGCATTGGAATTTTTGTATGGCACTGTTTATGGCGGGAAGTTTCTTGGGAAGTTTTTAAGGTGACAGGATGACTCGGTCTTCGAATAGGTACTATCTTTGACAAGTGTCAAAGAGTGCTTAGGAAATGGGGTATTGGGATAAGCTCACATTTATGAGCATTTTATCGCATGGTTAATCTATCATTTTTGATGGGTGTTGGTTGCATTTTGATTTCAGTTTGTTATCGATGATCTCCAGATGGTAAATTTGAAATCTTTGTGGAATGGGTTTCTCTGCGCTAAATTGAGGGAATTGTTAATCATGGAGGAGTGTTTGATTCGCCTCTGTTCTTTAAGTCCTCATAATTTCGTGATTTTCATTCTGTTGTTGCTCCATGGTTGTGTTTCTCAGTCTTTGCCATTGAGAAAGTTTCTTGGTGTCTTTGGAAATCGACATAAAAAGTTGGAAGCGTGGTTTGAGAGTTGTGGTAGAAGGCTCTCCAGATGGATTCTTGTGAGCATCGATTCACACTTACAGGCAAGGGGCTTTTCTTTAACTCTGTCTTGTTTCCATTTTTATGTGTTGTTAGTGTTAAGTTTTCATTTGCATGAAATGATTGTTAAATACTGAGAGTTGTTTAAAGGGTATTCGAAAGAAAGAAAAAAAACTCTGTAAGTGTAGGCAGTATTTGTTCTGTTCTTTGCTTTAATGAGTATTAACCCAGAATTGGGTGTGTGAATGAAAACACTCTATATTTTTTTGTGCTTTGTAAATGGGTTATTAGGAAGGTGTAGAGGATGTATGAGAAACAAAAATTCTGAGTAGGATAGTTAGGAAAAAGTTTTTATGGTTACTCTCAAAGAGATTGCGTAGTTTTTGGTTTATCTTGACTCAGTCATATCATATGCGGATTTCGTTGTTTATGACTGTTAATATTTAAGAACCTTTGAGTATGAAAGATGAGTATTTTATCTAATTATTTTTGTTATTGTTTGACATTGTTTTAAACTTTTATGGCTTAAGAAAGAGGTTGCGATGGCAAACCAAACTATCGCATGTAGTATGATTCAGAAACAATGTGGGTTTTAAAATCTCTGTGATAGAAGTAGAGTCGAGCTTGGGCTTTTAATAAATTAGATCATTTTTAATGGTTAGATCCTATTGAATGTCCAACTAGGGTTTACAAAATTTTGGGAGTTGTTTGTTTAGGCAAACCAGTGAGTCGTACTGGTATTCTTTTAGGCTAAGGCTATTGTATTAAATTCCTTTGTAGCATTATTCACTATGGTTGATAACTTGTTTTCAATCATGAATTTTGAATTCAAGCATGAAGAATTTTAGACTGTATTCATTTTTGGAGGTCTAAAATTTTTTATCACAGCTATTATTTGGGTGTATTAAATTGGTTGAAAATCTTCATGGCTTCGGTTTTGATAACAATAAACTACACAGTGAAAACTCGATATTGATTTTGGGCAATAGTTGTCATTTAAATAGTAAAATTTTAGTTAAGGTAATAGTAAGTTATTAGATTTTTATATTGAGGAGAATATTAATTATCTATTTTAATTATGATTATAAATTATAAGGCTTTATATATATGTTGGTATTTATATGTATAAATTAGTACGTATATATATATATATATATAGCTGAGTATATATATGTATGTATATGTATTAATATATATGTATCAACATATATGTATTTATTTATGATTGTATTTATTAGAATTGAAAAAAATAAATAAATCTATGAGGTTACTGTAGTTACTTGTTTCTGAATTGTGAACTATTGACTCAATTTTTCAGATTTTAGAATATTTTGAATAGTGTGAATAATGATAGTATTAGCATTTATTATGTTTTAATGAAATGCATATAAATTTATCTTAAATATGATTGCCATTTAAATGAGTATGATTGTCAATTAAATGAGTTATATCATAATACTCTATTCTTTCAGTTTGTAAGCTTTTCTTTGAATTAAAAAGAAGAAGGATTGAATTTGAATATCATTTTCTTGTTATAGGATTAAATGTTGAGTTATGATTATTATGTGATTTAAGATATATGGTTTCTTATGGAAATAAAAGGGCATGGATTCATTAGGTATATTGAAATATGGATTGCTTTTTGGAAAAATTGCACATATGGTTTCATTTGGAAAATTTAACAAGTGGTTACATTGGAAAGTTGGAAGTTTGGTTTCATTTGATGATTTCCGTTTGCTGGAGCAATAGTTATATTGAAGCAAAAGAAATAACTCTATTACTGAATTGAATAATCAAAATGTTGTTCTCTTCTGATATGTATAGATAGAGTTTGTGTGTGTTAGATTATGCAAGTGTGATCCTTTAGATTGGGTGGCTGTCATAAAGTGAGTAACTTGTGGTGATAGAAATATTTTTCCAGATGTTCTCCGACACTAGTCTAGATCCTTATGGGAAAGTTTATGACAGTTATTTAATCAAGTGGTAATACTTAAAATTCATGGGTGGGATTACATTTAAAAAAAAAAAAACATTATGGTTTCACCTAACATAATGAATCCTATGAATGGAAGATCGTAGATTCTTATGTAGACACTCATGAACTAATGGATCATTACCTTGTCATATTCTGTGCAAGTTTATTTCTGCATATCTATTTGTAAGAAATTATGTACTTTCTTTAAAATGATTATGGAAAATGAAAATAAATAATTTTTGAAATTCTAGCATATCTATTATTTAGATTACAAGTTACCATGTTGTTATTAAATCTAACATGCAGGTACTGGAGGTTTCATTAGCTTAGTTTATGCGACTAAGCCCTGTTTGTGTTATTGGTTGTGTTTGTTATGTTTTCAAGTTCAAAATAGGATTGGCCTATGGATTTAGAATATTAAACTGTGATTTAAATATTGTGGAAAGATTCTAGCTCTATTTGTTTAGTAATAAAATATCTCTGGAACTAATATGGATCAGTTGTCAATCTAATTGTATTTATAAACTTTGGAGGATTCTGTTATCAGAGTATATTATATACTCAGATGTAATTATTCTGGATTGTAATATCATAAGTTCACTCTTGTACTTGATTATAAAAGTTTGATGTTATGGAAATTGTATGGTAATTTTTAAAAAAAAATTGTATGGTTTTATCATTTTGGTTTTAGTATGGTTGTTACATTTGGTATCAGAGCCCAAGGTTGAAACACTCGGGACTCGATGTTTTAAATTAGGATTTCTTTTTGCTTCCTAGGAAGATTTTAATTAAATCTTTCTTATAGGAATTCTAGGATGCCTCCTGTTACTTGAGGATCACGAGGATGAGTTATCCCTAATGTTGATGCCGATGCAGGTAGAGGCAGACGAGGATGTAGAGGTTGCAGTCATGGCTAGGGTAGAGGTCAGGCTCATCAAGAAATGTTGGATGATGAAATTCCTCATGTTGAAGAAAAAGAGGGAATTCAATCTGAAATTCTTCAGCAGATTCTTGAACGTTTGGATGGGATTGAAGCTAGGAATAATGTTCCTGGTGGGGGAGCAAATGCTCAAAATCTTTAGGTTCCCTATGCTAATCAGACTATAGTAGAGAATCCTATTATCAAGACTCAGCTAAAAGACCTATCTAAGCTTAAAGGACCATATTTTTATGGAACATAAGCTGGTAATGAAGCAGAAGCATGGCTTGTGAACATCGATAGATATTTTATTCTGCATGATTATCACACTAATGTGAAAGTTCGTTGGACTGCAATGCAGTTGAGGTTGTTTGCATCCATTTGGTGGGAAATGGAATTAGAACACCTTGGACTTCATATTTCTCAAGTCACTTGGGAATTATTCTTAGAGAGATTTTGGGAAAGATTCATGTCTGAGTTTTGGCAGAAAACCAGGTCTGAGGAATTCTTCAACATATCACAAGGAAATTCTACAGTGGAAATGTATGAAAGAAAATTCTTTCAGTTAAAGAAGTATTCCAATTGGAATGAAGGAGATAAACCTTTGGTGCAACATTTTATCAGGGGTTTAAATCCTAGGATTGGTGAGGAAGTGAGAACTTTCAAACCTAAAATTGTTAAGGAAGCAGCTAATCAGGCTAAGCTTACTGAGATGAAATCTGGGTTTTTAACCAAAAACGTTGTTAATCCACCTATTTCTAGTAGTGATAAGAGTCAAAAACCTTGCAAGGATGATTCTAAGGTAGTACCTAGTAGCTTTGTAAGCAAATCTCAGAAGAGGAAATTTAATAAATTTGCCAAATCAAACAAGAGTTTTAAGTTCCCTGAAGTACCTAAATCTTTTAAGCCTGTTGAAAGTGTGAAACAGAGTTATGCACCGCCATAAGAAAATTCCTCACAGGATAAGAATACCAAAAGAGGAGTAGAATGTTGGCATTGTGGGCAGTTGGGTCATTTGCAATGGAATTGTCCTCTTCGAGGCAATAATCAGGGTAGGTCAAAAGCATCAGGTTCTGAGGCTACTGTTGGTGATTCAGGAAGGAGCCATCGCATATTTGCTATTGTGAAACATAATCAAGTAGAACATCAGAACACAGTGATTGAAACTAAAGGTAATTTTCAAGGTATGAAAATTTCCATTTTGTTTGACTCAGGTGCCATTGATTCTTTCATTTCTGCCAATTTGGTTAATCATTGTGATATTCCGTTGAGAAAGGCTGAGTTGGTATGGCAAGTCGAGTTAGCTTCTGCCAAACTTCTCTCTTCGCTCCTTCCACACTCTCTTTCCTTTAGGGTCTATTCTCCTTATGAAGACTTAGGTGACTTAGGGTTAGGTATGAATCAACAATTGTGACTCACCCATTTTGTCACTTAATCCATACCTTTTACTAATTGGTTGCATGTACTACATATGGATTGTCAATATAGATTTGTCCTTATCATCTAAAATTGTAAGAAATCCTTAAGTTGGCTCAAAAATGGTTTACATAGAAGTTTGTGCCATTATAAATAACTATGTCCAAAACTACTTATTCAACACTTGACGTGTCTGATGCTCGACATCCACTATATCTTCAATGTTGTAACTTGGCCTCTAAATGACTTGATATCCAATTATCACTCAACATCTAAATGACTTGTCATCTACTATCTATTCAACACTTGAGTGACTCAGCACTTATTTCTTACTCGACATATACTGTATAACTCTCTCAAAATTAACTATCTGACATCTTATGCTTGACATAGATTATTTGTTCAACATGAAATAAGCAAATGACTTGCATATGTTGTCACTCATATGTCAAAACCAATCTAAGATTAACAATCTTCCCCTTTTAAATGAGTGTAAAAAACACTTGGTCATGCATGAATAGCCTTAGCTCTTGAGCATAACTTAGATAATGTCCATTTAGCACTTGGCTTACATACAAAATTTCAAAACTTCAAAAATTTGCAAAACTTATGACTTGTCAGTCATAGCTCATAGTTCCATAACTCCCCTTGAGTTGATTGTTCTATTCTGAATCTGAAACTAAATATCTTGCTAAGTAGATCTATTGTGCTGACTTTGTTTTTTTAGTATCCACCTTTGTTTGGTCTCACCCAAAACATATTCTCTCCTTTCATTCATTCTCCCCCTTTCATTATCTCCCTCTTTTTTATACTTATGTCATGGGTGGTACATGAATTGTGTGTTTTTCCAAGAATGATTTATGGACATTAATCATAATATTTAGTGTTGCATCTTAGTTGTCACACACTACCTCTTGAGTTTTGATCTAAATGTCGAACTTGATAGCAAGGGTGACTAGGCCTTCATGAGTAGAAAGATGAGCATCTTTATTCATCAATGTCTCTACATAGGATAGTTCCTTGTGTAACACCTCCATGTGAGGGGTTGACATGGACTAGATGTTGATTAGTGTATCCCTAATATTTGCATCTTGAGCTTGTCAAGTTGTGAATTGACCTTGTGCTGATAAAAAATTTCTAAAATGAGATTGACTTTGACTAGGAGAGTAATGTAGAATGTTACCCATTTTCTGCAAATCTCCCACTAGATGGTCAATGTGTCTCTATAGTTCTTGTGTGAACAAGGGAACATCACACAACTTGGTGTAAAGAGAAAATATTCTCCAACATCTTCTTCACACAATCAATTTTGGTTGCTAACTCAACCTAGTGTAATAAAATGACACTGGATATCTATTCATTCATGTTTGTTTGAAATTTCTTCTTAGACCATTCCAGTAATTTGACATTAGTATTTAGGTCTTCATCATTGATCTTCTCTATAATATTTTCCAACTACTTAATGATTGGCTTTGTTTCATTAGGTGCAGGTAGGCTAAATGCATCAAGAAATATGTCTTTGATGTCATGAAGTGCTTATTTTTGCTTATGCTCCCTTTTGAGTAGTTCTTGGTGTTTCTTCCTTGCTAGAGCATCCTACAATATGCTCTTTTTCTCTATACTGATTGATGTAAGATCAAAATTTGGCAATTTAATCACCTCATCTAAGTTGATATCACCATAGGATGTCACCTCATCAACCTTATATGTGCTAGGACCTAGCCTTGATGCCTGCAATGGTGTAGCTTCTATACTTGGCCTATGAAGTGCTTGAATAATAATATGAGTAGTAGTGTTTGGTAAGGTAACTAGTGTTTGAATTGCTATAACTTCCTTTTAGTCAAGACCGAATTTTTAGTCCCAACCCTCTCCTTTTCAGTAGTTTCTTCTCTACCTTGTGCTTGTGGTGTAGGTGCAGAACTAGATTCCTAAGCTATTTGGACTAGTGTCTCTTCTTGCTCAATTATTGTAATTGTTGGTAGTGAGACATTTTGTACTATAGTACTACTATGTGAAGGCACAATTTCCTTCCTTTGGTATACTACAATAGACATTGTAGGTTTCACTTTTATAGATTAAGAGGGGGCAATGGATAATGCTTGTGTTTTCTCCCTTATAGATGCCAATTTTGCCTTCTAAATGTCATCCACACTCACCAAAACAAGATGAATGCATAGTTGTGCTTTGGTTGTGGAATTAATCAATATCTTTTGCATATTTTTCTTTGTTAGGGGATGGATGTTTAGAATGGTGGTGTGAGAGACATCCTTAATCTTTACTATAGCTACTTGTGGATTGGCACTCAACATATGTACTTCTAGTACATTCTAGTCTTGTTGTTTCTCTTCCTCAATTGTTACCTTTGCATTACCTTCCCCATATACTTCCCTTATAGATTCATCACTTTTTAATTCAACTACCTCTATTTCTTCTTTGTCTTCACCTACTTCCTTAGCTACTTGCTTAATAGCATTTTGTGTTGTCATCTCATATATCACTTTCCATAAATGTGTGCTTTATTGAATAACCTCTTCAATTTTCTTTTGTAAAATATTAAAATTTTGGTATGTTGAGAAAATCTTACCTTATACTTGTTAATAGCCTTTGTCATTTCAGATTTTTCCAAGTCTCTCATCACTCTTGCAAGTGTACCCTCTCTAATATTTCTCCTAGTTGTGAGACTATATTGCCACCTTTTCTCAACTCTATCATATAGGTTTTTGGGTATCTCAATTGGAACCTTCTTAAAAGTTGCCATCATGGCATATATAGATTCTTCTACATTATTCATTTCTATCTTCCCAAGTCATGTGTAAATCCACTAAAATCAGCATTATTCTTGATATTTTCACACAAGTTTTCCAAATTAGAAGAGGGACTGTGACTTACCACTTTGAATTGACTATTGTAATATGACTTGGTCCTCTCCTCATCTAATTCAGCCGGGGCAATATATTTACTTCTTTTTTTATGCTTAGGTTCATCTTCTTTTTTATTTATGCTAGCTCTCTTTCCTTTTGACTTCTAAACTTCTTGAGTCTTTTTGGTAGTAGCTCTTGTGCTAACCTTGGTGACATGAACTATAGGACTTTTTTGCGAGGGTTTCACAACCTTTTTGGGTTTTCTTGGTGTTGGCTTCTTTACTTTTCTCTTCTTTTCTTCTATGGAAATAGGTGCTTCATTGGCTTCTTCTCCCTTGGCACCTTCATCAAATTCTACTCCTTCTCCTTAGTCCTTACCTTGACCTTGTGTGAGAGAAAGTGGTGCTTGGGTAGGTGTATCTTTGTCATCTTCATTATCTTCTTCCTCTTCATCTCCTTCTAGGTCTTCACAAAATTGTTCCTTGATATTTTTCACAATCTTATTCTTCTTCCTCATCACATAAGTTGTCTTCAAATACATTGTGATATTTGACTTTGCTACATCATAATTTCCAAATGTAGTAGCATTGTTATCTACTTCCTTTACTAGTGAAGAAGTGATGGCTACAGATGCCTCATCAACATTAATCTCATAAGGAAATGTCTTAAGCCATCTCGCCCTTGGAACAACAACTTGGGCATAAGTAAAATCAACATCAACTAGAAAAATAACAGCATTGAAATTCTTCTCTACTAGTGATACTAGAATCCTTAGTCTTTGTTTCATTGACTTCTTATAGTCTTCAAAATAACTAGTCATCACAATCTCATAATTATCTCTAAGTTGCACTATGAATTCACCAATCTGCATTGTAACTGACCTGTTAGTCTTCCAAGATACTTTCACAAATGTAGGAAAAGTGTTCTGTACATAGAAAAATATACAAACAAGTATTGAACCAAACTTTCATTGTGCACTTTTTGTCTTTCTTATGGCTCCCAAGTTTTTGATAACTGCTAGAGTTTTAACTCAACAAGATCATAAGAATGGTCTTTCTTTACTATCTTGTAATCCGAATTGATAGCCATACATGGTACACTATTCAACCTACTAGATTGAAACAATTTATTTGCAATATCTCTCACTACAAATGTAATTAGGGGATAAATAATTATGTCTATGCTCATCCCTCTCTTGTTCCATAGTGCCCCTATATTCTTCTCAATTGCCTCTTTTGCATCACTCCTCATAGTCTTAGGTCTATCTAGAGTTGGGTACCCTATCACTCTATGAATAATCCTTTTTTTTAGTTTGATAGGGCCATCATCCAACCATATAGAGTTGTCATGAATACTACTAAGCACAATTTTAATCCACTTTTTCTTGAATATGGTAGGAAAATCTAGGGCATAGTTTAATCCTTCTCTCTCTATAACCTTGTTTTCCTCTTTCAATTCTTTGTTCTCACACAATTTTCCATATAAGTCTCTTATTTCCATGTCTCCAATGCTTCCTACATTATAAGTGTAGAAAAACCTTACATATTGCATCATTAAAACTTTACTGGTATCATAGATAACACACCAAATAGGTTTCCTTTATAAGCAATATCAGGAATAGCTCTAAAAAATGGTTGTTTGATGTCACTGTTTATTAAATGAACATTTAAAATTTTCTTTCCTTCCTTAACCATAGCAACAAAAGTGCTAGATGCCATAATAACTAACTAGGGTTTGCTAAAATTCAAACAACATAGCTTGACACATGATAAATACCTTGAAAAATCTAATGTTTGGTGTCAAGTAGTAGTTTATTTATTATGAAAATGCTTGAATCAATTTCTCCAATTTGCCTTATGCTCTTCATTCTCTCTTAAATCTTGAATGATTGCAAATGATTCAAAAATTGACCATATAGCCTTTGAAACTTTACAATAAATGCTCATTGCTTACACAATTGCAAGCTCAACTCCAATAGCAATTTTGACTTACTCGACTTCCTTGTAATTCCTACTATGCTTGGAAACCATAGTGAGTTTAGCCCACACTATCACCTTTAATAGCTTAGAAACGACTAAACTTTCACTTGACAACAATAGTGAAACTTTTCATGCTTGGTAGTAACATGAAAACTTGTAGATTTCTTCTTAGTTCTAACAAATGCTTTGCATCTTACTTCATACATATATGATCTTTTTAGAACTGAATCCTTGGAACTAATATATAATTGAACTTTGAAATATTAGTCCTTTACATACCTCTTGATTGTCTAGTTGGGGATGGTGTGATCACTTGATCCATCAGATGAATTGATCCTCTCTGAACTTGATGTACTACAAACTTCCCCTTTCTTCCATATCTTGTTCATCTATACTTTGACTTCTTTAGCATAAACCTTTCCTTTTCCTTTATTGAATTCACTGCTAGGTGCTTTTGACTTTGTTGGACAATGTTTGCTTATGTTACCAGTCTTCAAATAGCTAAAACATGTAGTTTGACTCAACCATCTACTATATTCACTTTTGAAATTTGTTCTAATTAAATTCTCAACAAAATTTCCATACTCTTGAAAATAGTGATAACTATACCCTGTATTGTAATCGCAATTGTAGGAATAGTCAGTATGGTTTACCTTGGCTTGCTTGTTTGATGACTAGTTAGGCTTTGATTGACACTCATATGCTTTATGTCCATACTTCTTATAGTTGTAATAGTAACCTTCAAATTTTTGTGTACTTGATGTCTTGGTCTTGCATTCATGTGCTTGATTTCCTTGATTATTAAACTTATGATAGTTACCCATGAATTTCTTCTTAGGGTTTTTATTTGCATTTTTGCTCCTGCAAACATATTCTATATGACCTATATTTCCATAGTTATGACAACTAGGTTTGTAGTTCTTACCTTTGTTGCTTCTTTGTTCACCACTTTTAGATGATTCTCCTTCTTCAATACTAGTATAACCCAATCTAGTAGTATCACTATTAGATCTAGGAGATCTCATCAATTGCTCAAAATACTTGATGGCTTCACTAGGTCTATTGAAACTTTCAGATTTTTTTTTCTCTTTTTAGATCATTTCTCAATTTTTCATTTTGCAACTTCAGTGTTGTGATCTCAATATCCTTTCAATCTATTGGTCAATATTCATTTTTCATCTTCAATCATGACTTTTTCTTCTTTAGCTTTCTTTTTCTACTCAGTCACTTCATATAGCAATACTGATTGGATTTCTTGTTCTATCTTAAGATTTATGACATCTTCAGTTAGGGCACCATTCTTTTCTAGCAGGTCTACAATTGCTGCATTAAATTCACTTTTGTTTCCATCTACAAACAATGTGATAGTGTCAATCTCCTGGTAATGTGTGTCATTCTCTTCAATAGCTATCTCTTTCCTTCTCTTTAATGATCGCTTCAACTCATCTCCTGCTTCATTCAACTGATGTAGGGAAAGCTGAATTTCATTCTTTTGATTCTCAATAGTCTTTCCCAACTTGTATACTTTCATCTTTAAGATCTTTCCTCAAAGCTACAAAACTTTCATTTACAAGGAATTGTGCTTTGATACCAATTTTTGGAAATACAATAGGGAAAGTAAACTCTGGGGGGGCATGGGTGAATCAGTCCTTCATAACTTTAACCATAAAGTCATTCACCACACATCCATCTCACAATTTGCATGTAAACTAAAATAACTAGCTAAACATATTCATTCATAGCATAAAAGCAAATTACATTCAACAAATATATGACACAAAATATTTGATTACCCAAAAACTCTCCAATGAGAAGGTAAAAATGGGGTGGGGATGACACCCACAAATCTTCACTACTATAGTAATAAAGTGTATCCAATAAAGGCTACAATGATTGATTATAAACTATGATCTTCCTTATTAAAGACTTACAAAATTGTTAGATCTTACCCTGTTAAAGGATTTCAACACCCTATTAGAAGTGTGTCTGATTAAAGGACTTAAAACTTATAATGAAGTAAGCACCCTATTAAAGGATTTACAATTGCTTGTTGGGACTACTCTATTAAGATATAATTTAACTAATCCACCTACTAGAATATGTTACCAATGATCCCATTATTAACAATGTACTACTAGATAACAAGTCACCTCTTTCTTGATGTATACTTGATCCTCTCTGATTAGATGTATCACTTCTTCCCTCTAATTCATTTTCTTTGTTCTCCTTTAACTTATTTTCTAATTTATCTCAATTCACAACTCCTTAGCCACCATGAATGCTCTAGGTGTGTATGCAAACTTCTCTCTTCACCCCTTCCACACTCTCATTCTTTTAGGGTTTGTCCTCCTTATGAAAACTTAGGTGACCTAGGGTTAGGTATGAATTTACAATTATGATTCACCCATTTTTCTACACAATCCATCCCTTTTGTTTATTGGTTGCACGTACTGCATAAGGATCCTCAATATAGATTCATCCTTATCATCTAGAATCATAAAAAAATTCTTAAGTTGACTCAAAAATGGTTTACATAGAAGTTTGTGCCAATACAAATAACTATGTCCAAAACTATTTATTCATCACTTGATGTCTCTGATGCTCAACATCCACTATATCTTCATTGTTGTAACTTGACCTTTGAATGACTTGGCATCCATTGATAACTCAACATTTGAATGACTCAACACTTATTGCTTACTCGACATACACTGTATAACTCACTTAGCATACACTATCTAATATCTTATGATAGGCATACCTTACTTGTTCAACATGAACTAAGAAAATGAAATAAGTATATTTTCACTCATATGTCAGAACCAATATGAGATTAACAATCTCTAAAGTATCAAGTATTGAGACATTGTAACTAGTGTATCAGGGTAAATCTCTTGATAGAGTGGTTTTAATAGACCCCTTATAGGCTAGATCATCATAAGTGATCAAAATTGTATCCCTAAAAGGAAAACTTTATTGTTGTAGTAGTGAAGATTTGTGAGTTTCATCCCTACCCCAATTTTACCTTCACCTTGGAGTGTTTCCAGGTAACCAAAATCTTTGTGTTATGTGTTGATGGATGTGATGCATAGTAAGATCTATTTTAGTTTTACAATTTTTGATTATATGGTTTATGATCTAAGATAGGAGATGAATTAGGAGTGAATGTAGTTGATGCAGGAGCATCCTGGGTTGCCTTGTTATCCTTCTCTTTTTTTGCTTCTTTTGCAATTGGTGCTGAGTTTAGGTGCCAAGTTACTGTAGCACTCTTCAGGTGTCGAGTTACTGTAGCACTCTTTAGGTTTCGAGTTCCTATAGTACTCTTCAGGTGCTAAGTTACTATAGCACTCTTCAGGTGCTAAGTTCCTGTCGCACTCTTCAGGTGCCGAGTTCATGTCACACTCTTTAGGTGTTGAGTTCCTGTCGCACTCTTTAGGTGCCGAGTTACTATAGAACTCTTCAGGTGTCAAGTTCTTGTCACACTCTTCAGGTGCCGAGTTACTGTAGCACTCTTCAATTATCAAGCTACTGTAGCATTCTTTCAGGTGTCGAGTTACTTAGTGTATGCTGAGTGCCAGTATTTGGACGTGATTTATGTGAGCCGACTTGTGAGAATTATTTCATTTGTGACATTTAATTTAAGATCTTTTCTTGGAATGAGTCTAGACTTTTTTTGGGTTGACCCTTCTCTTATGTAATTTTCTAGAAGCTATTTTGGCAAGTATAAATAGAGAGTTTAGGCTTAGAGCTAAGCAAGTTATTGAGAAGAAGGAAAGTTTTGGAGGGAGCAGAACTAAAAGTGCGAATTTGCTATTGGATCTTTGAATGTGAATGTATTGTAATTGGCCATAACCCAGAAGGCCTCACAACTGGGCATGTATGAAGATATTTTGATGAAGCAATAGAAGTATTTTCCTCTTCTCCTCCTTTGGTTGCTGTCCACTTGTGTTTGCTTCCATTGTGTTAACTCTTGCAAGGTGGTTTGGATAGCTGGGTGAGCCTTTGGCCCTAGTTATTCATCTTCTTTCTGGCGCAGTTGGTATTAGAGCTTGAGGTTCATCCTTGTGGAGATTGGATCATTTAGAACCCTAATTTGGATTTGGTTGTAGGGTGGCAGATCTACAGATTTGACCTATAACTTGCAAAGGGTTACGATCTTGCAGGAACCTAATTTGTAAAGATGGTTCATGGTAGAGGAAATAATATTGATAATGCTATATTGGATTAGTTGAGGCAAATTGCAGCTAGATTAGATGCTGTGGAGATAGCCCAAAGGAGAGGAGCACATCTTGATGATGTAAGTGATGATGAAGCAGTAGCACCAAACCATAATCTAGAACCTAAAGAAGACCAAGATGAAGCAAGATTGTTGAGAGTATTGAATAGAGCGAATTCAAAGCCTACTGAAGAAGTTGTTCCTTATGATGGAAAATTGGATACCAATGCTGTGCTGGATTGGATCTCTGATATGGAGAAGTTCTTTGAGTATGAAAACACTCCTGATAATAGAAAGGTGAAGATTGCAGTCACTAGGTTGAAAGGTCATGCATCATTATGGTGGGAACACTTGCAAACTGATAGACAAAGGAGAGGAAAGGAGAAGATCATAACTTGGCCAAAGATGGTGAACAAGGTAAAGAACAAATTCCTTCCTGTTGATTACCAAGTTAGCTTGTTGAGAAAGATGCACAATTTGAAACAAAAAGACATGACTATGAAAGAGTATATTGAGGAATTCTATAGACTGGACATCAGATCTGGACATGTGGATGATGATGTTGAGAAAATTGCAAGGTACATTAATGGATTGAGATCTAGAATACAAGATGAAATAAGTTTTGTGAAGCTGGAAAGTGTAGAAGAAGCATATCAATATGCCTTGAAAGCTGAGGAGATCTTGACAAAGAAGCATGAACAAAGATAGAGAGGTAGAGGTGGTAGATTCCAGAGAGGCAGAGGTAGATCTTATGGAGAAAGTGGCAGATATGACAGTTCTATGCAAGATAAAGGAAAATCTGAATGGAAGAATGATGAAAAAGGCAAGACTGAATGGAAAAGTGGTAATTCTTACCGAGGAGGCACTAATTCCTACCGAGGAAGAGGTAATTCTTATTCTAGAGGTGGATTTCATGGTAATTGTTTTAGATGTGGCAAAGAAGGGCATAGATCCTTTGAATGTAGATCTTCTGAAGGTGGGCAGAATAATAGAAATGTTGTGATTCAAGAAGATGATGAGGGTTCACCAAGTGGACATGAGGCTAGAGAAAATTTGATGGTGAGAAGAACCTTATGTAATAAGGGAGGTAATGAGGAACCTATTCTAATGAGAAGTCTTTTCAAGACAAGATGTAAGATGGCTGGAAAATGATGTAAAGTGATCATTGATAGTGGAAGTTCTACAAATCTGGCATCAGAAGAGCTAGTTATAAAGTTGCAGTTGGAGAGGCTGAAACATCCAAAACCTTATCATGTTTCATAGATTAAATATGAGCATAAGATATTGGTAAGTGAACAATGCCTTGTGAAATTCAAAATTGGACATTATGTTGATGAAGTTTTGTGTGATATTATGCCCATGGATTGTTGTCGTATTTTGTTGGGTAGACCTTGGCAATATGATAGATATGTTGTACATGATGGAAGATTGAATCAATATACTCTTTGGGTAAATGGGAAGAAACAAAAATTGTTTCCTTTGATTGAAGTCCCAGATGAGGTTAATTGTACTGCTATAAAAATTTGCATGGTTAATGGGAAACAATTTGAAAAAGAGGTGAAAAAGAACCATGTTTGTTTTTCTATAATTCCAAGAAAATTGAGTTTTGTCAATGGAGACCAAGTGCCAGAAAACAATGTTAACTAAGTGCTAGTCAGTGGTGACTGAGTGATAGATGGTAGTATTGACCAAGTGCTAGGAGAAATTGTAGAGTTGCTGAATGAGTATAAAGACATTATTGCTGAATATATTCCTGATGGTTTACCTCTAGTAAGAAGTATAAGTCATTGTATGGATTTGATTCTTGGAGCTAGTTTGCCAAACAAAGAACCATATAGATTGACACCTACAAAGAATGAAGAACTTAATAGACAAGTGCATGATTTGTTGTAGAAAGGTTTGATCAGAGAAAGCTTTAGCCCATGTGTTGTACCTATTGTATTAGCACCTAAAAAGAATGGAGAATGGAGAATGTGTACTAATTTCAGAGCCATTAACAAGATAATAATGAAATATAGGTTTCCTATGCCAAGAATGGATGACATAATGGATTGTTCGAGTGGAGTTATTAAAAAAGTTGCTGATGTATTGAGTAGAAGACGTTCTTTGTTGACTCAAATGAAGGTTGAAGTTCTTGGTTTTGATGAGATGAAAGAGTTATATGATGTTGATCCTGATTTGTCTGAGGCATGGAGAGAGTGTAGAGCACCAAATCTGATAGATCACATAAGTAAGTATGATGAGTATTTCATTCAAGAAGGTATGTTGTTCAAAGGTATTCAGTTGTGTATTCCTAGAAGTCCTATGAGGTTGAATTTGATTAAGGAAAAGCATAGTGGTGGATTAGCTAGACATTTTGGAATTGATAAAACATTGAGTTTGCTGAAAGAGAAATATTATTGGCCACAAATGTATAAGGATGTTTAGAAATTTGTAAAGAGTTGTGGGGTTTGTCAAGTTGCAAAGGGAGTGAGTCAAAATACTGGTTTGTATACACCTATTAATGTTCCTGAGAAATCTTGGACTCATATCAGTATGGATTTTGTTCTTGGATTGCCTAAAATGATGAAGTGGTATGATTCCATATTTTTTTGTAGTGGAAAGATTTTCTAAGATGGCTCATTTCATACCATGTAAGAAGACATCAGATGCAAAGCATGTTGCTGAACTTTTCTTTAAAGAGATTGTGAGATTGCATGGATTACCAAGAAGCATTATTTCAAATAGAGACAGTAAGTTCGTTGGTTATTTTTGGAAGACTTTGTGGAAGAAGATGGGTACTGAATTGAAGTTTAGTTCTACATTCCATCCACAGATAGATGGACATACCGAGGTTGTGAATAGAAGCTTAGGTAATTTGCTAAGATATTTAGTTGGGAATAAGCCAAGTAATTGGAAGATGGTATTGGAACAAGCTGAATTTGCATATAATAATTCTGTAAAAACCTTTTGAGATTGTTACTGGAATGCATCCTAGAGGTATATCAGATTTGAGATATGTTGTTGGTAAAGAAAAGAAAAGCACTGCAGGAGAAGAATTTGTTGACTTTATGGAGTCCTTGCATAAAGAAGTGAAGTTGAGGTTGGAACAAAGTAATTTGAAGTATAAGGAGAATTTTGATCAGTCTAGAAGACACCACAATTTTCAAGTTGGTGATGAGGTGATGGTTCATCTAAAGAAAGGAAGATTCCCAGTTGGAACATATAGAAAGCTGAAGATGAAGAAATTTGGACCTTGTAAGATCCTAAAAAAGTTTGACAGTGGTAATGCTTATGAAGTTGAGTTACCTGATGACATGGATATATCTCCTATATTTAACATTGCTGATTTGTATAAGTATCATGAGTCAAAGGATGAAGTTGTTATACCAGATGATTATCCTAAGAAATAGATTGAGGAAGTAGAACAAATATTGGATCAGAGAGTTAGCAACAGTACAAGAGGAAAAGATTACTATGAATATTTGGTGAAGTAGAAGAACAGACCTATTGAAGATGCTTCATGGATTTCTCAATTTGATTTGGATTTAGCTTAGGTTGGGACATCTCAATGATTCAAGAGAATCATTTATTCCAACCCTGGTTGTCTGATGCAAGAGCATTCTGGGTTGCCTTGTTATCCTACTCTTTTTTTGCTTCTTTTGCAGTTGGTGCTGAGTTCAGGTGTCAAGTTACTATAGCACTCTTCAGGTGCTGAGTTACTGTAGCACTCTTCAGGTGTCGAGTTACTGTAGCACTCTTTAGGTGCTAAGTTCTTATCTCACTCTTTAGGTGCTGAGTTCCTATCATACTCTTCAGGTGCTAAGTTACTATAGCACTCTTCAAGTGTCGAGTTCCTGTCACACTCTTCAGGTGCCAAGTTACTATAGCACTCTTCAGGTGTCGAGTTACTATAGCATTCCTTTAGGTGCTGAGTTACCCAATGTATGCCAAGTGCCAGTATTTGGACATGATTTTTGCAAGCTGACTTTTGGGAATTATTTTATTTGCAAAATTTAATTTAAGATCTTTTCTTGGGATGAGTCCAGACCATTGTTGGGTCAGCCCTCCTCTTATGTAATGTTCTAGAATGTTCTATAAGCCATTTTGGCAAGTATAAATAGAGAGTTTACGCTTAGAGCTAAGAAAGTTATTGAGAAGAAGGAAATTTTTGGAGGGAGCAAAACTGAAAGTGCAAATTTTCTATTGGATCTTTGAATGTGAATGTATTGTAATTGGTCGTAACCCAAAAGGCATCACAGCTAGGCATGTATGAAGATATTTTGATGAATCAATAGAAGTATTTTCCTCTTCTCCTCCTTTGGTTGCTATCCACTTGTGTTTTCTTTCGTTGTGTTAACTCTTGCAAGGTGGTTTGGATAGCTAGGTGAGCCTTTGGCCCTAGTTATTCATCTTCTTGCCTATGTCAGTAGTTAATATTTTATTTTGTTGCAAAGAATTAAAAGTTTTATAGATCTTTATTTGCCCCCCTCTTAGTATCTTTCTTACCAATAAGACTTCCAAAAATTGGTATCAGAGCCCAGTTCTCTTAGAAGAAGTCTAACATCTTGAGAGTTGAGATCTTAAAGATGAAGGCTTAAAAATTGGGAAAAACTATTGAGAATTAGATGATTGACATCTAGATCATACTACAACAACTTGAAACAACAAGAGAGGAGTTAAGGAAATCCTTAAGGAAAAGGAAGGACATGGCCATTCAACAAAATGATACACTCTTCCAAGAAGTAGACATCAAAGGACTACTTGAAAGTGAAAATTCTAGTGAAAGTGATTCAACAATAGTAGATGGCTTAATGGATAATAGCAATATTCTAAATGAATAAGTTAGAGGATTAAAGAGAGAACATGAAATCCAATCAGTAAGACTATGTGAAGTGACTAAATAGAAAAATAAAGTTGAAGAAGAAAAAGTCATGGCTGAAGAAGACAAGAGACAAATTGTTACTAGACTTAAAGAAAGGTCATCTAATGTGTAGAAAACTATAAACAATTAGTTGGATGTGATGAATCAATTGCTACTTGAAGATTAGGAGCTTAACATAAAAGACATAGAGATTGCAATTATGAGATCTAAAGTGACCAACTAATGAATGAGTTAAGATCTAAGAAGGAACTATTGGAACAAATGAATAAACCTAGTGAATCTATAAGATACTTTAAAGAACCGAAGTGTTCACCAAGGTCATCCAATGATACCATTGGTTTAGGACATACCAAAAAATCTTCAACTACCAAAGAATGAAAATCATCCAAGAGTGGAGAGCAAAGAAATAAAAAACCAAAAGGAAAACCTACATGTTGTCATTATGGCTAGTTGGGACACAAAACAAAAATTTGCAGAAGTAAGATTGGTAAGAAAAATCCTAAACCTAAGTTTACTAGTAACTATTTTAATTGAAAGAAACAAGGACACCAGGCACAGGAATGGAGGTCAAGGGAAAGTGATACACCTATTGCACCAAGATTTGAAGGACATTACTATTGAAAATAATTAATCAATTGTATATTGTCTTTGATGTTACACAAAGTTTCATATCTTTACCAATCAATGTATCTCAAGCTCACTTGGGCAATGAAAATAGTTTCATGTATCTACCAAGCATTCTAGTATTTTCCAAGTTCAGAAGATAGTGTCTACCGAGTTCACTTGGGCTCCAATGAGAAGTTCATAGAAGTTCAGTGTTAACCAAGCTCCCTCAGTTAATAAAGGAAAAGTTGGATAGAACTAGTGTTAATCGAGCTCACTCGATTATCAAAGGAAGTTTCCAAAGTTGCACTATTAACCAAGTTCACTTGGTTAACATAGGAAAATCATTTTAGTGTTAGTGTCTATCGAGCTAGGTCAACTAACAAAGGATTTTCTTGTTTTGACATATTGAGTTTAATGGATTTATTTATTGGTTCTAGCTAACTAAAGAGATAAATAATTATTGTTTTAAGTTGTATTCAAGCCAACTTGACAATGTATATGATATAAGTATAAGGTCAAAATGAGAATTGAATTTTTGAGAATGTGTGGAAGATAAGAAGATGTTTAGAGGAAGAGAATTGGAAGGATAAGCATAATATCCTTGTTGGGTTGCAAAGATTAATCTAATCAAGAAGGATCAAGTATTTGAGCCAGAATGAGATCTAAAATTAGCAATATAGTTGCAACAACAATCAGGTCATTTCATTGTTACTCTCTAACCATTGTAGTAGTGAATCAAATCTCTTAACAGAGTTAGCCTAATAGCTATTTGTAAATCCTTTAACAAGGTCACATTTTTAGATTGAAGTGTCTAAAGACCTCTAATAAGACCACTCCTAATAGGTTGATTAAATCCTCTAAAAAGGTCACACCTAGCACTGTGTTTTGTAACCTTTAATAGGGTTGGCTCCTAATAGGGCTCATTTCTGAAGAGTAAAAAACAATAACTAGTTGCAATTGGTGGTTTTTCCCAAATTGAGTTTCCATGTTAAATCTTGGTATCACTTGTGTTCGTGCTATTTATTTTATGTCTATGAAACTAAGTTAATTAAGGTTAATCATAGTTAACATCTTAAGATTTGCATGTTCAATATTTTTTGAGTAACAATTGATATTATAGTGCTTTCCAAGTTGCAACATATTGATAGTGTTAACTAAGTGCCTATGTTTTAATCAAGTAACAAAAATTTCAGAAGAGTTTATGTTTTGTATTGATATCTAAGGGATTTTGGATTTATTTTGTAGTAACTGATTCACCCCTCCCCTCTTAGTTACTTTCTTATATCTCCAACAATTGGTATTACAACTTTTGGTGCTTGTAGAGAAGGTTTCAAGGACCTAAGCTAAAGATCAAGATGTCTTATAGGAGAGATATTCCCAAGTTGAACAAGGATAGCTTTGAGGAATGGTAGGAACTAAAAAAGCTACATCTAGCAACTATCAATGATTCAGGTCTGAAATATTTGAATACTTAGTGTAAAGCTCCTACTAGAACATTAACTATGGAGGACATTGTTGAAAAGAATAATCATGACATTTTTATGATTGACATTTCATCTACTATGTTGAATTTGATAAAGTCAAAGGGTGTGCTACTACTCATAAGAGTTGGAAAAAGATGAAAGATCTATGGAGGTGATGATAGTGTAAGTGCAATCAAAGCCTCTCAAGGGAAAATTGATGATGTCACAGTGGTAAGCAAGGTACTCAAAACTCTTCTTCCTATCTATGAAATTAGAGTGTCATCTATTCAAGAGAAGATATGTTATCCAAATAATAAGATAAATTTGGATGCTCTAGTGGGAAGGTTGACAACATTTGAGCTAGATAACTATGATAATTATGTTCTTAGTTCTAGAAATCTTGAGTCTACATTTGAAGCTAAGTTGTCACTCAAAGATGCAAAGTCTAAAGGAAAATAATTTGATAGTGAAGAGGAAGATAGTTTTGATAGTGATCTTGAAGCCATTGAAGCCTTGATTGCAAGAAGATATCCCAAAGGCAAAGGAAAGTTCAAAGGTAAAAATCCTCTAATATGTTTTTCTTGTGAAGAAGTTTGTCACATTGCTACAAGATGTCCAAACAAAGAAGGAAAAGAAGAAAATAAAAGCAAAAAGTATAAAGGCAAGAACGATTTCAAGAACTACAAGGACTAAAAGGATAAACATAAGAAGTCATGTTTCATGGCTAAAGATTTTGATAGTAGTGATGATGATGAAATGGTTTATATTGTTGTGAAATATGAATCAAATAATGATAATGACAATGATAAAATGACACTTATTTCTCATGTTAGCAAAAATGATACATGGATTATTAATAGTTGTTGTTCTCATCATATGATTGATGATAAAACAAAGTTTGAACATATGGAACACTATGATGGTGGAAGTGTAAGATTTGTGAATAATGAACCATGTTGCATAAAAGGAAAAAGGTTGCATTTCTTTAACCAATGAACTCAGATGTGATAATGCTTATTGGGTTGAAGGACAAGAACATAGTCTATTGAGTGTGGCATAGTTGAATAACATTAGATTCAAGGTAGAATTCATGAATGGGAAGGCTTTTCTACTAGATGGAAAAAGAAAATCTAGTTGGGTCTAGTAATCAAATGAAAGGTAACTTATTATACCTAGATCTAAGTGAAAGTTCATGTTTCATTTCTCAAGTAGAAGAAATCTAGTTATGGCATAAAACGTTGTGTCATGTGAACTTTGATAACCTGATCAAGATAAGAAAAAAAAAAAGAGTGAGAGGTATTCCTAGTTTGAGGAAACTTGATATGGGCTTACGCAAAAATTATCAAATTGGTAAGATGGGCAGGACAAGTTTCAAAATTAAGAACTATCATTCTAAAGAAGTCTTGGAGCTAGTTCATACAGACCTTTGTGAACCTACTGGCATAAAGAGCTATAGTGGAGATAAGTATTTTATTTTTATTTTTTATGATTATTGTAGGATGATGATAGTAATGTATATAAAAGATAAGTTGAAAGATTTTTAAAATTTCAAGTGGTATCTGGCAAGAGTAGAGAAGGAAATAAAAAATAAGCTGAAATATTTGAGATTAGATAGAGGAGGTGAATTAATTTATAATGAATTCAATGAATTGTACACTAAAAGAGGAATCAAAATATAATTATCAGCCCTTGGTACACCTCAGCAAAATGGTATAGAAAAAATAAAGAATAGATCAATCATGGATTGTGCAAGAACCCTGATGATAGAAAAGAATGTTGCAATCAAATACTAGAAGGAAGAAATCAGTACAGAAGTTCATACCATAAATAGAGTATAGTTGAAGAAAGACTCAAATCAAACTCCTTATGAACTATGGTATGGCTACAAACCTAATGTAAGTTCCTTCAAAGTATTTGGTAGAAAATGTTATATTTTGAAGGAAACTAGGAAAGATAAATTTGATGTCAAAAGTGTTGAAGGCATATTCCTAACATACTCTGGTAGAAGTAAAGCATACAAATGTTTGAATTTAACTATTCATAAGATCATAGAAAGTGCACATATAAGAATTGATGAGTTTGTAGAAAAGAGTGAAGAAGAGAGAAAAAAAGAACTAGAAGGCTACATAAAGTTTATTTACTTTGAACCCGATACATTGCCTAATCTAATTGGAAGTCAATAGACTTCACCTCATGAGTCCCCAAAATCTCTAGAAGCGCCTAAGTTGCAGCTAGTGCAACCTAAGTCAAATTCTGGACTTGATTCATAGTCAGAAGATACCACGTTGTAGATAGTGCAACCTAAGTTTGAGTCAAAAGGACTCAAGTCACAGATAGTGGGACCCAAGCATGATGCAGAAGATCATGGTGAGGATAGTAGAACAAGCTCTAAATCCAAAGTTCCTATACTTGCAAGATATTCTAGAAGGCCATGTACCTAAGAAAATCATTAGAGACAAATTAGAGGGTACAATGACAAGGAACAAATTGGAAGGTACATGTTTTCTTACTGAATTTGAACCTAGAATAGTTAAAGATGATTTGGATACTGAAAGTTGGATTTAAGAAATGGAGGAGGAGATTGAATAGATAGAAAGAAATAAGACCTAGACTCTTGTTCCTAGACCCAACAATAAGAATGTAATTGACACTAAGTGGGTATTCAAAAATAAGTTGGAAGAAGATGGTGAATTTTCAAGAAATAAAGCATGGTTAGTATGCAAAGGTTATTCTCAAGAGGAAGGTATTGATTATAGTGAATTTTTTTCTCTTGTTGCAATATTAGAAGGTGTCAGGACTTTACTTTCTTATGCTACACATAAAGGATTTAAAGTGTATTAGATGGATTTGAAATCTACATTCTTGAATGGAATTTGAGAAGAAGAAGTCTACATATAGAAACCTAAAGGTTTTGTAGATCCTAGCAAAAAGGACATGGTTTGTAAACTTCATAAAGCATTATATGGTCTCAAACAAGCTCCTAGAGCTTGGTATGAAAGACTTCATAATTATTTGATGAAGATTGGTTTTCAAAGGACAAATGATAACAACAAACTTTACATCAAAGAAGGAATAGATAAGAAGATTGAGTTGGAAAAAATCTTTGTGGATTATACAATGTTTACTAGAAATGATGATTTGTGCAAATATTTTTTAGAGAAAATGTGTAATGAATTTAAGATGTCAATATTTGGAGAAATCAAATTCTTTGTTGGCTTACAGATTCAACAGAAGAAAGATGGTATCTACATTGCTCAATCTAAGTATATCAAGAAGATACTGAAGAAATTTGGAATGGAGGATTTAAGACAAGTTGGAAAACCTATGTCTACTAGACATAAGCTTTTCAAAAATGATGATTCCAAGGAGGTATATTAGACCACATATAGATCTATGATTGGAAAGCTATAGTATGCAGCACATATTAGACCTGATATTTCTCTTGTAGTTGGTATGATGGCAAGATTTTTAGCTAATCCTAAAGAAAGTCATATGATGGAAATAGAGAGAATCATGAGGTATCTAAAGGGTATTGAAGATTATGGATTATGATACTAGAAAGGAGGCAACTTGGATTTGAAAGCCTTTTACTAATATAGATTGTATAGGAAGTGTTGATGACAAGAAGAGTACCAGTGGGGGAAAATTCTTTCTTGGTAAGAGACTAGTGTCTTGGAAAAGTAAAAAGTAGAATTACATCTTTCAGTCTACAAGAGAGGTAGAGTATGTTGCAATAGTAGTCAATTATTCCAATATTGTTTGGTTCAAACAACTATTGGTATGTATGAAGGTAGAAATCAAGGATCCAGTGGTTATCTTTTGTGATAACACTAGTGCAATCAATATATTGAAGAAACCTATGGTGCATACCAAGACCAAGAATATTGCAATAAAATATCATTTTATAAAAGAATTAGTGCAATAAAAGAGGTTAGATTAGAATATTTGAATACTAAAGAAAAAATTGTAGACATATTCACCAAGCCATTACCTAAGGATGCATTTTTGTATCAAATAGGTAAGCTAGGGGTTATTCCCCTATCTAAATCTCACTAAATAAAGTTTAGTGATGCATCAACCAGAGCATGTTGAAGATAAGTTAAGTTGATGCAATTATGAAAGGGAAGATTATATATGAATCAATACATTAGGTACATTGAAATTCACTAGATATTGTCCTTGGCAGAAGATGTCAAAGAGGGAGAGTTTGTTGTGTCATATCACAGAAATTTTGTAAAGATTTTATAAAGAAAGAGTTTTCTATATCAAAGAAAATTTCTAAATGTTTGAAGATGTCAAAGAGGAAGAGCTTGATGAAGAATAAACTTGAAGAGTTTTCTAATAGAGGGAGAAACTAAAATTAGAGGGAGAGAATGATGTCAGAGGGAGTTCACATTAACAGAGGGAGTTCTCATGAGTGAGAATTAGAATGAAACTAAGGATATTATCCTTAGTTTTATTTTTCTCTAAAATTTCATTGTATTATGACATGTTGTGTTGCCATCAATGCCAAAGCGGGAGATTGTTGAAAACAATTGATCAATTGTATATTGTCTTTGATATTACACAAAATAGCATATCTTTATGAGTCAATATATGCCAAGCTCACTCAGGTGATGAAGATAGTTTCCTGCAAAAGCTAAGCATTCCAGTGTTTGCCAAGTTTAGAAGATAGTGTCTACTGAGTTCACTCAGGATACAAAGAGAATTTTGTAGAAGTTTGACATTAAACAAGCTCACTTGGTTAACAAAGAAAAATTTGGATGGAACCAATGTTAACCAAGCTCACTTGGCTACCAAAGGAAATTTACAACAGATAAATTATTTCAGTGTTAGTGTCTACCAAGCTGGGTTGATTAACAAAGGATTTTCTTATTTTGGCATATTTAGTTTAATATATTTTTTTGTTAGTTCTAGCCAAATGAAGAGATGAATAATTATTTTTTTAAGTTGTATTCAAGCCAACTTGAAAATGTATATGATATAAGTGTAAGGTCAAGTTGAGAATTGAATGTGTGAGAATGTGTGGAAGATAAGAAGATGCCTAGACAAAATGAATTGGAAGGATAAGAAGAATATTTGTGTTGGGCTGCAAAGATTAATCTAGTCAGGAAGAATCAAGTATTGGAGCCAGAATTGAGATTTGAAATTAGCAATATAGTTGTATCAACAATCAGGTAGTTTCATTGTTACTCTCTAACCATTGTAGAAGTGAATCAAATCTCTTAAGAGAGTTATCCTAAGAGATATTTTTAAATCCTTTAACAAGGTGGAATTTTTAGATTAAAGTGTCCAATGACCTCTAACAAGGCCACCGCTAATAGGGTGATTAAATCCTCTAATAGAGTCACACCTAACAAGGCTCACTTCAATAGAGTTAAAAATAATAACTAGGTGCAATTGGTGGTTTTCCCAAATTGGGTTTCCATGTTAAATCTTAGCATCACTTGTGTTCATGCTATTTCTTTTATGTGCATGAAACTAAGTTAATTAAGTCTAATCATAGTTAACATCCTAAGATTTGTATGTTTAGTAATTACCGAGTAATAGTAGATATTATAGTGCTTGTTAAGTTACAACATATTGATAGTGTTAACCAAGTGCCTATGTGTTAATTGAGTGATAGGAGTTTCAACAAAGTTTATATTTTGTATTGACATCTAAGGGATTTGGAATTTAATTTTTTAGTAACTTATTCACCCCTACCCTCTTAATTATTCATCTTATATTTCCAAAAATTACTACATCTATTAGAAATATCGATATAGAGCTCAAGAATGTAGATCCAAGGAAAAATCAAACTAGACATCTAAGAAGAAAGAACATGCACCTAAGAAAAGTAACTCTTACAAATGGGATTATAAGACATGGTATGGTTTTTATTATTGTGGAGAGTATTGTCACATTCTAGAAAATTGGAGTAGGACACAATTTAGAGGAAATTACAAGATATGGTTAAATGAAAGCTTAGTTTTCTTTAGTTGTCACAAGGTTGGACATGTAAGTAAGAACTGTAGGACCAAAACATCAACACCAAGAAATGAACACATTAAAGGAAAAGGAAAAGTTGACATAGAACAAACAAAGATAGAGATGAGTCAAACCTAGAGAAAGAAAATAGAAGATGGAAGTAGTGGATCAAGTGAAGCTAAGATCACCTAATCTAATCGATTAGGTGATCACACTAGTTCCAACTGCAAAAAGAAGGTATGTTAGGAATTGTACATTTGAATGATACATTATATACTAGTTCCTCACAAGAGAAATGATTAAAAGTCCATTTTTTCATGAATCTAGATCTGAGAAAAGAATTGAGAAAAGTAATTTGTATGCATAATAGATGTTGGGTATAGGTGTTATTGCATTTAGTGATAGATCAACACCATATGATCCTAGCATTCATATAGAACCAAGTTGATGTGTTGACCGAACTAAGAAATAGAGATCGAGTGATTGAAGGAAAGTAGTGTGAACACAATATTATGTTAAGGCCAAGAAAATAGTAATGCACCATATATAGCACAACACATTTTTTCAAAACTTAATTTGACAGATTAAAGGTTTATATTGAATTTGTAAAGTTCATTTTAATTTATCAATAAATTTTGAACACCTAGGCGATTCAAAGATGACTTAAAGGTGATTTCAGTGAAAGTGTGAGCAAATCTCAATGTGTCATTGAAAAAATTGTAGAATGAAGTAATTAAGACTTGAATTGTTGAGTTTAGTTATTTTCAAAGTTGTTGAAGTTAAGTCTCAAAACCCTATTTTCAAAATGGTATCTTCTGTGTCTACATCTAGAAATAAATGTTGAAGAAAAGCAATGCAAAAATTGTGAGGATTGATAAATGTCCTTCACCAAAATTTTAAGGAATACCCTGTGTAGTGCCTCTTGTGTTTGCATTATGTACCCTTGTTGATTTTTGATTCAAGAGATACTTCATACTCTTATTACATGTATTTTGAGATGACCTAAGGGTCGAATGTTATATCTTGATTCAGTATCATAGATGCTTTACTGATATGTTGTTAATTTTAACATATTTACATGTTGATGCCATTTTGAGATGATAATAGATCAATGATGATATCTGATTATCTGGTATTTGGACATATTTTGTAATTCTATTATGCGATGGATTTTATGCTATGGTTATTTACTTCATTCTTGTCTCTTTATGTTTTATACAAACATGAATGATGCAAATGGATTAATTAGGTATTTAATGCATTTTACTTTGGCTATGATATTATATGTAATTGTACTTGATTGTATATTTTAGTTTTCATGATTCATATCCCTAGAAGTGACACATGGAGTTAGTGATTTAGCTATTCATATTTTACCAATGTCATCCCTATGTGGTTGATGTATCCTTATTTTAATTGTTAATTAAACCTTTTGGTGATTATTAAATCTAAGCTCATTTGCATTATGTAATTAGACTAGTGAGCATGTTTGTGCATTTAGAGATTTGCATTGTCATGAAAGTTGTTAAATGATTTTCTATGATTTTGGGTTTTTGAGCTTTAAATCTTATTGTATTTAATTTTTGGCAACTTTTCCTTAGATGAATTCCCATTACAAAAAATAACCTTATTTTGTTTGGGTTGATTCAGAGTGTAGCTAGTTTAACTAGCTATTTTTCCTAATTGACTATTCACTCAAAAAGTGAATAAGTATTGAAAAAGGGATTTGTTTTCTCAGTTTTCAATTTTTACAATATGGAAATTGGAGAGATTTTCTAAAATCCTCTTTCTGAAAGATTGGATTTATGTTCCTTCTGAGAGCTATGAGCATGGGATTTTCATAAGATCAACCTCATTGGATCCAGCTTAGGTAGAACTTGCTTTGTCCTAATTTCTAACAGATTTAGTGGGCAATTTATTTTATTGAGTTGTTTTCAATTTCTGCCCCTTTTGCTATCAGGTAGGGATTTCCAATTTTCTTATTTCTACTTCATTTTAGCTTCTATTTCTGGTACTAGTTTGTTAGGAGGTTGAGAACTAGTGTTCCCCTCTATTTCTATTTGCTGGTACTACCTGGTTGGTTGGGTATGAACACTTTCACTATTTTTGGGATGGGGGTTTGGGGTTGCGCATTGTTATGCTAGTCATTTTTGCATATAGTGTCCAAACCCAAATACTATCAAATTTTCATAATTTTTGTACCCAAGGACCAAATGGGTATTAATTTCAAAGTTTTCTAGTTTTGGGGGGTTTTACCTCATTTTGCGTGCACCCTATTTTCTCAAGTTTTCTTGGCATAAAAACTATTTGGATGTTGGTCAGAGCTTTATTGTACTTTTTTTTTGCATTGGGATGCATGTTGCATCCATCCTACTAAGTCTATTTTTGGTTGAGTGACTTTTCTAATTGTGTTCTCATCCAGTCCTTGTCTTATGATCTTCATGATGGTGGTGCGCCACAAACAAGTATGTGCACATACATTTCTCGAGTGACTTGCAAGGCTCGATCTTCTATGGTACTTCTGAAAGTTATGATCATTAGGGTTGGGTTTGGAATTTTCATACCTATGGGCACTCATCATTAGATGAGCATGGGTAGGGTAAGGTAGCATATGGAGGGGGCTTCTATCTCACAGCATGGTGTCATGATGTGATAGGTTTTAGAGAGGAAGTTTTAAGTAAGTGACAACTAAATAAAACACTGGGAGGTAATAAAATTTAAGATAATAAAAAAATGCTTTTGTTTGTGAGCCTTCCATTGGGAATTTGAGTCTGCACAAATATGAGCTTGGGCTTGTTGATGCCAAGAAACTCTTCATAATATCAGCCCCTACTTAGCAGCCCATTAAGTGTCTGACTAGGACCTATAGTTTATGCATTTATTATGTTCTTGGTTTTAGTCATCATACTATCTAGCATGAGTGTTAGCCATGGAAATTTTCTTTGTGTGTGTTTAAGGTTGGATCATTATCTCCATTAGCAAGATGGGACTGGGCACATGGGTTCCACATGGTTGGGAGGCATAGCTCCCTATATCACTTCTAGGGACTGATGTTTAGAGATGGTCTATTGTCCTAGTGCAACCATTGGTAGATTTTTTCACTTGGTACTTTAGGTTCTAGAGTATGCTTCCTTGTGCTTTATGCTTTCATTGGAATGCTTGTATATCATGTTTAGATGGTGTTATTTATTGACACATTTCCTTATTACAATGATTAGCATATGATAGATGATGTTATCTGTATTTGTAGAATCAACTTATGCTTTACTTCTAGTATGTTGGATTTCCTCATGCTTATTTTGTGGCATGTTTTAGCAATGATGTCCTTATATGATAGCACCGATGATTTGATCGATAACTTGGGATGTTATGCATGAGGGATGGGTAGGGCCCATGATGGTCTTATGATGCTATTATGGTTGGGAGGAACCATGTACTTAGTTTGGTTGTACTATTCATTATGATGTTATTTCTATTTATTACAATGTTGTTTTAGTACACTACAAGTGTTACCTTTTGTACTTTCCCTTCATTGCTATGTTTACTCATTAGATTCAAATTCTGGCTTTCCATCTTTCAATTATTGTTTGAGTGTCCTTGTCTTGAGATGTGGATCTAGTACTCCCCAGTGAGGAGGAACTTAATTCCTTAGCTTTTTACCTTTTTTTTTTATGGTTTTCTATATCAGGATCTTGCACAAAATTGTATTTTCTCACATGAGAATGCAAGATCCTGCATGGTGTGTTGGGTTTCCTAGCATGGCCTTTGGCACTTTCTCACATGGAACTGAACACCAGTTTTGGGTGTCTTGGCTATTTGGCCAAGTACTTTGTCATGCCATATGGTGTACATCCTCACACAAAAGGTACTTCCTCATATGACATGTTGCTCATCTTCATGTGAAAATGTGTCAATTTGTGGTCCTCACACAAAAAATTCCCATAGTGGTAACCATGGTGAAGAACATCATGAAGAGGGACGCCAACAAGGAGAGGGAGAATAGGGAAATAGTGAATCAAATGGTGTGGCTGCATTGATGCCAATGCTTTAGGAGATTATTTATCAGTTGGGCCCTTGTGTAGAGGAATGCTAAGAACATCATAACTAGGAGGAGGGGTCCCATCATGGGGATTCCAATCATTCAAAGCATAGAGAGGAGGAATAAGAACTTGAATGTTCTTGTACTCCACCAGGTGGCACAAGACACTATTACGATGGTAGGGACCACAACAGTGAAGATTCCATTAGGCTGGATATCATAAAGTCCCTTCATCAATCCAAATGACCATTGTACAATAGTAAGTGAGGTGGTCTCAAGGAAAAGACTTAGTTATTGGACATGGAGCGCTACTTCACCATGTATCCATATGCAACCAATTTGAGAACATGGTGTGCAATTTTGTAGTTGAGGGACCACACATCCATATGGTGGAATAGTGAGAGTTAGAAGCTCTAGATCAATGTTGTAGATCTCACCTAGGAGATCTTTGAGGAGAGGTTCTAAGAGAGATTCTTATCTCCTCAGTTTAGGGAGGCCTGTGCTAATGAGTTCTACATAATCCAACAAGGAAATATGGCAGTGGATCAGTATGAAATCTAGTTCTTTGAGCTTAGGTAGTATTCATGCTATAGCCAAGATGATTTACTCTTGAATCATCATTTCATCTGAGGCCTTAAGGATGCCCTTATTGGAGATGTCCAAATGCATCAACCTAGGACTCTTGTTCTCCTTGTTGAGAAGGCATGTATTGAAAAGGATAATTTGGTTAGATGTTTTAGTATCATATCTGGTTCTTAGAACAAAAGTTCTTAGAATTTAGGGCAAGATGCACAGTTTACCCAGTCCTTTGGGAAGGGCCAAGCCCAATCCAAACCTTCTTAGAGTAGTAAACATCATGCTCATCAATGGGGATATTAGCCCAAGGGTGGATAGTCTTCTAGTGCCTCAGGATATAAAGGACATAACCTAAACCAAGGATAGAAATCTTAGTAGGATTGTCCCCCTCAGAGTGCTCAATAGAGTTCTAGTAGGGGTAGTGCACCTTATCCTAGTGCTACCTAGGGTGGTTGCAGAATAGGTTCCAACTTTGGAGGAAACTATTTTTCTTGTGGCCAACTTGGCCATAAATATTTTGAGTACTCCATTAAAGAATCTTTAGGACCTATTAAGGGCACATTGAGATTTGAGCCTACTATAGGAGATGCTAGTAGGAATCATAGAATCTTTATAGTGATTGACAACTATCAAGTAGATCATCACGGTATAGTAGTCAAGGCTATAGGTACATTGCATGATATTTCAACTTTGGTTTTGTTTGACTTTGGTGCTTCAAATTCTTTTGTTTCACCATCTCTTTTTTAGTGATGTGGGCTAGTGGTAGTGCATTAGGTTGACAAATGGTAGGATGAGATAGCCATGGGTTCCAAAGTAGTTGTAGACTTTTTATTTAGGGGTTGTATTTTGAATTTGGGTAGTGGATCTTCGTATTATACCTTTAGGATTGTATAAAATTATGTTGGCCATGGATTAGTTAGCCACCCATCAGGAAAATATTGTTTGCTATCATAAGATGGTATAGTGTGTTGATGACGTAGGTGGCTAGGTGGAACTTTTGGGAGTCCCAAGACTAGTCTCACTTTGAATGATCTTAGCTAATCAACTGAAGCAGAGTGTACATGAGGGTTGTTAGTTGTTTCTTGTTTCAGTTAGTGATCTTGAGGAAGTTGAGAGTTGTACAGTGACACTTGATGATTACACACTCCTTCATGAGTATGTAGATGTGTTTCCTATGAAGATTCCAGGTATGCCACTGTAGTGTGAAATTGATTTTTAGATTGATTTGGTACCAAGAGTGAAGCCAATTTCATGAGCTCCTTACCACATGACTACTCAAGAGTTGAGTGAGCTTAGATTGTAGTTGGAGGAATTGTTGTCCAAAGGCCATATTTTTCCTAGTGTATCCTTGTGGGGTGCACTAGTCATCTTCATGAAGAAGGATGGTTCTTTGCATTTGTGCATTGACTACTAGTATTTGAATAAGGTGATAGTAAAGAACTATTATCCTTTGCCAAGGATAGATGACTTGTTCAATCAGATGAAGGGATCATGAGTGTTCTCAAAGATTGATCTTAAGTTGGGATACCATCAGCTTTACATGTAGGAGGCTAATATTCATCGAATAACTTTTTGTACATGGTATGGGCATTATGAGTTCATGGTTGTATCCTTTGGGTTAATGAATGCACCACTAGTGCTCATGAGTTTGATGAATGGTGTATTTTTCACTTACCTCAATTAGTGTGTCATTGTATTTTTGGATGACATATTGATTTATTCAAAGACTGTAGAGAACCATGAAGTTCATTTACATCAAGTATTGTAGTGATTGAGGGACCATTAGTTGTCTGGCAACTTGAGTAAATGTGGGTTCTTCTAGTTAGAGGTGAAGTATTTGGGATATATCATCATTGGTGATGAAATTGTAGTAGATCTAGAGAATATTCATGCTATCATGGATTGGTTGGTACCCGCTAATGTCTCAAAATTTTGTAGTTTCATGGGATTGGTGGGTTAGTATTGTTTCTTTGTGAAGGATTTCTCACAAGTAGATCATCCCATCACTTCTCTTCAGCATAAATGGAAGAAGTATGTTTGGTTATACCAGTGCAAGGTAGCATTTAATTCTCTTAAGGAGTGTTTGACTAGTGTACCAGTCCTTGCAGTGCTTAATCCTATAGGTAATTTCATGGTTTGTACAGATGCTTCATTGGAAATCAATGGTGTGGGGTTGATGTAGGATGGTCAAGTGATTGTTTATGAGTCTAGAAAACTCAAGGACCATGAGCTTAACTACTCCACTCATGATTTGGAACTTACAAACATAGTGCATGCCCTTGTCCATTGGAGGCTTTTTCTTTTGGGACATAGGCTTGAGTCACAAAGTGATCATAGGAGCTTGCAGTATATCTTTACTTAGCCAAACTTGACTACACAATAGTGTCACTAGATGGAGTTATTGTGTGAATATGAATTTGATGTTCATTATATTAAAGGGATGGAAAATATCATTGTATATGACTTGAGTAGGAGGCAACATGATGTATCAGTGATGTTATTGGGAGTGGATTTGTGAGGCCATATCTTAGAGGCTTTGCCTAGTGACACTTGGTATTAGGAGGTGAGGGCAGAGATTGAGTCTGGGTGTACTCTTGAGGGGAGGTTTTTCAAGATATATGCTTGGGTCTAATAGAATATTGCAACAATTGGGGTACATCTATGTACCAATGTTAGGTGATCTGTGTACCTTGGTTTTGTCAAAATTGCATCATGCACCATATTCTGCACATCCTAGTGTTAAGAAGATGCATAGTGATCTCAAACAACTATACGTTTGGATAGGGATGAGACTTGTTGATTTTTTCACTAGATGTCTTGACTGCCATTGATGGGGACACAACCCAAGAACAAAATGGAAACAACTGAAAAGGGAAATTATATTAACTGAGAAAATAAGCTAGTACAAATAGTACAGGAAAATAAACTTCAAAACATGCCCTAAGGGCTTACAATAGCATAAATCTGGAGATAATTTCTCCTTATGGTACCTCCTCTCAAACTCCACTCCGAACTGCCTTTTACAATGCCAAAAATCTCCTTAAATAGACCCTGAAGGGTTAAGGACTAGGAGTACATTCTAGAAAGTGCTAGTAGGCATCCACTAACAAAATAGAAAGTTCTGAAAGCTGCATTAGAAGTCGGTGCAAATCTAGAAGAATCCAGAAACGGTAATCGAACTTTCGGGATGCATAACTTTTGAACCGTAGCTCCGATTGATGAACCGTTTACATTTTTGGAAAGATCCCAAAGTGCTCTATGGCCCTATGGACCAGCTTCACTCATCCCCCATTTTTCAGCTCTTTTTGAGGTCATTTAATGCCCCTAACCTGACTTTGAAGCATTCTTAGGAGGTCTCCAAAACTCAAAAAATTGCAATAACTTTCAAACTGTGGGGCCTTTTGACCTAATTCTTTTTTTGGAATGCTCTAGATCACAATTAAATTCATCTGGCCAATTCACACCTTCTAAGTCACCAAAATGATGGCCAAATTGCATGCTCCTATTTTTTTGGGATTTTCAAACACACTGATAGTGGAACTGTGAGAGTTGGAACCTTTATTTGACCCAAATGGGTATCCAAAAATGTAAAGACATGAAACAAAAACTAAGTCTAAGTACATTTTTTTGGGTGACACAGGATTGCCCTTATACCTCTGGATGCTCCTGCATCAAACACCCAGGGTAGATTGAAAAGTGACCCTGTCACTTTATGGATGGTAGAGGAAATCCCAAATGGGAAACCTCAGCTGCTGAAATCCAAGTTGAGTCCTTGATCGGCCATCCTTTCCATTTGACCAAATACTCTTCATACTGCCTATTTCTGGTACTCCTACCCACATGATGATCTAGAATGTCTTCTATCTCCTCCTTCTTAGAAGAAAGAATTGGACATGGCTCTAACACCAGCTCATCATCTGCACCATCATCATGATACTCTATTAAATCTGCAATGTTGAAGATGGGAGAAATGTGAATACCTTCTGGTAGCTCCACCTCATATGCATTTCCTGAGTCATGTTTCTTCAGAATTTTGCAGGGGCCAAATTTCTTCATTTTCAGCTTGTTGTAAGTACCAACTGGAAATCTTTCTTTTTGTAAGTGCACCATGACTAGATCCCCTACCTGGAATTGCTTATGTCTTCTCCTTTGATCAGCCCTAGTTTTATACTCTTGATTCATCTTGGTTATGTGTGACTGAACCTCCTCATGTAAATGCTTGATATGTTCAGCAAATTCCTCAGCTTCAACACTTGTCCTCTCCCCTTGTTCTATCTTCCTCAACTCTGGTGCAGTCCTTGGGCTACTCCCATATACAATTTGGAATGGTGATTTTCTAGTACTCCTATTTACAGAGTTATTATAAGCAAACTCTGCCTGTGGTAGAATCAAATCCCATCCCTTGGGCTTATCCCCAACTAAACATCTTAGCAAATTTCCCAAACTTCTATTTACCATTTGTGTTTGACCATCAGTCTATGGGTGATGCATGGAACTGAATTTTAGGTCTGTTCTCAACTTCTTCCACAATGTCCTCCAGAAATACCCCACAAATTTAGTATCTCTGTCAGAAACTATACTCCTTGGAAGACCATGTAGTCTTACCACCTATTTGAAAAACAAGTCTGCAATATGGACAGCATCATGAGTTTTGTGGCATGGAATGAAATGTGCCATTTTGGAGAACCTATCAACCACCACGAATACTGAGTCATTAGCCCTTTGTGTCCTTGGCAATCCAAGAACAAAATCCATACTTATGTCCTCCCATGGCTTTGATGGAACAGGCAATGGTTGATATAGACCAGTATTGTGACTAAACCCCTTGGCAACTTGACAAACCTGGCAACTCTGCACAAACTTCTTCACATCTTCTGAAATTTGAGGCCAAAAATAATGTTCTCTAAGAATGGCAATGGTCTTATCCCGACCAAAATGTCCTGCCATGCCTCCACTGTGTTTCTCCTTAATCAGATTTTCCCTCATGGAACTCCTTGGAATGCACAATTGACTACCTTTGAACAACATGCCATCCTAAATCAAATAGTCTAACCACTTGGTTCTATCTACAGCAACAGGTTCCTTAAAAGCTTTCCATGCTTCAGCAAAATCAGGATCCTCGGGGTACAAATTCTTGAGTTCATCAAACCCAACTACTTCAACCTGCATTGTTGTAAGCAACAACTGTCTCCTACTTAGTGCATCTGCAACCCTATTAGATTTTCCACTTCTATGCTTCAACACAAATGTATAGCTCTGCAAGAACTCTACCCACTTCATATGCCTCTGATTCAATTTACCTTGGCTATTTAGGTACTGTAGTGCCTGATGATTAGTATACAGAAAAAATTCCTTTGGCAATAAATAATGCCTCCATTTCTTTAAGGCCTGACCTATTGCATAGAATTCTTGATCATAAACAGAATACTTCTTCTTTGCATCATTCAATTTTTCACTAAAATATGCAATAGGCTTACCTTCTTGGCTTAATACAGCCCCAATAGCGCTACCACTAGCATCACAATCCACCTGGAACACTTTTCTAAAATCTAGAAGTGCCAACACAGGCTGTTCTATTACCTTCTTCTTCAACAATTCAAAACTTCTCGTAGCTGCTACAGTCCATTTGAACTCTTTTCTATCCCCTTTTATTGTATCAGTTAGGGGTGCACATATGCCACTGAAATTCTTAATAAACTTTCTATAAAAACTAACCAAACCATGAAATGATCTTACCTCAGTAGCAAACCTTGGAGTAGGCCATGCCAAGATGGCTTTTACCTTTTTCAGATCCATTTTGAGACCTTCAGGTGATATAACAAACCCCAAATAGACTAACTCCCTTTTTGCAAAGTTACACTTCTTCAAATTAATTAACAGTTTCTCTTCCCTTAGCCTTTCAAGGACACTAAAAATATGCAATAAATGTTCTTCCAAAGTCTTGTTGAAAATTAAAATATCATCCAAATAGACAATAACACATTTTCCCAAGAACTTCTTAAGTACCTCATTCATGAGCCGCATGAAGGTGCTTGGGGTGTTCGTCAATCCAAAGGGCATGACTAACCACTCATAAAGACCCTCCTTGGTCTTGAAGGCTATTTTCCACTCATCTCCTTCTTGAATCCATATCTGGTGATAACCACTCTTCAGATCTATCTTTGTGAAGTACTGAGCTCCACTCAAGCAGTCCATAATATCATCCATCCTTGGCAAAGGAAACCGATACTTGATGGTGATCCTATTTATAGCTCGAGAATCTGTACACATCCTCCATTCTCCATCCTTCTTTGGTGTGAGTACTGTAGGTACTGCACATGGACTCAGACTCTCTCGAATCAAGCCCTTCCTCAACAACTCCTAAACTTGTCTATTTAGCTCCTCTATTTCAATAGGAGTCATCCTGTGAGCAGCCTTGTTCGGCAAACTAGCTCCTGGAATCAGATCTATCTGATGACTGATTTTCCTTATTGGTGGCAATCCATCTAGAACATTATCAGAGATAATATATCCAAATTCCTTTAGTAAATCTGAAACTTCAAATGGTATTTCACTACTACCTTCTTTATCTTTCCTAGGAATCAAAGCATAGCACATATGCTGATGTTTCATGCCATCTAAAAACTTCCTTCCATCAACAAGAAAAATCCTAGCATTGCTACATACCTTTTCACCTTCCTTTTTCATGGGCTTCAATTTGTGGCGAACTCCATCCTTTGTCAGAGAGTATGTGTTTGCATGTCCATCATGTATTGCATGTCTATCAAACTGCCATGGTCTACCCAACAATAGATGGAAAACATCCATCGAAATAACATCACAGAGAACTTCATCATGGTAACTCCCAATTTTGAATTTTACTAAACATTGTTCACTTACCAGGACCTTATGATCATCTTTTACCCAAGAAATCTGATAGGGCTAGGGATGTTTCTCCCTCTTGAGCTTCAGCTTAGAGACCATCTCTTCTGATACGAAGTTATCAGTGCTACCACCATCAATGATCACATCACAACATTTATCCTCACACTTGCATCTGGTACAGAATAAACTCCTCCATTGTCCTAGTTCATTCTCACCACTTAGTAGGACTCTTTCATTTACCAAGGTCTCTCCTCTTTCTGCATCCTCTGAATGTGATGATTGTGCATCCTCATCCACATGAGCAACCCTAGCTTGGCCATCAGTTCTCCTATCTGTCCTTCCTTGTCATTGAGGGCATTCAAAGGCACGATGACCTTCTTCATTGCAATGGAAATAGGTACCATGAAAGCCTCCTCTTCCTTGTCCATGTCCTCTACCTCTTCCTCTTTGATTTCCAAAGTCTTGATCATGGGAGCGGTTGAAACCCTCATTCCTCTGGTTTCTGCTAGTACCCACATCTTCATTTTTCTTTTGGGTTTCATTGTGGGCTCCAGATGATCTACCACTTCCCCTTCCTCCTTGACTGTGTCCTCTTTGTCTTCCTTTAAACCTTTTATTCAGCTTCTCGTCAACTCATAGGGCAAACTGGTATGCCTCTTCAACGCTGGTCATTCTTACCAGACTTAATTCCTCCTGGATGCTAGGTCGCAACCCACTGATATAACAAGAAACCTTCTCCTTATTTTCTTCTACATGCCTCACTCTAATCAAGAGTTAGTAAAACTCCTCTGTATGTTCTTGGACTGATCTTCCTACTTTCTTTAACCCATGCATCTTCTTAAACAGATCAAGCTCATAGTCCACAGGAATGAACTGCTTCTTCAATTTGTCCACCATGCGATCCCATCTTGTGATCTTCTCCTTTCCTCTTCTAAGTCTTTCTAGTTGAACCTCTTGTCACCATATTTTGGCATGGCCTTTCAGTTTGGCCTTTGCAAACTTAACCCTATCTAGGTCCCTTATATCCTCATACTCAAAGTATTCTTCCAGTTTATTGATCCAATCGATCAACTCATCTGATTTCAAATTTCCTGAAAATATACCCACTTCAATTGTAGGTCTTTTCCCAAACCTAGTAATGGCCCTAAAAAGCCTTTCCTCTACAGGATTCAGAACTTCCCTGTCAACTTCCTCTTCTGGTCCCATTACTTCCTCTTCATTGTCATCCTCACTATTGTCACTTGCGAAAACATTTGCTCCTCTACGAAGCTCCTCTTGCAATGCTTGTAACTTCCTCTGGAGGGCTCTAACCTCCTCAAGATCAATAGCTCTAGCCCTTCCACCACACTCTCTTCATGGAGGCATCTTCTAACTCGAACCCACAACCACACAGTCTTGGCGCAAACTGCCTCACAGTTGGCGCTCTATCTACACACTCAAGAAAACCCGCTCTGATACCACTTGATGGGGACACAACCCAAGAACAGAATGGAAACAACAGAAAAGGGAAATTATATTAACTAAGAAAATAAGCTAGTACAAACAGTACAGGAAAATAAAATTCAAAACATGCCCTAAGGGCTTACAATAGCATAAATCTGGAGATAATTTCTCCTTATGGTACCTCCTCTCAAACTCCACTCCGAACTGCCTTTTACAATGCCAAAAATCTCCTTAAATAGACCTTGGAGGGTTAAGGACTAGGAGTAAATTCTAGAAAGTGCTAGTAGGCATCCACCAATGAAATAGAAGGTTTCAAAAGCTGTGTTAGAAGTTGGTGCAAATCTAGAAGAATCTAGAAACAGTAACTGAACTTCCGGGAGGCATAACTTTTGAACTGTAGCTCTGATTGACAAACCGTTTACATTTTTGGAAAGCTCTCAAAGTGCTCTATGGCCCTATGGACCAGCTTTTCTTGTCCCCCATTTTTCAGCCCTTTTCAAGGTCATTTAATGCCCCTAACCTGACTTTGAAGCATTCTTAGGAGGTCTCCAAAACTTGAAAAACTGCAATAACTTTAAAACCGTGGGGCCTTTTGACTTGATTCTTTTTCTGGAATGCTCTAGATCACAATTACATTCATCTGGCCAATTCACACCTTCTAGGTCACCAAAATGATGGCCAAATTGCATGCTCCTATTTTTTTGGGATTTTCAAACACACTGATAGTGGAACTGTGAGAGTTGGAACCTTTATTTGATCCAAATGGGTATCCAAAAATGTAAAGACATGAAACAGAAACTAAGTCTAAGTATATTTTTTTGGGTGACACAGGATTGCCCTTATACCTCTGGATGCTCCTGCATCAGCCATAGAATAAAGGCATAGCATTAGCATTTGGTAGGTCTTTTGCAGTCGCAAACCATTCCAAAGTGGGAGTGGGATACAATATCCATTGATTTTATCACAAGGTTTCCTATGTCATCATGGAGACATGATTGTATCATGGTGCCAGTGGATAAATTTTCCAAGGTATCACATTTTTCACCCATGAGAGCATCCTACATAGCTTATTCTATAGTGCATGTTTTCTTGGAGGATATTATTCATTTGCATGGGATACCTCATCAAATCATTTTGGATAGAGTTCTAGTGTTTACTTATGCACTATGGATGTCTCTCTAACATTCTTTAGGCATGCAACTCAATTTTAGTTTGGCTTTTCACCTAGAGACTGATGGTCAAATTGAGAGAGAGAATCAAGTTCTAGAGGATATGCTTCACATGTAAGTTATGGATAGACAGATGAAGTGGGAGGACTATTTATACCTTGTTGAGATTTTATACAATAACAATTATCATAGTTCTCTTGGTATGTCACCTTTTCAGACCTTGTATGGTAGACCATGTTGTACCCCTTTGAGTTGGGACCATTTAGAGGACTAAGTTATTTTGGGTCCAGAGATGCTTCAAGATATGAAGCAGTAGGTTGTTCACATTAGGGAGCATTTGGGTACTGCTCAGGATAGGCAGAATAAGTATACAAATGCCCATAGGTTGGATCATCACTTTTCTATTAGTGATAGGGTGTTTTTGCAAGTACATCTGAGGAAGAGCACCATCCATTATGGGAAGGGCTCTAAGTTGGTGCCGCATTTTGTTTGACCATTTGAGATCCTTGAGAGGATTGGTCTTGTTGCTTATCAATTAGTGTTGCCACCTAGCCTATCATACATCCATGATATTTTTCATGTTTCTATTTTGAGGTAGTATATTTTGAATGTGACCCATGTTCTTGATTGGGATACCTTGTAGGTAGTGGATGGGTAGCTTAATTTAGAACCCATTCATATCCTACATCATCAAAGGTTGATCTTGTGAGGTCAAGACATCAAGTTGGTAAGGGTCCAATGGGACCCAAGTGATGAAACCTCCGTGACTTGGGAGGATGCTAGATGATTGAGGGGATTGTACCCCTATCTTTTTATTAGCTTCCATCAGTAAGCCTATGCTAGTGGGGGAGGATGTAGTGCCTCTCATGTTTGCATTTTGACCCCTAGTTGATTTTTGATTCAAGAGATACTTGATACTCTTATTACATGTAGTTTGAGATGACCTGAGGGTCAAATGTTATACCTTAATTCAGTATCATAGATGCTATACTGCTATGTTGTTTAGTTTATTATATTTTCATGTTGATGCCATTTTGAGATGACAGTAGATCTATGATGATATCTGATGATTTGGTATTTTGACATATTTTCTAATTATTTTATGTGATGAATTTTATGCTATGGTTATTTACTTCATTCTTGTCTCTTTATGCTTTATGCAAATGTGACTAATGTAAATAGACTAATTAGGTATTTAATGCATTTTGCTTCTGCTATGATATTATATGCAATTGCACTTGATTGTGTGTTTTACTGTGCAAGATTTATATCCTTGGCAGTGGCACATGGAATTAGTGATTCAACTATTCATATTTTAGGTCAATGCCATCCCTGTATGGTCAATGTATCCTTATTTTAATTGTTAATTAAACCTTTTGGTGATTATTAAATCTAAACTCATCTACATTATATGCTTAGACTAGTAAGCATGTCTATGCATTTAGAGATTTGTATTGTTGCAAAAGTTGTTAAGTTATTTTCTATGATTTTGGGTTTTTAGGCTTTAAATCTTATTGGGTTTAATTTTTGGCAACTTTGCCTTAGGTGAATTCCCATTACGAGGAATAACCTATTTTCGTTTGGATCAATTTGAAGTCTAGCTAGTCTAACTAGCTATTTTCCCTAATCAACTATTCATTTGAAAAGTGAATAAGTATTGAAAAAGGGATTTGTTTTCTCACTTTTCAATTTTTACAATTTGGAAATTGGAGAGCTTTTCTAAAATCCTCTCTCTAAAGGATTGGATTTTTTTTCATTTTGAGAGTTGTGAGCATGGGATTTTCATGAGATTAGTCTCATTGGATTTGGCTTGGGTAGAACTTGCTTTTCCATGATTTCCAGTAGATTCAGTGAGCGATTTTTTTTATTGATTTTTTTTTATTTCTACCCCTTTTTCTATCAAGTAGGGCTTTCCAATTTTCTTGTTTCTACTTTCTTTTAGCTTCTATTTCTTGAAGTAGTTTGTTAGGAGGCTGAGAACTAGTGTTCCCCTCCATTCTTGTCTGTTGGTTATACGTAGTTGGTCAGGTATGAGCATTTTCTTTATTTTTTGTGATATGGGTTTGGGGTTTCATGCTATTATGCTAGCCATTTTTGTATATGGTGTCCAAACCCAAATATTATTAGATTTTTGGGGTCTTTTCTACCCAAGGACCAAATCGGTTTTAATTTCAAAGTTTTCTATTTTTTGGGGTTTTTACTTCATTTTGCATGCTACCTTGTTTTCTCATATTTTCTTGGCATGAGTTTGGTCATGGATCTAGATTATTCATTTGGATATTAGTGAGACCTTTTTTACACTTTTTTGTTGCATTGGGATGTGTGCCACATCCATCCTCCTAAATCTATTTTTGGTTGAGTGACTTTATGCTTGTGTTCTCATCCAATCCTTTTGTTATGGTCTTTGTCATGGTGGTGCACCACACACGAGTACATGTGTGTACATTTCTTAGGTGACATGCAAGATCCAATCATTTGTGGTACTTCCAAAAGTTATGATCATTGGGGTTGGGTTTGGAATTTGCATGCCTACAAGAACTCATCATTGGATGAGCATGGGTAGGGTAGGATAGCATATGGAGGTGGCTTCTATCTCATAGCATGGTGTCATGATGCCATAGGGTTGGCAGAGGAAATCTTAAGTAAGTGATAACTAAATAAAACACTAGGAGGTAATAAAATTTTAAGATAATAAAATAGTACTTCATTGTTTGAGCTTTTTATTGGAAAGTTGAGTCTGCATAGATCCGAGTTTGGGCTTTTTGATGCCGAGTGGCTCTCCATGATGTCAATCCCTACTTAGTAGCCCATTGAATGTCTGACCAGGACCTATGCTTTATGCATTGTCTATGTTCTTGGTTTTAGTCATCATATTGTTTGGCGTGAGTTTTAGCCATGGGTGTTTTCTTTTTTTGGGTTTGAGGTTGGACCATTATCTTCATTAGCATGGCGAGTGTGGACCTATAGGTTCCACATGGTTGCGAGGCATAGGTACCTATACCACTACTAGCGACCAGTGTATAGAGATGGTATATTTTCCTAGTGCGACGACTACTAGATGTTTTCACTTGGTACTTTAGGTCTAGAGTATGCTTTTTTCTTATTTATGCTTTCATTGGAATGCTTGTATATCATGTTTAGATGGTGTTATTTATTGACGCATTTCCTTATTATGATGATTAGCATATGATAGATGATGTTATCAATATTTGTAGGATTATCTTATGATTTACTTCTAGCATGTTAGATATCCTTATGCTTATGTTGTAGCATGTTTCAATAGTGATGTCCTTATATGATAGTACTAACAATCTAATTAGTAGCTTGGGATGTTATGTGTGGGGGATGGCTAGGGCCCACAATGGTCTTATGATGATATTATGGTTAGGAGGAACCACATACTTTGTTTGGTTGTATAGTTTATTGTGATGTTGTTTTAGTACACTGTGATGTTACCTTCTATACTTTTCCTTTATTGCCATGTTTACTCATTAGATTCAGATTATAGCTTTCCATCTTTTAGTTATTGTTCAAGTGTCCTTGCCTTGAGATGTGGATTTGGTACTCCCTGGTATGGAGGAAATATACTCCTTAGCTTTTTACCTTTTTTATTCTGGTTTTTTGTCATGGTATCTCATGCAAAATCATACTTCATCATGTGAGAATGCAAGATCTCACATGGTGTGTTGAGTTTCCTTGTGTGGCCTTTGACACTTTCTTGTGTGAAACCCAACACTATTTTTCAGTGTCTTGGCTATTTGGCCAAGCACTATCTCACACTATATGGTGCACATCCTCATACAAAAGGTATTTCCTCATGTGGCATGTTGCACATCTTTGCATGAAAATCTATTAGTCTGTGGTCCTCGTGGAAAAAACAAGGGGCATCTCCACTAGTTTTTAGGGATTGATTTTTTGTGATTCTAGTACCCTTTAGGTTTATTTAATTTTCCATGCCTTGATAGATCTTGGATTCCTTGTGTTGTTGTTTTCTATTGTATGTGTGCCAGTTCAGGTAGTGGCATTTGGAGATTCATTAGTTGTTAGGATGGTGGTTAAGTCTTCTATTAGAATCTATGTGATCCATGTATGATGTTGTCATGTGCACTCATACTTATTCAAAAAAAATATCTTGGCTCATATTTCATCCTTGTTCCAAGGATCTTTGGGTAGAGCATTACACCCTGACATTGTGATTACTGGAGACACATCAAGTGCCTTATCATCGATTCCACCTAGATTTTTGATGGTTCATGATGTTTGATCATGTTATATGTGAAAGGTTAGAGACATCAGAGATTATGAGTTTTGAGTTTCTTATGATAATCTTGTTGGTATCTCTAAGTTTTGTTATCTATTAGTGTCAAACACTTAGTCATATACAAGCCAGAGTCAGTTGATTATCACTATGACTGAGTTACTCTATATAGGCCAAGTCATATAAATACTTGTAAATAATCATGTATATGCCAAGCTCTATAGGATTTCAGAAAGTCTTTGGTTACAGAGTACTTTTAGTATAAGTCAAGCACTGTGAATGTCAGACAGATAGTGCACATAGATGTTGAGTTACACAAATGAGCCAAGTAAGTTACAACTGAGAAACAACAGGTATATTAGTTACAATTGAGCATTTGAGACAATATGTGATTAGTAACAAAAAAAGAACATAAATGTATAGAATGGTACAAAAATTTGAGGTAAACCATTTTGAGCTAACATGTAAATAACATTTAATGATTATAGAGTTTGTTACAGAGGTTGTTACATGTTTTGACCTAGATCATCGATCCCTATGAGGGATGAAAAACCAATCAGATGAAGAGGCAAAAAGGGAAGCATCAATAAGACTTTGTAGATGTCTTTAAATAAGTAGATCAAACCATATTTTAATATAGAGCTTGGATGAGAATGTGAAGTATGTGAAGGAAGCAATGTATTATCTGAAGGAGTATTAGATATTGAATGTGGAAGTTATGAAGAACAAAGTTAGTGAACTAATGAAGAAATGAAGGAAAGAGAAAAAGCATATCAGATTAGAGATTAGATTAGAGATTGGAAGAAGGAGATTAGTAATCAACAATTATACTAAGTGAAAACTAAAGGATTGGGTATTGAATCACTTTTGACAAATTGAGTCAAAGAAAATCTCTTAATAGAATGGTTTTAATAGACCCTTGTAAATCTCCTAGCAAAGTCATTGCTTCATTGTAAGTGTTAAATCCTTTAATCAAGGTAAGACCTAAAAGTCTTGTAAAGATTTTAACAAAGAAAACCCTTCATAGGTTAGATCATCATAAGTGATTAAAATTGTAGTCCTAACAGGACAATCTATTACTATTGTAGTGAAGATTTGTGGGTGTCATCCCAACCCTAGCTTTACCTTCACCTTGGAGGGTTTTTGGGTTAGCAAGTCTTTTGTGTTATGTGTTTACATTTCATATCAATGTGATACTTAGAGCTAGATCTATTTGGAAATTAAGTTGTTTGGAAGGATAAAAGTTTTATAAATCTTGGTTTATGCCCCCCCCCCCCCCCCCCTCCCCGCCCCCTCGCCATCCTCTTAGTATCTCATTTTCCCAATTAAATTCTAATAGTACTATGTGACAATGGAATCCTAAGAGATGAAAAAACAATTTTTTCCAAGAAAGGGCATACTCGTGACCTAGCATTATCAAAAGTATTCAAAGTGGAATGGATAAAGATTTTACTAAGCCTAGTACATAACATGAAGAATTTGGTAAGAAGATGGACCAATCAAGATTAAAAAAGATATAATTCACCAAGTTATAGGTTATCCAACCCTAGATAGGATAAAGATATTGATATGTACAACAAAGAATGTCATTGAGGATCAGACGAAGGCTAAGTTGAGCGACTGTGGAATGTTGATTGATAGAATTAAGGTAACTATTGTTGAATTTACATTTTGTGTAATTTTACACAAGATATATTAGTCAAACCAACTAAACAATATTTCTTGCATTACAATTGACCTAGGTTATAAAATTGTAAGAAAGACCATAGCTACGACTTGATTAAGCTAGAACTGCAACAATTATCTGAAAATCTTGGAGTAATAAGGAAATCAAAGAATATATCTTGTATGTTTGGATCTTTATTAGTATGTATATTTTTCTATGTAAAAAATTCATTTCCTACTATTGGAACTATTGTATGGGATAGAACCAAACACATAATTGAGAAAATCAATATTTTCATTTAACAATTGGTAGAAAAATTTGAGGCCATAATGGATAACTAGTTGTAGGAGTTTAAGGTTAAAATGAAGAACATAATGATAATCACATAATCTATGGTAGATCACTACTATGAAGATATTTATTTCATGGTGGATACATATTTCACTTATGCACAGAAAGTGTTACCAAGGGTTGCATGGTCAAGACCTATGCAATATGAAGTGAATTTTAAAGAAGTCACTATAGTAGTTGTTATCTTATTTTTCCGCCACCAAGTTTGAATTCAAAAGTTTAGCCCACCCAATGGCTAGTTCCTAGATTTAATATTATTTAAATGCCTGAGAAATATTAAAAAAGTAAACGACCAAACCTTATATTATTTCATGTTTCCTAAATTCCATTGCCGCCAGCTTGTAACTTTCTTGTCGTCAGATTCCCCAAGATCTACGGATATTGCTACGTCACTACGTGGAGTTGTAGGGTAGTTACCTATGGAAACATAGCAAGCATTTTCCACATGGATGGTGGGCCCTATTTCCCTTAGCAAGCCACAAAGATGCAAGTTTTGATCAACTGTCAGATCTCTAGGATCGACGATCACTGCACACCTGCAATATGAAGTTGCGAGTGTTTTAAAAATGTGGGCATGCCTCCTTGTGACACATGGAAGGAATGGTGTCATGGGCTCACCCCTCTCACAGGTGATGCATGAAGAATTCTCACTGTTCAATGCAAATAGACCCACGACCGAGGCTTCCCCGCATTATCAAGATGTGAAGATTTTAAATATTGCGGGGAAGTGTTGTGCTATCGTGTGTGCCTGTGGGGCCTATGTCTTTGTAAGTCATCAGGTGATGCCAAGTGGTGTCACATCATTTTGAGTTATTGTACAAGTTTTTGAGGTAGCGCCAAGTGTCATGGGCTTGAATTATATGAGCTAGCTTAGAATATGAAAGATCTTCTCAATTTTTGATCTCATGGAGATCAACAACTAGGGCTTTCCTACTTTATCAAGATGTGAGGAGAATAAAAATTTTGGGGAAGTACCTGAAAGGCATGTGTCCCAGTGACCTGGCTAGGGTATCAATGGTACTAACAGTTAGTGTAACCACCATAGTTAAGGTTTTGGGATGGCACAGTTAGTTTAAAAAAGGATGGTCAACTTGGGAAGCCCCTTGCGAGGTGGCAAAAAAATAAAAGATCGTTGGTCCACCTGGCCCATTCTCGTCACAATGTCTAGTTGACCTACTAACCCTGCTGATTCATGAGTTAGAAATGAAGGAAATCTAGGATTTTTTGCATGAATCTAACACTCATGATTGATTCCAAACACTTTCAAGTGAATGTAAAACAAAGATGAACACTCTACCACCCCTAATCCGATCTATCTACCTAGTCAAAACTATTTAATGGCACAATTTCTATCTTCTCAGGGCCCTATTTCCAGAGAGATTAGATATCATTACATCTAGATCTATGCTCAAATCAGATTTGCATCTGAATCTCCATGATTATTCTTTGAAGGGCTTAATGGAAGTAGTTGTAGAGTAATGTCAATTACAAAAAATCTTAGTCATGCCTAAACTATAAAGGAATTTTTTGTGAATTTTGTAAGGGTTGAACCTTCTCTAATTTCTTTGATATTGCTCTGCAAATCATCAGTGTAAAATTCTCTTTGCCTCTGAACTAAATGACATCCTTCTTATCTCCTTCAGCCATTGGTGTGAAAGTGCAATAATCCTTTGCCTCTCATTGATGTTTTGTAGAAATCTATGATGTGCATGACTGTATCTCTTTGACCTATGAATGATATATAAGAGAATCTCTCTTTCCTTGTGTCATTTATTCTAGTTTTCTGATCTACATGTGGTTGTTAGATTAAAACAAGTATGAATGTGTATATCTTTTGGTGTCATAATGCTTCAATAGTGCATGTATGGGAAAAGATTGGTTTGAACACTCTATTTTGGTGCATCACCTCTTTAGATTAGAATAGGTAGATTTGCTTCCATGCTCTCTCTCTCCCTTTTCCTCTCCAAGAATAGTTAAGTGTGCCCTGATAGTAAGAGGAAGCTAGCCTTCTCTGGAGATTCAACCTCACAGTTCAAGTCCCACAGCTTGGAGGTTGTTTCTATGTTTCAAAAGGTTGTCCTTAGGTAAGACTTTGGACAAGGGTGCAAACCCCTATGACAACAATTTTTGGCACGCCCAGTGGGACATATATTAGAAGATTTCAAATCTACTAGTGTCAAAAAGGAAGATTTCAAGATTAATACTGAGGAGATAGTACTGGCTTCAGTGTTCAAGCCTCCAAGAGGTTCATTCTTCAAATACTTGGTGACTCTAAGCTTCAAACACATATGGTTCTAGACTAAAGTTGCAGTAATTCATGACCAAAGTTGAAACAAGGGCATCTTCTAGAGGTAAATTTCAATACCAAGAGCTTTCATTTTCAAATCCTAGAAGAAGGAGGACTATAGTATCCTTATCACCAGTTAGGAGTGAAATAGTAACAAATACACCTACAAGATCTATTTCTACCCCTCCTACTATTAGATCTCAGCCTAGGTTGCTATCAGCATATATCAATAGATCACTTGTCTATATGGCACAGCCCAAAGCTCATGATTTTTTCACCTTTAATGGTGGCAGTCCTCTTTTATTGGCCCAAAGACATGACATACCAATAGCTGCACTTAAAAGTATACTAGAGTTTACTAGTGAAACTTCTATCTCTCCCTTAGAACATATTCAAGAGGTTGCAAATGTTTGTAATATCAATGCTATTACAGAAGATGATGTTGTAGTTAGGTTTCTATCCTCATCTCTAAAAGGAAAATCACTACAGTGGTATAGAGGTTTGGCTCATGGTTCTATAATAGATTGGGATGGATTAGGAGTAGGACTATGTAAACACTTTGAGGAAAAAAGTGACCATTTGTCACTTTTAGAATAGTTGACTACTATAAAAAGAGCCTCCCATGAATGTGTGACTGATTTCAACTATATATTTCAAAAGACATGGATAGAATACTTGCTTCAGTAAAACCTACCCCTAGTAATGCCTTCTTGCATTACCTCAGAGCTTTCAACAGTGACATTGCCACTACGATCCAAACTATGGTAGGGGATACCTTGCCTAATGCTTATGACATAGCAATAAATTCAAAAAATATATTGATACAAGGAGGGAAGTTAGCTCCAAGGCCTCCTATGCCCTTCTTCCCTTATGTCCCAAACCATCAACCAGCAATGGTTCCTCTTCCCACAACTTCCACATTACAATCCCTTACCCCAGCCCCTCAAGTTTCTACATCTTCAAATGGGATAGATGAAATCAAAGAGATGATGCAATCTATGATGCAAAACCTAGATAAGAGATTACAGGGCCAAGAAAAGAAACTGGAAGATAGTTTCTTTATGATGTAGAAAATAAGCAACAAGGTGGTGACTTTAGAAAGATAGCAAGCTCAAGGTAGTAAAGCTCATCAATTGGAACACCAAACTATGAATAGTGGTAGGCCCCCAAATCAAAATTATGGGAAAAATTCTTTTGATCAAAATAGATAGAGTAGTCATGCTTCAACCTCAAATGTGAACCAAAGTAGGGCCATAGTCCCTCAAAACAACATGGCCCAAGATCAGGATTTTTGTCCCTCCTGTAACTACTCCTAGGCTCATTGCATGTGTCAGAAGGCTAAATCTTATTTGGCTTTGACCATTCAAGAGCTTGCAATAGGACAATCATACAAGGAGGACCAAGTTAAGGAGGCCTCATATATGCAGGGACAAGGTGATTGCTCCTTTATGAATCATCAGGTGGAGGAACATTGTAATGTAAACCAAGATTCCATTGCTCACAATACTAGGAGAAAAAGAAGAGATATTGAAGATGTTGCCCTTCCTCCTCCTAACCAGGCCTCAACTTCAAATGCAACACCTCATGAGCAATCAGCAGTAGATGATCAATCAAAAAAAAATTAGTAGATAAGGCAAAGTAATGTCAGAAAGGATGTGAGTGATCCTTCAGTTGTTCTATCTCAACCTCTTGCAAGGACACCTCCCAAGGCTTCTACCAAGGTTCCCTCTACTCCATTCAGTGTGGTAGAATAGATGAAGAAGAAAAATGTGAATATTTCCATGTGGGATGTTGTTCCTACTATACCCATGCAAAAGAGGTTGTTGTAGCAAGAGTTGGATGGTATTGAACCAAAGGATCAGACACCTAGCATGGAAAGTGCCACAAGTCTAGTGCAACCATCAGATAGGGCAAAAAAAAGTAAAAAGGTCAAACCTCCTCCATTCTATGTTTCTTTAATTATGGGGGATAGACTAGTCCACAATTGCATGATTGATTCAGGGGCTAGTAGTTCAGTGATGCCTAGGTGTGTTACTAATACTTTGGAAATAAAATATGAACCCATGGTTAGGGATGTATTACAGTTGGATGGTAGTACTGTCAAGACTGTAGGGATCCTTAGGAATGTGGAAATGGCCCTACATGCATGCCCTAGTTGTATTGTCACTCAAGATATATTAGTTGCTAAGGTCAAGCCACATTTTTCCATTTGTCTATCAAGAGACTTCACTACCCAAATAGGGGGTTACATATCTTCTAATTGGTCATATATATTTTTTAGAACAAGATATGGAGCCAAAACTTCAATCAGAGTAGAGCCTCTAGCCCTTCATCATACTAAACCCTACACCCCTAATCTCATCAACATGAATTGTACTATCCTAGAAGTGGATGAGAATGACATAGTGAATGAACCTACCACTTCCCTAGCACAGATGCCTGATTTTCTCTTCGATGAATGGGTTGATACATATCAGTTTAATCCTATGTCAGAAACCCTTGAGACAAGCCTCAGTACCTATTGTATAGTAGAAAAGGATGCTCTGGTTCCCAATCTTGTGGAGACTAAAGGAGATATGAATAAGATATGGAGCATGTACTTTGATGGATCAAGAAATAAAAATGGATTAGGGGCTGGTGTGATGTTGATTTCTCCTACACAAGTAAGGTATTACTTCTCATTTAGGCTCCAATTTAGTTGCACTAATAATGTAGCCGAGTACAAATCCTTGATTTGAGGTCTCCTACTTGCTCAAAGAAGAGGAATCCAAATCTTAAGTGTATATGGAGATAGGTAGTTGGTGCTTAATCAAGAGAGAAATCATAATGTCACCAAGAATGATTTGCTCAAGTCTTATAAACATAGGGTATGGGATTTTCTTGAAGGTTTCAATGCATTCAATATTCAAAACAACCCTAGAAAAGAAAATAGATCTGTTGATAGACTTGCAACAATAGGTGCATCTTATGATGTGCCAGGGAATCTTGAGGAGAAGAAAGAGCAACAAATCAGAGTGGTAGTAAGGCCTTCCATCCCTGACAATGACATACATTGGCAAGTGTTTGAATCTGATGAACAAATTGTGAGCTTCTTGCAGAATGAAGTAGAGTTTTCAAGGAGAAATCAATCAAGATTGCAGGATCAGTATGGGGACCAAATCATTAATCTCAGCTCCAAAAAATTGCCTAAAGGTCTCATTACTTTAGAGAGTGTTTTTAACCTTGATGACCAAGCAAGAGGTAGAGTCATGAACCTAGCTACCGACGAAGATGACTACACCCTAGTCATGGTCGCTGATGGAAAGTCCTTAAACTTGGGGAAGGTATGTTCTGAAATTGAACAAGAAATTTTTATTCATCTATGTCAAGAATTTAATGATGTATTTGCTTGGACGTATGATGATTTAAAGGGTTTTTATCCAAGGTTGTTTCAGCATACAATAGATTTGATTGACGATGCCAAACCAATAAGACAAAAATAGAGGCCAATGAATCCTAAAATTGAACCCTTAATGAGAAAAGAGCTATCCAAATTGATTGAGGCCAACATAATTTTCCCTATCAAGCACTCATCATGGGTAGCAAACCTTGTCCCTGTTAGGAAGAAGAATGGAGAAATTAGATTGTGTGTGGACTTTAGGGACCTTAACCAAGCTTCCCTTAAAGATCACCATCCTCTTCCTTCCATGGAGCATATTTTTTCCAAGGTCAGTGGTTCAGAGAGGTTTTCATTTCTTGATGGGTTCTCTGGTTATAATCAAGTGCTAGTCAAGGAGTCTGATAGATACAAGACTACATTCACCACCAAGTGGGGTACCTATGCTTATTGTAAAATTCCATTTGGACTAACTAATGTAGGTGCTACATTTCAGAAGGCAATGGAAATGGCTTTCAAGAATATGATTGAAAGGTTTGCGTTAATTTACCTTGATGATATCATAGTATATTCAAAGAATGTGGAGGATCATTTTGATCATCTTAGACAGGTATTCTTAAGGTGTAGAGAGTTTTCGGTATCCCTTAACCCAAGAAAATGTGTCTTTGCTACTGGCCAAGGAAAATTATTAGGACATATTGTATCTAAGGATGGCTTAACTATTGATCCAGAGAAAACAAAAGCAATACTTGCTCTTCCTCTTCCTAAACACAAGAAAGGACTACAAAGTTTCCTTGGTAGGATAAATTTTGTGAGAATATTCATCCCTAATCTTGCAACCATGGTGAAACCCCTTACAACTATGCTCAAGAAAAGTATGGTCTTTGCATGGACCAAGGAAGGGAGAGAAAGTTTTGAAGAGATCAAGGCAGCCATAGCCTCAGCCTCTACTCTCATTAATCCAAACTTTGAGAAGGATTTCATTTTATATACCCTAGGTGTTGAGTCGGGTATTTCTGCTGTCTTGACTCAAACAAATGATAAAAATGAGGAGCAGCCCATAGCCTTATTTAGTGAAGGGCTTAAGGAGTATGAAGACAAGTACATTTTTGTAGAGAAGCAAGCCCTTGCAGTCATCAGAGCTTTGAAGAAATTCAAACACCTCCTATCTCACAATAAGATTCATTTGTTAGTACCTCATGCTAGCATGAAGGATTTCCTTTTGAGAAAAGATATTAGGGAGAAAAGAGCTGGTTGGAGTAAAAAAGTGATGGAATATGATGTTGACATCCAAATTACCAAGCTGGTAAGAGGGAAAGGATTGTGTAAAAAGATGTTATCATCTTAGAAATTAGATGAGGAAGTTGCTATGATACTAACAGACTAACAAGAGGCAAGAAATGATGACCCAAGGAATTGGATGGATGATATGAAGAACTTCTTATTAGGCAATGGGTACCCTCAAGGATTAGATAGAGTTAAAGGAAGACAATATAGATTGCAATCAATTACTTATGTCTTTGTTGAGGTTATCCTTTTCAGGAAAGATTTAAATGGAGCCTTATTAAGATGCATTGACATAGACCAAGCTGAAAGAATGATCAGAGAGCTTCATGATGGTCTTGATGGTGGTCACTTCTCAGCTAGAACAACTGCAATGAAGATCATGAGAACTGGTTATTACTAGCCATCTCTATTTCATGATTTTCATAAATATGTTAGGAAGTGTGAGAAATGTGCCTTATTCTCTAGTAAACAAAGGCTTGCAGCCCTTCCTCTTCATCCCATCTAGGTGGACCAACCTTTTTCTTAGTGGGGATTGGATTTCATAGGCCCTATCAATCCTCCTTCTAGCTTTGGTCACAAGTGGATCTTAGTTGCTATAGATTACTTCACCAAATGGATAGAGGTAGTTGCATTAAAGGACACCATAGAATCTTCAGTTGTTGAGTTCCTTGATGGAATTGTGACCAGGTTTGGTGCTCCTTCAACCATTATTTTAGATAATGCAAAGTCTTTTATAGGAGCTCAGATTTGTGCATGGGCAGTTGACCATAATATCTATTTGAGCACGTCTTCAAACTACTACCCTCAGGGTAATGGCCTGGCTAAGTCATCCAACAAGAATTTAATTAGGATCATAAAGAGGACAATAGAAGATAACCAGAGGTGTTGGCATAAAAAATTGAGAACAGCTTTTTGGGCTGATAGGATAACACCTAAGAGATCGTTAAGGAATTCACCATTCATGTTAGTATATGGTAAAGAAGCAAGGCTTTCAATTTCATTGGAGTTCCCATCCTTGGAACTAGCTCATCAATTGGAGCTAATTAAAAATAATGCCATGATAGTGAGAATGGCAAAATTGATGGAGTTGGAAGAAAGAAGAAATCAGGCCATGCAGACCCTGGAGACACATCAACAGTAGGTAAAAAAGAGCTTTGACAAGAAGGCTAGGGTCAAAACCTTCAGAGAGGGTGACTTGGTCTTGAAATGGGATGTAGACAGGGAAAAACCAGGGAGCCACTCAAAATTTGATGCACTATGGAGTGGTCCCTATGTGATTGTAAGTTGAAAGTAGGCCAATGCTTTTCAATTGAGCAAACCTGGTGGTGAAATTCTACCCATCCCAATCAATGGGATCTATCTCAAACTATGTTTCTAAAGGAGGAAGGTCTCATGTATATATTAGTGTAGTTCTATTTCTATAGTTTCTTTCTTTTTGAGAAGTGCACGAGCACAGGTTTCTCTCTACGAGATAGCCAATTTCCAAGTTTTGAAGGCTGTGAAAAGTTTTTCTTCGGGTTCGAGTTGTAGAGACAGAGATTTCTAGTATTTTTCTATTACAGAGGTGGGGTTAGGGTTTCTCAACACACTGACCTAGATATTTCATGACCCTGTAGCCCAATGGATGTTCTAGGTCATTGGTTTTATGCTCAACAGGCTCGCATCCCCTCTGAGTCGCCAGAATTTTATCTTATTTCGCCCCCACCAAGTTTGAATTCAAAAGTTTAGCCTACCCAATGGCTAGTTCCTAGATTTAATATTATGTAAAAGGCCAGGAAATATTAAAAAATTAAATGAACAAACCTTATATTATTTCATGTTTCCTAAATTTCATTGCTGTCGGCTTGTAACTTTCCTACCGTCAGATTCCCCAAGATCTACGAATATCACTACGTTGCTATGTGGAGTTGCAGGGTAGTTACCTATGGTGACATAGAAAGCATTTTCCATGTGAATGGTGGGTCCTGTTTCCCTCAGTGAGCTGCAAGATGCAAGTTTTGATCAACTATCAGATCTTCAGGATCGATGATCACCCCACACCCGCAATATAAAGTTGCAAGGGTTTAAAAAATGTAGACATGCCTCCTTGTGACACATGGAAGGAATGACATCATAGGCCTGCCCTTCTTGCAGGGTGATGCATTAAGAATTCTCATTGTTTAATGCAAACAGACCCACGACCGAGGCTTCCTCACATTATCAAGATGCAAAGATTTTAAATATTGTGGGGAAGCGCTTTGTTGCCGCGTGTCCCTGTGGGACCTATCTCTTCATAAGTTGTTAGGTGATGCCAGGTGGTGCCACATCATGTTGAGTTGTTGTACATGTTTTCAAGGTGGTGCCAAGTGTCATGGGCCCAGATTATATAAGCTAGCACAGAATACAAAAGATCTTCTCGATCGTTGATCTCATGGAGATCAATAACCAGGGCTTTCCTGCTTTATCAAGATGCAAAGAGAATAAAAATTACGGGGAAGCACCTGAAGGGAACATGTCCAAGTGACCCAACTAGGGTATCAACGGTGCTAACAGTTAGTGTAACCACCATAGTCAAGGTTTTGGGATGGTGCAGTTAGTTTAAAAAAGGATGGTCAACTTGGGAAACCCCCTGCGAGGTGGCAAAAAAATAAAAGATTATTGGTCCACCTGGCCCATTCTCGTCATAGTGTCTAGTTGACCTACTGATCCTGTTGATTCATGAGTTAGAAATGAAGGAGAACTAGGATTTTTTGCATGAATTTGACCCTCATGATCAATTCCAACCACTTTTGAGTGAATTCAAAACAAAGAGGAACACTCTACCACCCTTGATCTGATCTATCTACCTAGTCAGAACTATTTAATGGCATTGTTTCTATCTTCTCAAGGTCCTATTTCCACGAAGATTAGATATCATTACATCTAGATCTATGCTTAGATCAAATTTGCATCTGGATCTCCATGATTATTCTCTAAAGGGCTTAATGGTAGTAGTTGTAGAGTAATGTCAGTTAGAAAAAATCTCAGTCATGCTTGAACTATAAAGGCAATTTTTGTGAATTTTGTAAGGGTCAAACCTTCTATGATTTCTTTGATATTGCTCTAAAAATCTTCAATGTAAAATTATCTTTGCCTCTGAATTGAATGACATCCTACTTATCTCCTTTAGCCATTGGTGTGAAAGTGCAAGAATCCTTTGCCTCTCATTGATGTTTTGTAGAAATCTATGATCTACATGACTATATCTCTTTGACCAATGAATGATATATAAGAGAATCTCTCTTTCCTTGTGTCATTCATTCTAGTTTTCTAATCTACATGTGGTTGTTAGATTAAAACAAGTCTAAATGTGTATATCTTTTGGTGTCATAATGCTTCAATAGTGCATGTATGGGCAAAGATTGGTTTGAACACTCTATTTTGGTGCATCAACTCTTTAGATTAGAATAGGTAGATTTGCTTCCATGCTCTCTCTCTCCCTTTTCCTCTTCAAGAATAGTTAGGTGCACCTTAATAGTAAGAGGAAGCCAGCCTTCTCCAGAGGTTCAACCTCACAGTTCAAGTCCCACATCTTGGAGGTTGTTTCCATGTTTCACAAGGTTGTCCTTAGGTAAGACTTTGGACAAGGGTGCAAACCCCTATGACAACAGTAGTTGCTTCACTATTATTTGAATAAAATGAAAAGAATTTTGAGCCCTTCAGTAACTAAGAGTCAGCCAAGATTAAAATGGTGATTCAAACCAAAGTGCCCAAGATGAATAGGAAAAGGAAAAATATGATAGCATATCTTGAGGGAAAACTTGGTGAAGGGCCACTTCAGATAACATAGGGAAAAGGTGAAGATGATAAATCTAGTGAAGAAGAGGAGGAGGAGGAAGAATCTAAGGGTAAAGAGCTAGTTGTTTCAGATCCTAATGCAACTAAGTAGAAGAACATTGTAATTATTGATCCTAAGTTGAAGAGGGATCTAAAGAAGAGTGTAACAAAAATGGTTACCCCTCTTGCACCTGAGCCTAAGAGAAGAATAATCACAAGATCCAAAGCAACACGAGCCCTGGCTACTAAAACAAATAAAAGCCAAGCAAAGAGGAAGAAGACCACAAAATGGATCAAGGAGAGTCCACAAAAGAGGTGAAGAAGGAAGTTGGTTGTCACACCTAATGAGGAGGAGGATGAAGGAGAGGAAACATAGTCTAATAATTTGAGCAAGATTCAAATTACACATAGATGACCCCCTACGACAATTGACCAATTATGTGAAAACATAAGGAACTCAACTAGCATAGTAGGCTTCAAACAACTTAAATATGATTATTTGAATAAGGAAGATCAAGGGAAAGTTAAAAAGGAGATGCTAGATATTATGGAAAAATTAAAATATATGACTATAGAATCAAGAAAAGGTATTTCTAAAGATTTATATAATAAATTAGATGCATTATGGAAGTGGGAATTATCCACTAAAAGGAAAATAAGGGAAACCACATTGACCCAAAAAATGCCTTAGGGAAGGCACACATGTCTATTTGCCTAAGAGATTCTGCCAAGAAATTTGTACAAAAAGTAAGGACATACAAAATTTTGAGAAATAAAGTAGATTAGGTTGTATAAGAAAGTGTTTTAGTATGGAAGCAAGCATTTGGATTGTTACTTCCATCGATAGTAGAGGAGAAAGAAGAAGAAAGAAGAGATGTAATTCAATTAGACAATCAAGAAGATTATGATGCACCAAATAACCTGGTAAAGGCATTGAATAAAAGGAAGAAAAGAGTGAACAACAAGATGTTGTCACTATTGGTATCTCTAACCATTGTTGTCTATTAGTGTCGATTACTTAATTATTTATAAGGCAAAGTTAGATAGTCATCACTGTGACTAAGCTACTCTACATAAGCCAAGTCATGCATATAAGAAAGTATGTATCATGCTCTATAGGAGTTGAGTAAATGTATGGTCATTGAGTATTTCAATACAAGACAAGTTCATCAATGGCCAAGAAAATTCCCAGTATACAAGTGTTGGGTTACATAGTGTGTCTTGAGAACAATATAGGTTGAACATCAAAAGGGTAATATAGGTTGAGCAAAAAAAATGTCGAGCATCAGAAATAGTAAAGATTGAGCAATGCAGAGTTTACATAAAAGTCAAAAATGGAACATAATTTGAGGTAACACTTTTTACAAGCCGACATGGAAGGAACATTTAGAGATTGTAGAGGTTGTTACAAAATATTCAAATGATGCAAATCACATACCCCCATGCTATGTAATCAATGATTTAGATGGAAAGGCTATTATGGATTATCTAGAAAACTCCTTACAAAACCTTTTAAATAGAGGTGATCTTAACCTAGATTAGAGAGTGTGAGAGAGATGTACAAAGTAAGAGTGGGAGTAGAGAAGTATATGCATGTAAACAAGAAGTCAATGAGGGGTTATGTTATTATCTAATAGAGAAAGTGAACCATTTATGGTAGTGAAGTGAAAGGGAAAGACAAGTAACATAAGATTAGAGGAGAGGATCAATTAGCAAGAAGAAGAGTCAAAATCAGCTTGTAGAGAAAATTGAGAGTCAGGTAATAAGTCAATTTTAACTAACTTGAATAAGAGTAAATCTCTTAACATGGTGGCCTTAACATATCTTTGTAAATCTCCTAACAGAGTCCTTACTTTGTTGTAAGTATTAAATCCTCTAACAAGGTGAGACCTACCAGTCTCTCAATCCTTTAACAAGGTAGTCTCCTCATAGGGTAGATCATATCTTATGATCAAAAATTTTAACCTTAATTGCTTAACTTTATTACTATAGTAGTTAATATTTGTGGGTGTCATCCCCACCCCAATTTTACCTTCACCTTGAAGGGTTTTTGGTTAACAAATATTGTGTCATGTAGTTTATCTTCATGCATGTGATTGATCAAATTTATATTTTACATCATATATACATTACAATTCTTACATGCACAATTTTAATTATAGGTGTGAGCGAATTGATGAAAAGTTCAAGTGTTTAAGATTTTGATTCACCCTCCTAGTATCTTGTTTATCCTTTTTACACCTCCATCAGTCAATAATTGGTATTAGAGCATTGGTTCCATAAAGGAAGCTTATTAGCTTGGAGATTAGATCTTGGAGATGGAGGCATTAAAACTAGATAAGGTTATTGAAAATTAGGTGATTGACATCCAACTCACACTGCATAATCTTGATAAGACAAAATGATATCTAAGGGATTCCCTAAAAAGGTGAAAGAGAATTTTCATTCAAATAAAATAGTTTTCCTATGAAGAAGTGGATACTAAAGGACTATTTGAACCTATCAATACAAATGACAAAGCATATTTCAGTCTACTTGACAAGAACAAACATTTGAATGAATAAATAAGAGGGATAGAAAGAGAACATGAAATCTAATCAATTGGACTATGTGAAGTGACTGAACAAAAGAAGAAAGCTAAAGATGATAGGACTATGACTGAAGAAGACAAAAGGGTAATGGCTACCATATTTTTAGAAAGGATATCAAATGTTTAGAAGCTAACAAACACAGAATTGGGCATGATGAATCAACTAATGCTTGCAAATTAGGAATTGAATCACAAGGATGTGGAAATTGCAAATCTCAAATAACAGAAGGACATACTAAAGAATGAATTGAAATCTAAGACAAAATCTATGGAAAAATTCAACAAACCTAGGGAGGCAATGAAGTACTTTGAAAAACTAATGAAGTCATCAAGTTTTTCTGATGGGTAAGGACATTCATGCACTAAGAAGGAGTATCATCTAAAAATGGAGAATTGAGGAATGCAAAGTCAAAGGACAAACCAACTTGCTATCAGTGTGGAAAAATTGGTCATACTGCAAATATTTTTTGAAGCAAACATGTTATGCAAAATTATCAACCTAAATTTATTGGTTGTTATTGTTATTTCAAGAAACAAGGACATAAAATACATTAGTGTAGGTCAAGACAGAGGAATACAATTGCTACATCTAAAAATGAAGGATATTTCTATAACTATCAGAAGTATGGACATAGAGCATATGAATGAAAATCATAGACAAAACCTTACTGGACAAATTACAAGAAGAATTATGTACCTAACAATGCATGTTCCAAATGTCAAAAATTTGGACATCAAAGAAAGAATTGCAGGACTCAAGCACATTCATCAAATTGGAATAAAGACAAAGGCAAAAGAAAAGTAGAAACTAAGAAAATTAGGAATGAAATGAACTAGAAATGGAAAAGGAAAAGGAAAGATGGAAATAGTGGAGCTGATGGAGCCAAGGTCACCCAACCTAATGGAGAAGGAGATTATGTCATCTCAAACTAAGCAAGAGAGGTTTGTATGGAACTATATACTTAATTGATATATCATACATTGGTTCCTTTCATGAAAATGTGTCAAAAGTTCATATATGCATATGTGAAGATGCATAAGAATAAAATTTTGAAAGGTTTCTGAGTGTCAATAAAATTATTTATGTTGACCAAGCATTGCAACATAGATCGAGCAATTTAGAAGAGAAATGATAGAGACTGAGTAAGATGTAAGAGACCAAGTTGTAATATAAAGACCTAGTTGGAAAGCATCAACATTGACTAAAAAAATTGGCTTCCACCTATTGGAAATAATTGATAAATTGTGTATTGCCTTTGATATTACACAAAATGTCATTACCAATCAATGTATATTGAGATCACTTAGGCATTAAAGATAGTTGCATGTGTCTACTGAGTATTCCATAGTTTTCGTAGTTTAGAAGACAATGTCTACTAAGCTCACTTGGGTGACAAAGTAAAGCTTGCAGAAGTTGAGTGTTAACTAAGCTCACTCAATTAATAAAGGAAATGTTGGACAAAACCAATGTTAACCAAGCTTACTCAATTACCAAAGAATTTTTCTAAATATGTAGTATTAACTGAGTTCACTTGGTTAACATAGGAAAATCACTTTGAGTTAGTATCTATCGAGCAGAGTCGACTAACAAAGGATTTTCTTTCTCTAGCATATTGAGTTAAATAAATTTTTTTGTTGATTCTAGCCGACTAAAAAGATGAATATTAATTATTTTAAGTTATATTCAAGTTGACTTGACAATGTGTAAAATATAAATATAAGGTCAAGTTAAGGATTGAATGTGTGGAACGTAATTGAAAATTTGATGATGCTTAGAGGAAGCATATTGGAAGGATAAGAAGAATATCCTTGTTAAGATGCAAAGATACATTCAATCAGGAAGGATCAAGTATACAAGCTAGAATTAAGATCTATAATTAGCAATTCAATTGCATCATAAATTGGGTCATCTCATTGTTACTCTCTAACCATTGTAGCAGTGATCTAAATCTCTTAATAGAGTTGGCTTAACAGCTATTTGTAAATCCTCTAACAAGGTGGCATTTCTATTGAATCATCTAAAGACCTCTAACAAAGCCACTTCTAATAGAGTGATTAAATCCTCTAACAAGGTCACACCTAATAGTGTATTTTGTAACCTTTAACAGGGTTGGCTCCTAATAGGACTCACTTCAAAAGAGAAAAATTAGTAACTAGTTGTAATTGGTGGTTTTTCCTAAATTGGGTTTCCACCTTAAAATCTTGTTCATGTTATTTCTTTTATGTGTTTGCAACTAAGGTAAAGTAACATCAATTACAGATAATATCTTAAAATTTTCATATTAAGAATTTGACAAGCTATTTTAGTGTTTACCGAGTTACAACATTTTTCTTGTGTATTTATCGAGTTACAAAAGAGTTCACTTTTGATTTATATTGACATCTAAGGGATCTAGGATTTATTTTTTTGGTAAGTAATTCTCCCCTCCCCTCTCAATTACTCCTCTTATATTTCCAACACCACCTACTTAAGTACATAAAATTAATGCAAAACCCTAATTAATCAAAGGAATGTATATAATAAATTACAAAGACATTATTACATACCTTGCATTCATATTTTTGAGAGAACAAAGTGTTTTGGTTATTTTAGCGACTAGCAAATATTTTTAGAGAGGTTTGGATGAAGAGGCTTGAATAGGTGAAGATCTAAACTATGTCAAGTATCTAGAGAAGAAATTAACTTCAAAACCTAATTGTGAACATGGAAGCTTCATCAACCACTAGGATGAGCCAAGAGGTTAGTAGAATTCAAATTATGAAGAGTGACAGTTATCCTCCACCGAAGTTTCATGTTATTCCAGAGATTTCTATGAAAGGAGACTCAATGTGTGTATTATCCTTGATATTACCTAAAGTCATTATGATCCATTATGTTAAAATTTGTGATATGTGTAAAATTAGAGAAGTAGAAGATTATGAAATCAGGGAATTATATTAGAAGTTGTGCAATGAAGGAATTCTTAAGGATGAATTCAAATTTGTTGAAAGGAAAGGGTTAACTTGTGCCCTAGAATACCAGAAGAATTTCAAGGTTGACTGAATTAAAGTTTTTTTGAGTAGAATCCATGACATGAAGTACTGGTTACATAACGGACCTATGGAGATCACAAAGAAAATTATTCACAAGGTTATAGACTATCCAACCCTAGATATGAAGAAAAACATACGAAGCTTGAGTCATGAAGAAGTTGAGGCAAACACATGCGCTGAGTGGAGTGGACATGGTCTGTCCATCACAAACATTTCTAATCTACTAATTGAATTTGTAGTAAGGATCATCATTCACAAATTCTATCAATCAAGCATATTGAATAGTGTACCTTGTATGGTTGTAGATCAAGCATGGAAGATTATAATGAAATATCATGAGTATGATCTTACCAAGCTATAGAGGTTACAACTTGTAGAAAATCTATCATCCATAAGAAAAAAAAAGAATTTAATGTGTAAGTTTGGTTCCCTCATTTTGTGTATTTTATTTTATATCCAGGAGTATTTTCCTACTATTGGGAATGTTATATGTGAGTAAGACAAACTAGTGACAAAACAAATTAAAGAGTATATCACTCAGTTGGGAGAAAATTTTGATACTGCAAAGGATACTTATTTTGATGAATTTAAGAAAAGGATGAAAAGGAGAATGAGGATACCTAAAGAGTTGCTCACAAAATATTACATTGGCATATTTTTTCTTATGGATATGGAAAACACTTTTGTACAACTAGTAAAGCTAAACAAGGCTTGGTTACAAAGTTTTGACCATGAGATAGATAGTGATGTAGTGAGTGCAAACATTGATACACTACTAAAAGAAGAAATAGATGTCATTGATAAACCTTTTGGGAGATATGAAGAAGATAAAGAAATAATAATTTTAAATATAAATATATCTTGTAACCAAAAGAAAAGGAAGAGAATGATTGAAGATTTAGAAGCAAAACTAGGCAACCTAGGCAAGGGAAAAGAACTATTACAATTGACACAAGTTCTTGGTGAAGATGAAGAACAAGACAATGGTGATTAGGAAGAGGAAGAAGAAGAAGGTGATAAGGGAAAAACCCTAGCTGTTTTCATGCCATCAAGTAAGAAGGATCAAGGAAAAAAGAAGAAGTCAACAGTGACACCCATCTCTCCTCCACCACCAAAAAAGCCAAGGACTAGAGCAACTATTAGTACCAAGCAGTCTACAAAGAAGAAAGTAGAAAAATATATAGAGCCCAGTGCACCCATAACCAAAAGAAAGAGATTTGTCAAAGGACCACCTTAGAGGAAACCTAAGTCTATTGATGAAGTATGTGCAAACTTAAGGAGTTCCTCAGGTTTATCTTTCAGATTTGTAAAATATGATACACTAGATAATGATGATAGAAATAAAATTGAGGAGGCTATGGTAGAAATGATCTCAACTTTCAAACTAGCTCCTAGTGAAATATAGATGAAGATACCTCAAGACTTGTATGATAGATTGAACATAAGATGAGAATAGGAAGAAAAGGAAGATAAAAAGATAAGGACCGATGCATTAGTCATAGTAATGTTTGACTTATCCCAAGACCAAAAGGACACATTTTTGGAGTAGTATATAAATATATTACTTCCAAAATGTAGAGCTTTTTTTATCTTACTAAATAAATAGGAAGTTGTACAACAACAAAATGAATTTCAATGGAAGAGATTTTTTAGGCTAACACCAAAGATAGGAGTGATATACACTATAAACATCAAATATGATTACAATAGTCAAGAAATCTTAGGTCTGTTGAGTCTAAAAGGAAGCATTTCCACTATACATGGCAACACCCATCACACTCTAGAGGTTGAGTAGTCAAGGCTCACAAATATAGAGGTAGATGTTGAAGAGATAGAAACAAGAGTAGATAATAATATTATTCCAACACCTCTCATTAATGAAGGAAAAGAATAAAATGAAGTTGAAGTAAGTGTAACCATGGTTATCTCAAACACAAATACACAAGCAAGAACAAGTGGTGATACCCCTTCACTGACTCTCAAGGTAGTGTCAAGTAGCAACACTCCTTTACCTAGTAGAAAGAGGAAAGAAATAAAAGATGTTTTACTAGATATTGAAGTTAGTCTAAATGAAATCATTGAGATGATACAATTAGATCTAGAAAATCTCACCTTGGAGCAAACTATTTTTCTACAAGAAGTTTTAGAAAAGAAGAAAAGGCAAGAAGAGCTCAAAAAAGTGCACAAGCAAAAATAGGTACTACATGATGTAAAATATTTGTTGATGCTTTTGACATTCAAAATTTTGATTAAGATGCACCAATCATCAACCAACTTGTAAGTATAGTTGATCAAGTGAATGTTGGAAATATGCAGTCAAATGGCAAGATCATGGATTGGTCTATTAGAAGATTTGAAACTAAGGTTGTGGACAAAGTTTCCATAACCATTTCTAAGAAGATAGTGCAACTACAAAAGAATGTACATGTTATGATTGACTTAATACAGAAGGTACAACATTTGTACACAATTTTTTCAGATGTGCCAAGATTCACTGACAATATTCAGGAACAAATAAATAAAATTCAAGCTAAGATGAAAAGATCCATCAACATTATTTATGAGTCCATAGAATTGAGCATTAATAATTTCAATAATTTACTAAATGCTTAAGGCACACTAGTTGAGTTTTAGGTATCTAATAGTAATATGAGATCCAAATTGATCTCTATTCAAGAAATTATGATACCTCATTTGGAGGTCATGCAGAGAGAACTTAAAAGAGCCCAAGATCTTATCATAGAAGATCACAATCTATTAGTGGCTGATAGTTTAATTGATCTGGTTGCAAGATTATAGTTATATAATCATATGTTGGAAGCAACAAGAACCACATAGGATCATGAATTTTCCATGATTACCAAAGTTCATAAGGAATTCCTTGAAAAATATGGATTACTTCCACCTTTTCAACCCCAACAACAATGACATATATTGTTCAAAAATAGGGGGAAATAGAGTTAATAAAGGTGAAATGGATTTGTTATTCATTTTTTCATTTTTTATTCATTATTGGCATAAGTCAAAATACTAAGTGGGAGAGCTCATTTATCAAATTGTATTATAGTGTTGTAAATATGAAAAAGTGTTTATTCCACTAATGTCAAAGGGGGAAATTGTTGGTATCTCTAACCATTGTTGTCTATTAGTGTTAATCACTTAGTCATTTACAAGGCAGGGTTAGATGGTCATCATTACAAGTGAGCTGTTCTGCTTAGGTTGAGTCATGTATATAAGGAAGTATGTATCGTGCTCTATAGGAGCCAAGTAAATGTATGGTCACAAAATATTTCAATATGAGCTAAGCCCATTAGTGACCAAGCAAGTTCCAAGTATACAAGTGCCAAATTACATAGTGTGTGTTGAGAACAATACACATCAAGCATCAAAAGGGTAATACAAGTTGAGAAACATCAATGTCAAGCATCACAAATAGTAAAGATTGAACAATGAAAAGTTTACATAGAAGTCATAAATGAAATATAATTTGAAGTAACATATTTTACAAGATGGCATGGAGGGAACATTTAAAGATTGTAGAGGTTGTTACAGAATATTCAAATAACATGGAACATGGATCCCCATGTTGTGCGATAAATGATTGAGATGGAGTGGCTATTATGGAAGGATCTAGAAAAATATTTACAAAACCTTTTAAATAGAGGTGATAACCTAGGTTAGAGAGAGTGAGAGAGACTTGTAGAGTAAGAGCAAGAGTAGAGAAGTATATGCATGCACACATGAAATTAGTAAAGGTTTTTCTTATTATCTAATAGAGCAAGTGACCTATTCATGGCAATGAAGTGGAAGGGAAAGACAAGTAATATCATATTAGATGAGAGGATCAGTTATCAAGGAGAAGACTCAAAATCATCTTGTACAAAAAACTAAGAGTTAGGTGTTGAATCAATTTTAATCAACTTGAATTAAGGTAAATCTCTTAATACAGTGGTCATAACAGATCATTGTAAATCTCCTAAAAAAGTCCTTACTTTGATCTAAGTGCTAAATCCTCTAACAAGGTGAGACTTAGCAGTCTCTTAAGAATTTAATAGGTCAAATTCCTCACATGGTAGATCATATCTTATGATCAAACATTATAACCTTAACTAGTTAACTTTATTACTACAATAGTTAAGATTTATGGGTGTCATCGGCACCCTAATTTTATCTTCAACTTGGAGGATTTATGGGTAATAAATATTGTGTTATGTGTTAAATCTTCATGTATGTGATTGATAAGATTTATATGTTACATCAAATTTACACTACAAGTTTTACATGTAGAATTTTATTGATGGGTGTGAGCGAATTGATGATAATTCAAGTGTTTAAGATTCCAATTCACATCCCCCCCTTCTCAATATCTTGATTATCTTGTTTATACCTCCATCAGTCAATGGTCACTATAGAGGATGTTCCCAATTCATCACCAGATAATCAAAATATCTTAACTAAGGAAAATTTGAAGAATGCAGAAATAAACACCTTAGGAAACCCTCTCCATGCACCAATCTAGTTTAGCACAAATACAAGATTATCCATGGATTGACAATGCATCAACTGATGGTTATAAAGTTACATCTATCATAGTTATGGATTTAGGTATGAGTGTTGAGCAATAAGGTAAAGCTATCATTATGATACCCATGTTCACCCATGTAATTGAAGGGAAAGAAGAAGAGAAAGGTGAAGCAGATCAATCTGCTCAAAATTTCTTAGTACCTCATCCTGAGGGACGTAAGGAGGTTGAACCATCTAAGATGACAATGACCAAGAAGCCTAAAGAGAAAGAGGCCATTCAAGCCCTTATTTAACTATCAAGTGTTGTTCTGATACAAAATGATGTAGGGTGTTTTTTAGTGGTAAATATTCATAATTTTGTGAATTTTAGAAAAAAAATTGCTAGTAATTTGGCTAATAATTTAAGATCTAATGCAACCTAAATTGCCACATTTTTATTAAATTTAGTTCTAAAATATTTAAAATTTCTCAATAATTTATTTAATTAAAAAGTTTAAATTCAAAGATTTGCCACAATATTTGGTACATGATTAGATTTGATTCACCTAAATATTATATATTATCAAAGAAATTAAAACTAATTCACCAATCATTATCATAATTATTAGTTACTTTAGGGATATATTACCAATATTTAGTTTTCACTATTGATTTAAAAAATAATGTAATTATCCTCACAATTTTCATGAGATAAAACATGTTCAATTTTGATTTGTAATATTCCATGATAATTAGCGAACTTTCTATTAGTATTGAGATTTGCCAATGTTTTCTACTAAAAAATTATGATTCTAAAATAATCACTAATGTAAATAATATTTAAAATTTAAAATAAAAATAAAAATTGGCTTTTCAAAATAATGAAATATTTTCCATTAATTTATATCTTTTTCTAGAGGGTGTTCCTAAAAGTTTATCTTGAAATGATGCATCCAATGTTGCACCTACCCATCAAGGGGACAGTTCTACCGAACAAAAGACACTTGGACTGATTAACAAGGGGAAACAATCGCAAATATCATTATTGAGTATCAACACCATGGTCTTAAATAATCTAGAAGAAGATAAAGTCATTAGAGACTCTAGTGAGTTTAGATGAGGTCATCACATTACCAAAGTATGAACCTGATACTATGACACTAGAGAAAATATAGATTCTACAAGTATTGCTAAGTTGCAAGACAAAGCAAGAACACCTCAAAAGGGAGTTTAAGAAGAAATAGGTACTCCATGATATAAAAGACATTTTTATAGATGTATTTGATATTCATGATGAGAATGAGAAATAACCAATTTTGGAATAGTTAGTTCATATAGTTGAAAAGGTAAATAATGAGGACATAGAGACTAGTGAGAAAATTATGAGATGGCCTGAGAAAAATTTGGGCACAATGTTTTGGAGAAAGTCTCAATAGAAATTGCAATAAAACAAGTTGATGTTTCAAACCTTGGAACTAGTTTGGAAGGAATTTTGATGTTGATTTCTATATAAAAAATTTTGATGTTGATTTCTTCACCATGGAGAATCAATGCTCAATTGATCAATTACAAGTAGATTTGAAGGCTACTACTAATTCTTTGAGTAAGAACACAAGTTCAAGCTCTCATTTATTTAATAAATTGACATTTGGTCAAGGAAGATTATTTGAGTTGATGGCTAAAGACAACAACATTAGAATTAAATTGATTTCTATTCAAACCATGTTTCTACCTCATATGGAGGTGATGTAGAAATAACTATCAATTGCAACCGGCTTAGTCAAGAGAGATCTTCATATTTGTATTGTACATAGTTTAGTAGATCTACCTTCCTAGCTAGAAACCCAAATTCAAGTATTGGAATCAGAAAAATCAAGATGAAATCATGGATCAGAAGTGATTTTATCAAATCAAAAAACTTTTTTGGATAACCACTAGTTGACCCATACAAACCCCAAGCCATAAGTGTCAAAAACAAGGGGGGATATTACTCGTGACACAATCACAAGGGGAGATTACTTTAAAAATTAGATGAAATATCAAATATCAAAGATCACAAGTATGAAGAGACATGTACATATATTGCATATAGAAAAGTCAAGTAGAAAATCAAGTCTTTTTGGAGATTGACTCAGAGTCTAAGTGGGAGTGTTATTTTCATTATCTCAAACTTTTGAATGAATTGCTAAGTTATGAAAAAGTGTTTTTGTCACTAATGTCAAAGGGGGAGATTTTTGATCTCTAAGCCTTTTTCCCTATTAGTGTCCAACACTTAGTCATTTTCTAGGTAGTGTTGGTTAGTCATCACTATGATCGAGAAACTTAATCAAGGTCAAGTTACATGGACTTATTTATAATTTCATTACATGTCAAGAAACTTAAAAGTTATTGAGCACCCTAGTGTAGACCGAGTCACAATATATGTCAAGTAGAGGATAAGAAAATATGATTAATGTGAAGATATTTTATGTTGAGCGAGTCAGTATCTTCCAAGTATATAGAATCTGGGGGACAACAAGAATATTAGTAATGACTGAGTGTTAGGATATTCAAGTGTTGAGTAAACTAGTTTTGACATATGTGTTTGTAATGGCACAAACACTTATGTAAATAATTTTTTCCGACTTTTATATGATATTTATGGATTGTAGAGATAACTAAGGAGATAATTACCCATTTTTTTAAAGGACATAAATCCCTAAGAAAGTAGAGTAACCAATTAGAAAATTAGAAGGACTAAGCGACAAAAGGGTGAATTCAAGATTGTTGATTCTAATCTAGAACGTTCTACAATTGTCTATTTAAGAAGGGACCAAGACCTAAATCATTATGTGTGTGAATGATGATTTTGTATGCATGATAAGGTTAAGGAAAGAGTAAATGAAGGCTAACTTTGATAAGTAGAGACATAGATTAGATAGAAGAAACCTAGCAGTGAAGGAAAAAATAGAGAAAATTATATAAGGAGATCAATTGAGATAAGGAAAGAGGAGATATGTAATCTAGCATCAAGTGCTAGCAAAGTATTGGGTACTGAGATATTATAACCAATGTATCAAGGTAAATCTCTTATTAGAGTGGTTTTAACAAACCTAGTTAAACTCCTAACGAAGTAATTACTTCATTGTGAGTTTTAAATCACTTAATCAAGGTAGACTTAACATTAGTGTAAAGCTCCTAATAGGGTAGACCCTTAACAATGTAGATCATCAAAAGAAATCAACATTGTAGCCCTAACAAGAGAAATTTATTACTAGAGTAGTGAAGATTTGTGGATGTCATCCCCACCCTAGTTTTACCTTCACCTTGGAGGGTTTCTAGGTAACCAAAATCTTTGTGTTATGTGTTTATGGATGTGATGCATAGTTAGATATATTTAAATTTTACAGTGTATGATTACATGGTGAATGATCTAAGATATGAGATGGATTAGGAGTAAATGTATTTAATCTATTATTTTGTTTCGAGGAATTAAAATTTTTATATGTCTTGATTCACCCCCCTCTCAGTATCCTAGTAATACTTCCAAAAGAAACCTTCTAGAGGGATTATATCTCTATGCTCCAACATCATTTACACATGCAATCACCAAAAAGTTAGAAAGAGAAAATGTATGCCCTCTCTTAGGAAAATTTGTCATGATGTTTCTCCTCATCTTTTTGACATATATCTTCATCTCATTCTTCCCTTGCTGCAACTTCTTTTCTTGGTTGACATTCATCTTCTTTCCAATAGGGAATTTGATTTTTTCCACCCATATATATTGCAAGTCTTCAATTTCTCATTCTTTAGGACTATCAATAGTGCCCTATTTTAGTACTTTCTTCCAACATGTATCCTCTTTTATCATCTTTTCTTCGAAGAAAATCATAGTCCCATCTTTTTCACTACCACAAGGAAGTGGTTTCAACTCAAAGTTTTTCCCATCCTAATGTACCATATATCTATTTGTGTATCCATCATGTAGGGTTATTCTCAAGTATTTTCATGATATTCCAAGAATTATATGTCCACATTTCATTGGTAGGACATCACACATCACCTAATCTTGATATGGACCAATTGAGAAATCCATAAGACCTCTCTAGCTAACCTCTGCATGTTGCACTTGACTCACCCAAGTGGCCTTGTAAGGGCAAGGATACTTCATTTTTTTCAAATGCAACTTGGAAACCATGTTCCAAGATACTAAATTATCATATGCCCCTAATATGCCAAGTAAATATGCTTTGGCTCAATGTCCCACTTCCTTGTAGTCACTTTATTTGTGTTGTAAGGAGTCACAAGTTAGAATGCATACACACTAAGTCCTCCATCTTTTTTGAGTTTAGTCAATTGAATTTTATTGAGGGGATTGGAGTATGTGCTCCATTTCCTCTTACATGTAGATGAACTAGCAACCTATTAAGATAATATTAGAGAGTTTAGAGTACAAAATATAGAACTCAAATCATCAAATTAATAATAAATATAACTTCAAAGAAGTTTAGTAGGCAATCCAAATAATCCTTTATTGTCAATTTCTTTACGAAACAATGAGGTTGACACTCACGCTAATTTCCCCAATAAAAAATAAATCCTATCAATAAGAATATTACAATTTTTTCTTAATTTTTTGGTTGAAATATTCCTTGTATTGGAGGGATCTTAATAACGTTCATGAGATAAAAAGTCTAAGTGACTATGGGATTAAGTTAAGTTTGCATTAAATTATGTTAAGTCTTTGATTGATGTTATTGTGAGTATCTTGTACATAAATGATTTTCTTTGATGGTTGTATATAGAAATTTTGACTAGATCCTCCTACAATATTCATCTTTTTATGTCAAAGATGGACGTTACTTATTTATTATTTATCAATAAACCATTTATTTTTCTCCATAGTTAGGTAATTGGTTAGTATGTAATTGAGTTTCTATCATTTCTAATATGTGGTTGTGGTCATGGTTTTTGTAGAAATAGATGTAATTCAGGTTATGCATTATGGTCTTTGATAGAGTTGTTGTCTTCATGAAGATCATGTTCAACACACCTAGCTCAAGTGCAATAGGAATAGATCTTTGGTGTTAGTCTTTGATCCTCCCCGCAGTGGCTAGAATTTGAAAGTGACAAGAGTGTTATGCTCTCATCTTCCATAAGTTAAAATTGCAGCAAAAAGTATGAACACATGTTCATATTTGTTTCTTCAATTTTTAACTTATAAAAGAGACCATATGACTCTTGTGACTACTAAATTTTGGCCATTACAAGGCAAATAAAAGACTAACACTAGAGAGCTATTTGTATCATACTCCAATTTAGCATCCTGAAGGTGATCTTAGAGAAGACAAAAACCCTATCAAATACCATGCATCAGCCTTTGTAATTGTGATGGACAAACATTGGACACCCAACATAGCAACGAACTTTTTGACAACCTATCATCATGCCTTGTGACTCTTTTCTATTGCTCTTATGGAAACCCTATCAAAAGTTATGTCACACTGTAAGGATGACCAATAGACTTTTTGACAAGGTGACATCACAATATTGTGGCACCTTACCATCGCTCTTATAGAAACATTGTTGTAAATGTCATCATAATACAAAGGTAACTGAAAAATTTCTCGACAAAGTGGCATCACAAGTTTGTGACACCTTTTTGTCACACATATATCAATGTAGTCAAGTTTATGACACCTTTTCATCACACATATAGAAATGTAGTTAGAATGTCATCACAGATAAAAAATGACTTACTAGATCTTTGACAAGATTTTACCACACATGCGTGACACTTTGTTGTTGCAATATCAACAATATCTTTTCTTTTACAATAGACTATTTGACACATCATATGACCATCCAAGACATGATCCGTGATTGCTTTAGATAGCTAGTGTTATCACCATGCAATCGATAGACTAGATTCAATGCTTTTAATTATCAATCATACGATGGTTTTATGTCACAATATTGACATTTTTCCATCAAATTTTGGCCTCAAATGTAGTAATGTGACTAGTTGCAAACTATGAAAATTTAATGAGATTCTAGAAGTGAATGAGATTCTTTACCAATCCATGATTGATAAACTGTAGTATGTGGTGCATAATAGACCAAAAAATAAATTGGTAGTAGGGATAGTAGCAAGGTTCTCTTCCAATCCTAAGTAGGCACACTTAGTTTTTGTAGAGGGGATATTTACATACCTAAATGGTAATAAATAATATGGTTTATGATATCCTCATAGAGGAACCTTTGAGCTAAATGTGTTTATCAATGATGACTAGGTAGGAAACATTAATGATAGAAAGATAAAAAAATGAAGGTGCATTCATTCTTGGAGGACAAATAGTACCATAGGCCAACAAATAGAAACATTGTATATCCCAATAAAAAACTAAGGCTGAGTATATTTTTGTAGTAGTGATCTGCACCCATATTATTTGGATCAAACAACTTCTTTAAGGAATTCAATAAAAGGTAGAGGAACTAATGGTTATAAATTATAACAATACAAGTGAATTCAACATATCAAAGAACCTATTTATGCACTTAAAGACAAAGAACATATCTATCATGTATCACTTTCTAAGATAGTAAGTACAACAAAAAGAGGTAAGGTTGAAATATGTTCCAACTAAAGAACAATTAGTAGATATCTTCACTAAAACTCTTAAAAAGAATACCTTTGAGTATCTTAGAGGAAGATTAGGGGTTATACCCCTATCATTCCTAGAGTAGAGAAGAAAGGTAAGGCATCAGTCTATAGTTCTCAAAGATGACATAGAAACTAGATTGATGACCATGCAAAACTAATTCATGGGTAGAGAATTCACACATATAAAGGTGGTAGTTATGCACCTTTCATATTTTTATCAAAGGAGGAGAAGTAAAGAAAGGGGAACATAAGTGACAAATAAGGGGAGGAGCAAGTAGCAAAGCAATATGGGGAGAAATAATATTCACCATAATAAAAGAAAAGAAAGAAAAGATGATAGTATGACTAGAGGAGAATAAGATAAGTGATGGAACACCAAGGGGAGATGTTCAAGAGAATAAAGGAAATTGAGGTAATGAATAATGTTTTATTTCCTAAGAATGCAGTGGTCATAAATTTTTACTTTGATAATTGAAAGGATTGTACTAAGGCACAATATAGCTTGAGATTTCCTAGGAATTCCATCAATGCAATAGGTCGATATTTTTGGCATAATTGACTAAAAGGAGTGAAGTACAAGAATATTGGGGGCTTATCAATGTGATGAGTTATGATCTAACTACCATTAATGTCAAAGACCAAGCTAGAGTATCAGTTGGTATAAGGTTGTGACTGATGAGGTAGTGTGAGTACATGAGTGTATGTCCTATATACATGTGTGACTAGAGATATGGTAAGGACATGATAAGTGAAGGAATTCACGAGGAAAATCTTATTCAAACAAGCTTGGTTAAGTATGTGAACACATGAAGTAAGCAGTCAAGAAAGAATAGAAGATGGTGTGACTAATGGCCATGAAGACATGTTGATGCTAAGTCAATCGAATGCAATACAAAGGCAAGTAACATGTGACTAACATATCATGAAGAAGGTGGATTAAACCTCACATCTCAATTAATGGAGAAAGTATTATCACTTCAAAGGGAGATGAAAAGCTATTAGAGTTATAGAACATCTATTACTTCTATTCATACAAGGTACATCTAGTAAGAATGGCACATGATAATGACAAGAGTAAAAGATGAACATGGGAAGGAGAATTTAGATTTTGAATTTTTGGATTAGGATTTGTAATAGAATGAGAAAATATTAGATAAAAGACTTTCATTCTTGAAGGAAAAACTTAGATTATAGATTGGAAAGAATAATTTCTTGAGAGATGAGCTACTAGTAATCTCTAGAAGAGAAAGGTAGAAGAAGAGAACAGAGTGTGAATAAAAATTTGTATGTTAGAGAGAGTTAGTGAGCCAAAAAAATGCAATGAAAAAGCATGTTGAAGCTAATAGAGCTAAGCAAATAAGTGATTACATCTGAGTTGAAGAGATAAGGAAGAGAAGTGCAAGTTTTAGACATATTCATGAGCTTACAAGTGATCTAAACCAAACTAATGAAAGTAGCTATTTTTCATATTATATTATTTTTTCATTATCACATCAAAAAATCCCATTAAGGGTAGAATTTAACAAGTAATTTGTATGAAATCCCCTAATAGGGTGACCAATTCATTTGTGTCTCAAGTCCTTCAAATCAATATAATTTTAATAAGGTAAAGACTCTAGCTAGTCCTCTCCAAATTTCCTAATTGGGTGGTACTTGGTAGTGTCATTGTAATCTTATCATAGAGATAAGATCTTGATCAAGTTCACTCTAGAAGAGTTCAAACTTTGTGAGCATTACCTCACAACTATAATGTTCATCCTAGTAGGGTTTCCACAAGATAAATTTTTGTTATGTGTTTCTAATCTTTGTCTTGAATGCATTATTACTTACTTGTTACCTAATTAGAACACAAGCTTGCATACTAGCATATTGGTAAAGGAAAATATTTCAAGTTATAAGTGTTATGTAGATTTATGCCCCCTCTTACTATAACCATGAGATTGTGGACCAATAGTTTCTTCTTCCATGTCATGTTATGAGATATTGATTACATCAAAAAAGTTTTTAGTTGATCAATTAGTGATGATTCTTGATCCATCCTTACCTCTAGAAGTAAGTCTAAAAATATATTAATTGTTTTCCTTAGTAATCTCTTTTTACGCTTCTTCTTTTCTCTATCCTTTTCAACTTTATTTGAAAGTTTCTATGAATAAAATATTCTTCATGTTTTGATTTTTTATAATCTTTCTTTATAATTTCCAACTCTAAATCATCATCCTCATCATGATCATGATCATCATCCTACTTATTGAGTTGTCTTCATTATTTCTGTCTTATGTTCTCTTCCTCTTCTTCTTCTAACCTATATCATATGTGATAAATATTGAAGTGCTTAAGATAGTAGCTTGTTGCTTCTCCACTTCACTTGTAGGTGTTTCATTTTCATCCTTTGTTCTTCACTTTTATCCTTCTTTCTTTGTTCAACGTTCTCATTTTGATCTATGATGACATCCTCATTTTTCATTTGTTCAACATTTATTGGTGGTACCTATTGTGCACATGTAGAAACATTAACCTATTATTATTCCTTTGTTCTAATATAACATGCATTGGTTTCTTTATTAGCCTTATTTTTTCTCCTTTCTCATGTTGTTTCACATCTTTCTTATGTTCACCTTGACTTTCTTGAGTAGCTTCACCTTGATTAGTGTCCTAGGCATATTCAAATATGTCCAAATCTTGTTATTGGATTTTCACTACATGTTTAACATCTTGGATCTTCTTAGTTTCGTCATCCTTGCTTAATTCGCTATCAAGAATATCATCATTAATTTCAATTGGGTTCACTTCTAATGGTGATTACAGTGGAACATCTTCAAATTTATTTTCAACTCTAGGGGAGTCAGGATCAATATTGATATTTTTTATTACCTCATCAATATGATCCCTTGTTATATCAATATGGATTTTGTCCTTTTGATTGTAACCTAACATATCACCAACTAACTCATTCATTGCAAAGTATCATCAAATAGTGATTTTTTTGTAGTCCCTCATGTTCATGGTCAATCAATGTTATATATTATTTTCCAATTTATTATCATATCATCTTCAACTACTTGTTCTAATCCTACTTGTAATGTAGAATTCATGCTGCCCATACTAAACATGTTCATTTATTTTTCCATTGCTTCACCAATTTCATTTACTCTCATTTGTGTCATTGTGTACATTGGAGTTTTTTCTCCTATTTCCTTTTCATGTAGGGATGCATACTCCCATATCACAATGATTTCTTCATAAAACTCCTTAGCAATATAACCTTTGATTTGAATAGGAAATCTACCAAAATTGAAAAAAATAAATATAATAGCATCTTCAATAATTTTATTATCCTTATCTAATAATCTTTAAATTTTGAACTTACTTATGTTACTAATAAGTCCATATTATTTTATAACCTCTACAACTTTAGTGGTTGTCTTTGGTATGTTGACCTTATTCTTTCCAAAATTCCTAATGTTTTTCATTTCTTTCTTAGAATTGGTCCTTTTTGCATCTTCATGTTAGCCCCAAATGATAATGTAATTGATAATGTTGATAATTTATGTGAAAGATTCATATTAGTTGTTATGTTATCATTGATTTCAAGTCTTAGTTGGCTAGACATTGTGTTACTTTAGTAGAGTGTCATATCATTTGATTAATGAAGAGGATTTGGAGAAAGTATGATGATGAGAGAAATTATAAGTATTGGTATTCAATGAGCACTTGAATGAGTTGGACTGTGATACTATAATTTTGGTTCAATTGTTTACAATAATGTAATCTTGTAATGTAATAATGAAGTTTATGTATTCATTGAGCTATAAAAAGAAAGAATACAGTATTCATTGAGTACCTATAGTTATCACTAAACAAGTTGGTGAAGTTTAGTGTTAACTAAGTTATTGTAGTATTAACCAGGTGATGTATTACCTGAGTGAAATATAATTATCACTAAGTATGAGCTTGAAGAAAAAGTTAAGAAAGATGATATTCAAGGTTGACTTTTGATGAAACTAATAATTCTTGAGAAGTTTAAAGGCTAAAGTCAAATTTCGTTACAAGATCTATGGATAGAAAATGTAATTTGGATCTCATGATGGATATTGAAGTAGGGTAAGGATGAGAACAAAGTTCAATAAAATTTATATTTTTTGAGTGATTAAATACATTTAATTTGAGATTTATGATCATGGTTAAGCAAAAAAATCTAGAAGATTCCACAAGGTGGAAGGTTACTATTTAAGGTGATGATTAAGAAATTTTTTGGTTGTTGGTTGAATGTTGAATGGATGAAAATTATTGATGGAGAAGAAGAAGAAGAAAAGAGCAAGATGAACTAAGAAGAGTAGAAGGAAAATCAAGTAGAGTTGGAGAAAATTAAAAGTTTGTAGAAGTGAATCAACCAAAAGTAGATCAAAAAATTGAAAGAGTGTATACGTGAATCAACCAAAAGGAGATCAGAGAAGGAATAAGATAGAGTAGAATAGATATTTGAACAAGCAAGGTAGTACTAAACCTAATAGATCATTTGATTTTTACTTTCTTACCATTGTAGCAAAAAAATAGCTTAAATGAGTAGACCTAAAAAGTCTGTGAAATCCTATATGGTAACACCAATTAGTGATGTTTGTAAGTCCTTTAGAGAAGGCCACTCTTTAGAAAGGATCAAGGAGTGATAAGGTCTAGATGATATTTATGTTAAAAACCTCTAAAAAAGTCACACTAAAAATCTCATGTAACCTTTAGCAAGGTTGGATCCTATTAGAGCTCACTTTAGAAGAGTGAAATTATTTGGGTTGTTGGTCCCAAGTGGTTTTTCCCTTTACAAGGTTTCTACATTAAATCATGGTGTCAAATGTGTGATTTCTTGTCTACTACAAGTTAATTTTCATGCTATTCACTTAATACTACAAGTTGGTAAAGGCTAAGCTATATTTAAAAGCTAAGCTATATTTATGATACTAAGTAAAGCTATGAAGAATGAACTAATAGTTTGAAGTAAATTGATTATAAGTATGAATTGTGAAGTTGATTGAGATCATCAAGCTATTGTTATTGAAGTATATAAAGTTTGAATTGGTACTAATTTTTTTGAAATGCCTTTAGGATAACTAGACATAACTAATTCAACCCCCCCCCCCCCCCCAAGCTATCCAACACTTCCTTCATCTCATTTTTCTTGTCTTTGCTTTGTAATGATTTAGTTTTTCTTCTAGTTCTTTTTTATGATAGGTTTTTAGATGTTGAGGTTTTGCAACTTTAGCTATTTTAGTCTTTAGTTTCTAATATTGTTCAATTTTAACTATTTTATCTACAATAGATGTCCCTTCATCTATTTCTCCAACTTTTACTATTTCATCTATGGCAAGTAGAGTAGGTACTTTAGTTTTCTTTGTAGTCTTCTTTCCTTTTCTCTTGGCATAAGTAGTAGGGTTTTCTTTAGGTTTCTCCTCAATAGTGGGACTACTTCCCTTACTAGATCCATATTTTTCTTCTAATTTATTTATGAGTGTCCTTGCATTCTTTTCCATCTTAGGTTTCTCAAGGTATAGAGCTATTCTCTTATAGGCTTCCTCAAATGTACCAAACCTCTTGAAACTCTTGTCCTTGAGTAAACTCAATAAGTAGTCAATGTTAAGAATAAGAACTCTTTCATCTTATTCATACCCCATAGATGGTACCCAAGATGTTCTAGGCTCTATTTCTTATACTTTATATGTGTCAGTGTCTACTAAGAAACATATTGTATCCCTATTATTTTCAACTATGTGAGGTGGGATCCTATACCTCTTATGCATTTTGTCTTTAAAATCCTTGAAGTGTCCCTGCATAATAGTATTTAATTTTTCTCCTAACTCTTTAATTCATGTTCATTTATTTGATAAAGTGAAAGCCTATTTGTTTTGCAAACAACATTGCCTTTACCATTTTATTTTTAACATATAAAAACATACATACCAATAAAGAGCCACATTTCATCTCCTACTTCTTCTCAGGTTGAATCCTCTTTGAATTTACCATCAATAGTGTTATAACTATAAATATTCACCTATTAAAACTTGGAACATTAACCTTAAACTTGTAGCACATAAACTTTCAACATTATAACGTAAATGACTAAAATATAAAGTAACCATACAATAAATAGTAAATCATGCACCCACACAATTGACATAATGATTTTTGGTCTTGCAAAAACCCTTGGTTAGAGGAGGCAAATGTGTTCAGGATGGTACCCACAACTCTTCACTGTAGTGGAAATTTGTTTCCATGTTAGTAGATACAAATGTCACCTTCTGAGTGGCTCATCCTATTAGGATTGAATGATACATTATTATACGTATCTAAATTCCTATTATAGACTATCATATTTAAGGATTTTTACCAACTAATATAGTATTCTCTCTATTATGGAATTTGCATAAATGTCATGCTAAGAATTGTCTTTCTTAAAGGGTTTTAAAAATAATTATTGAAACCATTAGAAATACAACAAGAAAGTGATCTATAATTTCATTCCTCATATTCTAATTAGATCCATTATGCTCTACTCTTGTCCACACAACTTCTCTATATCTTCTGGGCAATTCATTTCCTTGTCATGATTCAAATTTTCAACATTCCAACATGACAATAACTCTCTCCCCCTTTTTATTCTTCATAATAACTAATTCCTTTAAAACATATTTTCCTCAAAGAGAAAACTTTATTAGGGTTTCAATTCCCTTCAAAAAATCATTTACAATCTATAACTAACTCATACAATCTTGAATCTTTGATGGCACTGACTAAACCTAAGTCTTTCTACATCATTCCCTAGGTAAAATATTTTATTTTTCTTACTCACCAAAATATGCCTCAAATTTCTCACTTAGATTCATTTACCATTCCCTATAAAAAATTATAATTGGATATTCAATATATGTAGGACATTTTACTTTTTTTTTAGATTCACTAAATCTTACTCCATCATGATTTCTCTATATATTAATAAAATTTGGTTATTTTTACCTATTTATTGTTTTTTTTTTACCTATTAACCCTTTTTTTTTGTTAATCAATACCCTATATTCATTGATAATAAAAAATATTTTCCTTTTACTACTTGGTATTCACCTTTTGACTACTCACTTCCAATTTATATACTATTCAAACTCCTTTACTTCTTGATATATCTATTCACCTATTACATGCCTAATTTGTTTTTACTTTTTTCCTTTTACCTATCCAACCTTTTACTATAGTGTAGTCCACTAATTGCCTTCTTGAAAAATTCTTACTTATAAGCTATGTTTGATTTCCTATTGCATATACTTTTTCACATGTTGGTCTATCTTCACAAAAAGAAATTACCTATGTAAAGTTTTTAAACAATGACAACCATATGTACTAAATCATCATCAATTTCCTCATTGTGATTATTTGATCAACAATAACTACAAAGGAATGAGAAAGTTCAAGATTAGACCATTTAAAATTTAGGGTGATTTTCATCCACTTCAAGATTAGACTAGTTCAATCTTGTCTAATTAAATAAATAGATAGAGAGATAAGATGGAAATTTTGAGAATTGGAGTGTATTAAAATAGTTGTGAAGAGGGATACATTAGGAGTAAATAGATGGAAATAAATAGGGATAAGATAAAATCTAAGTGAAATAGAGATAGAGACTATTTTATTAGCCATAGGTATATGACATGTTGACATATTTTTGTATTAAGATGTTACCATTGAAAGATGAATACAAAATTGAGTGGAAAATGGAATAGGTATTATTGTTTCATTATTGTATTGTCCTCTCTCTTTAATGTCCATGTGAAATCAATATTAACAAGGATTTTAAAATATATGGATATTCTTAGCCAACATGATAATGAACTATTTAAATACACATAAAAGGGTCATGATCCATGATAAGGATAAATGATTGAAATATTTGACGTATTAAGATTATCCATCAAAGTCTACATTAATATTAACCTTAAAATGAGAAAGAGTGTAAAAGTAAGACAAATGTCAATATTCACCTTACTTGTCAAATCCTTACGGATGTATTCAAATTCATTATCCAAAAATATTTATGAATGCTTTAATGTATGAATGATGTATAAAATCTCTACAAATGCAATGTGGAGAACCATATATTCATAGATGTAAGTATGTGCAAATGCTTAGAATTCTTGGAAGATGAATTCTTGTGCAATGTTGATGAATGTAGATCTCTCTCCTTGATGGCCAACTTCACTATCTCCAATGAAGAAAGGATCTATATATGTAGATAGAAATTCATGATTGATGAAATAAGGGACTTTAATTAGTCTTTTCTTTCTTGAATGCACCTTGAAATATTGCTTGCAAATGATGGCTTGAAAGAAAGTATGAGTCTTGTTCTTAAGTTGATGGAATGAATAGAATTAATTCATATGAATAATGAATGATAAAATTAAGTGAGCAAGGTTAATTTTATAGAAATTTTGGGATCAAATTTTAAAGATCCAACTTCACATTTAGGTAGGAAAAGATTGAAAGCTCAAAAATAAACTTGTGATATGAAGAGAAACACCTAGGCTAAGGGATGACCTCAAACCTTACCTGGGGGTAGGAGTTGTTCTAACCCCTTAGTTGGGATAAGGGATGACCTCAACCCTTACCTAGGGGGTTTTACACATTATGATTCCTTCTAGGTTCTCAAGTGTGGATAAAAGTGGTAAAAATAAACATAAATTTGGAAAAAGGTAACAACTGAAGCATAAATGCATCCATGTTCTAGAAGATTTATAAAATGGGGCCCAAGAAGTTTTGATAGCTTCCATATTAATGGTTTCTAACTTTAAAGATGATACATTATGAAAAGTATGAACTGAACTCAAAATTATGGTAAAGTAGATCAAATGCATAAGATGATTCATCACAACTAAAAAGACAAGGAAATAATCAAGTCACCCACCGCCGCCCCCACCCCCCTCGACCCCCCCCCCCCAAAAAAAAAAAGGAAACCAACAAAAAGTCTAGAATCATGGAAGGAGAGAGAGATTTAATCACCTAAAAATGGTCCTCTAGACTATGAGCCCCTTTTCTAGCATTTTTTCATAATTTATCTATCACTCATCTTAGATCAAATCATCACTTCATTATTTTTTCAATTATAACCTATGGTTTGACAAATTTATCCTAATTTTTTATCTAATTAGAGGAACTTGTGCCTTTTTCATTAAATAAATTCCCAAAAAGTCCCTTTATTCCTAAGTGTGCACATGAAAAGGTATTTTCCTAGCATTTTTGTCTACACATGAGGTGCACACTTTTCTATGTGAGAGGATTTTTTTTTTTTCAAATAACCTTAGTTCTCCTCCACACATATTTTTCCTCTTAAACACCATCGTTGATCTTTCTTAGTTGAGATTCTTATGCACAAAGTCAACATGGGATTCATTCTCTAGCCTTGATTTTTCCTCTTAATCTCTAACATCCATTTCTCTTTAAAAGGAGGCTCTCTCTTCATTCTCTCATCTTAGAATCTCATGCTAGTTTTATGTTCTGACTTTTTTTACTCGCTCTTGAGCACTTTGCACTCATATATTTTTACTTTCACTCTTAGATTAGTTTCCTTTTATGCAATAGCTTATCTCATCTAGTCTAATTAGGGGTTTTATAACTCTTTTTTATCTTAGCTCTTGCATCATATTTATCTTATATTGCATATTGCATTGCATACTTGATTCTTGGATATTGGAACTCTTGTTCTATGATGTGCCTTGCAAGGGTTGCATAACTAGGCTCATTTGAGAGCCACCATACTATCATCCTTGCACATCATAAATAAAGAGCTATAGGTTTCCTCTTAAGATGCTCATTATCATGGGTATTCTTGAGAATAATAGTCTGTAGAAGTGTGTTCACCTTTGACCATGCATTTTTGGTGCCCACCATGGGGTTGGAATCTTTTTTTTAGCTCCATTTGCTACTTTTTTTTTTCTAATTTTGTACTTGCAGGTCTAGACATTTGTTTTGTAGGTTGTAATGCCCAAAATTTGAACAAGACACACACACACACACATACTATTCAATTTTATTTTTTTGAAACATTTTAAGAAATCATCTCAAACCATTAATACATTATTGCTAGTAATTATAATTACTTTTAATCATATTCAAGAAAATATTTAAAGTTAAATGTATCCACAACATTGAAATGTCTCTTCAAATATTACAATCATGATTGGATCGTTACAAAAATCCAAAATTACAGAAATGAAGATCTACATGTGATCTTTTAGAATACAATACTTTTACAGATATCCGTAATAAATTATCTTGAAATCTCAAACATGAAATGAAATCTTCCAAGCTTTTCTTCAAAAAAAAAATACATTTGGAAAACCTATAGAAAACAACACTAAAAACCATGGAGAGCTCACCTCCCAACCAAGGTCTCTATGAGACCAACCACCGAGCTTGGAGAACCAAGACCAACTGGGTAACAATCAAGCACAACCACATAAAACAATAATTACACAATACAACATTTAATACCCTTTTTGAGCTTACACAATAGGTTACCTTAGCCAAATACATAAAACCAAATCTACCTTCACAAGGCATACAAAATAATTACCAACTCTCACAACATTTTTCCCCTTATCACCCCCAAAGTGCATAACAATATTGTACTGGCACATGTAGCCCATACTACATGTGTATCCCTCTTCCTTCTAGGAAAGGGACTCTGCACTCAAGGGAAATGCCAAACTAACCCCTTCACCCAAAGGTCACTTCTTCCCTTCCAAGGGTGAGTGATGTCCTTCCACACCCATAACATCATACTCTCAAAACCAAAGAGAAAGAAAAAAAGAAAAAATAATAGAAATTCATTCACACCCAACAATACAACATGAACAATACACATATGCATCTGTAGCCAAATTTACATAACTTCTATTTAGAAAACAATACAATACACAATTTCTAAAACATGGCAAAAGCTCCAACCTTTCTCCAAGTTATGGAAAATGAACCGATTTGAGAACAACATTCTATCCTTCCTTGATCAAATCTATAAAAAAAATAGAAAATTTCTAAAACTAGAGGGTGGGTGAATGATAACTCTATTATGAATTTTCCTTTAATAAGAAACTACCTTTTCTCCATCATGAAAGAGAAAAATCACTTTAACTCCACCTAAGTTTCTCTATTTGATTGGAACTCCAGTTCACTAAAGATAAGGTGAGAATTCAAGTAAGATTTCTTCCTATTTTTGTAATACTTGAAAAATGAGATTTTAAAAGGATTAGAAAAGTGATTTAAACTAAAGTAAAGTCAAAATTAAAGCCCTAACATAAAGAACTAACATGCAAGTAACCTAATTTTACCAAAAGAACACCCTAAGACTCTAAGAAAGCTCTCTAAAGTCACCTTAAACTTAAAATCCAAATTTAATCTAATAAAAGCCTTCATAAGATATTTTTATCCAAGGGGATAAAAACTTAAACATTTCTATTAGGATTAAACGACAAACAAAAATAACAATTACATGCAAATATAACCAATATTAGAAAATAGTAGATCACACATAAAAGAACACAAGGCACCAAGATTTATGTGGTTCACCCAATCCCTAGGCTACATCCACCAAACAACAAGTCCAATATTATTACGATTCAATAACTACAACCTGATTACAATCTGTAATCCCTTACAACTCAATACCACCACAAGAACCAATTTTCACATCACCACTATGAAACAATCTAACAATTTCTAATTGGTTAAGCATAAGGTTTGGTATCTTTTGCCAATATCTCAACCTAACTTTTCACTTAAACGAATAACAACACAAGTGTCAAGTGACACTATAAAATATACATTTAACATTATGAGTCACAACTCAATTTTCACAAAAGATTCTAATCTAAAACACTCATTCACATTACGTTAAGATCTTTTCATTAGATCTAACCTTGGCATTCTCGGTTAATACAAAGGTATAGTCTTGGTTCTTGATTTTACCATGGTTATTTCCTGCACACTCAAACTGCATATTAGTAGTCCAAGATAAATAAATCGTATGCATATAAAAATCCTATATCAAATCTATATTCATAACTTAATCAAACATAAAATATTTACTAATTAAACTTCAAATAACATATTTCTATTTCTAAGCTATTGTGCATATATAATACTAACATAATCAAAATAAACACGATATGACTATTTTACATGTCATGATTTTCACATATATAATCCATCTAATATTTGTATTAAAATGTACTTTCCTACCCATTAATAAAATCATGAACCAATTACATGAATGTAAATAATCATCAAGCATCATCAATAAGCTCTAACATCATAAATAATCACCATAAACTATAGTGTCCCATAGTATCAAATAGTTTGAATATCAATCCAAAATAGTCCAACATATAACAAGGTCTCAAAATATAAAGTATTTGAAATGCAAATAAACAACTATGCTATGATGGGTTCAGGTGAGGCCTCACATAGGCATTGGTATCATACGAATTTTTTTGTGCTAAAGTATGCCACTTTCTTCTATTGTATTATGATACTCTTCCAATTTATTCTTTTGTATTGATACTTTGTAATCTTTTGTATTCCCTTTTGCAAATTATCATACTAGTTTGGTACCAAATATCATATTAGACTGAAATATCATTTGGCTTCACTATGGTGTATCATACAACTCTCTATCAATTGGTAAAGTATCGTATAGTTTGGTTTTCTTGCATGATCTGAGTCCATGGTTTTCATTTGTACTTCCAAGCTTTCATTTTTGGTTATGTGGTTTTCTAATAGCTCCTACCACTAGTCTTGTAGGGTTACTTTGAGTTTTTCATGCTTATTTGATGCCCTATCCTTGTAGTTTTTTAGGAAGTCACTTGTTTTCTTGTATTGCTAAAGGAGAAATTGCAAAAAGGGCTACTAACACTTGTTGTAGGGCTGCCAAAACACAAATAAAAAATCTTTTCTTGTGTCTTCATTTTCCTTTCATTGTGCTTGCATATAGTAGTTGTATTTTATTTCATAGGTACATAAAACCCACATGTAAGATTCCTTTATTAATAGGAGAGTATGCTCTTTTCCCTAGAGGTAAATCTAATAGGGAAAGTAAGATACTGGGGGGGGGGGGGGCAAAGGGGGCTAAATTAAGATCTATAAAATATTAACACTTCAAAAAAGTATCAAATCTGATAGCTTCACCATAAACCCTTATCTAAAAAATATCATAAATTAAATAAACATTCACTACAATGCATAATAATATCTATCATTTAATATCATGAATAACTCACAAATATTTAAAGTAACTCATAACACATTGTGCATAGAATTATTGTGTATTCATGATACTTTAATGCAGAGTGTAGATAAAATGACTACAAACTAGACTAAACCCAAGATATCATTGTCAAAATGTAAAATCTACGAGTGTCTCATGTTTCCCTAACTACAACTGCTAAGAAAGCTCTTAGACCACCATCTTAGTAATAGTTCTAGAATGGAAGTAGGCTTAAAATGTAGATCTAGAAGAATGCATGCAAGATCTATGACAATAATGCAGATTATATGCAGATAACAACTCTTAAAATGCTATCAAAATGGACATGCAATGAGTTAAACATGTAATAAATGATACTAAATAACATGAAAACAATGCTAAAGTGATAACTTAAAATGTGCTTATAGTGCAGATGCCTAAAACTTGGGTCCTTTGGCTCTTGATTTCCCATCCTATTTATAGGATTTCAGAAGGGGTTGGGGTAAGAATCGGGATTTTCACCTTTGACTAGAAGAGGAAAGTGAAATTAAAAATATCTCATAAGAGATGAGGGGGAAGAGTCCAACAGACTTGGTTTTGAGGATAAATGAGGATTTTTCCAATTCTTTTAAATGAAAAATGGGGATTTTCACTTTTGTGAGGATAAATGACTTTAGTGGTTTAATAAATATTCTATTTATTTTCAAAAGTTTTCTTTTTCTTTCTCCCTTTTTGAATTTCATTTAATGATTTTGAATTTTTTTTCTCCTCTTTTTAGAATTGATTTAGGTCTTGTTGATTTGATAAATGATTAATGACTTGATGTGATTTTTTATTTGAAAGTCTATTGTGTTCTTTTGATTTTCTTGTTAATTTGTGTTGATTGATTGAAATTGCATAATTTAGGTCTTTGCCAATTTTTGGGTGTCTACAAATGCCCAACTTTGAGCTAATATGTGAAGTATATTAGTTCAAAGATTATCTTCATTCTTTGATTTTAGGTCAAATTCTGATGATTGAATGTTTTTTTGATGATATTTTATCATTTCATAGTTGTCATGGTGTCTAATTATTGATGGTTTGATGTCTAATCATTGATGACTTGATTTCTCAATTGTTCTTGATTTTGATGTTGTGATGTTTTTACTTGGATATCCTAGTTTTTGCTTGATTTGATGTTTGAAATTTTGGAGGGGTAGAACGTTTTTGATTGTTTAGAAAATTTAAATGCCCCAATTTGGATGCCTTGGTTTGGTATGGATATATTGCCCCTCATAAATGAAATTGGAAAAAAAATGGATGTGCAAAATTTAAGGAGGTTCCAATTTTATTTCTAAAATGTTTGATAATTGACGAATAAAGATGATCAAGTTGGTTTAATACAATACCCAACTTGCGAAAGTGAGAAAAAAGGTTCTAATGTTTGGTAAGTAGAGTGCAAAAGTGATATAAAAGCCCCTAAGGAGGGTTAAATAGGTCAAAAGGCCTTTTACCCTTGTCATTTTCACACTCTCTTTGGACATTTGGCAATTTTGGAGCTTTGAGCTAATGGGGATGATGGTCCCTTTATGAGAGCACAGATTTGAGAGGGGTCACAATCAAGTGTCTAGTGGACTATGGTGCCCTAGTAAATCATCAAGATCTTCCCTTTTAAAGATTTTTTCATGTGTAATTGAGTTTTTTAAATTTTGTGAAATTTTTTGTGGTAGATGTGGTAGTTAGGTATTATAGATCATATATATTTTATTTTAGTGCATTCACACAATAGTTTAACGCATTCAAGGGATGAATTAGTGCATGCAAAAATGTAGTTTTAGTATTAAATTAGCACATACAATGAAAAAGTAGCGCATATAGTGATTTAAGTAGTGCATTGGACACTTTACCACATTTGATTGATCTTATAGCATATATGTATGATGTTTTAATGCTTTTGGGTTAAATAGTGCTTATGAACTATGAAACAACACATATGATCATGTTGATAGTGCTTATACATGTTATAGTGCATCTAATATAGGAAATAGCACTTTCAAGTGTTTTAATAATGCATATGCATCAGTTTTAGTGCATCCGATTAATAGGGTAGTGCATATGTCCTAGGAAATAGCACAAATAAATGTTGAAGAGCATAAATAGATTGTAAAACCTTAATTGAGTGTAAGATAATGCAAAAGGCTAGATTTGAGGGCTGTTAGCTAGGGATTCATCATAAAGAATAAACAATAGCAATAAGGTAGTCATGAAGTGATGTTCTAAGATTAGTTTGATGATAGATAGGTAAAGAATGATGCCCCAGCTTAGGATACAAAGTAGGGAAAATAAATAGGTCTAGCTTAGGATAGAGAAGGATGAGTAATAGGTCCAAGATAGAACCAATAGCTAAGTAGCTAGATATAGATAGTAGACTGATGTATGATGATCACTTGGGCTAAAAAATGACATTGGTGTTTGTTTTTTTGATGAAAAATGGGTATGTGGGCGAAAGCACATGATACAAGGACTATATCCATGGCCCTTAGAGGTGGTAGGTATATTTTTAGTCATTAGGTGATTAAGAAATGTGGTTCCTTTTATTTACTATAGATACCCTAGTTCTGAGTGAACATAGGGCTATTAACAATAGTGGCTAAGTGATGGCACTTGGACCACAACACCTTTCATTTTCCTATGAGTGAGATGACAGTGATGCCAGAGGATGTATATCATTTATTATGGGTCTTGAAAATGGGAGATTTAGTGTACTATGATCAGACTGTAGATGGCACTACCTTCAGAGATTTGTTTGGAGATGATGACATTGGGGATGATAGTGTATCATGGTTCCAAATGTTGTAGTATGAGCCATTGTCGATAGTTTTCACTAGATTGGTAGGAGGATTGTTATTACTAGACCAATGATGGCGAGGGTATCCAGTTGGATGGGGCCAATTGATATAGGATATGATTGATCAACAATGAATATTTGCCTAGGGTAGTTACATATTGGCCCACTTATACCATGGTTGGCATCAGGTTGTATATTCTAGAGCCTTGTCACTATCAGTAGGGGTGATATTTTTATAGATATGGACATGGGAGCATCTACCCATTACTTGTTTGATATGTGTGTGAAAGCATCCCAGGGTATGCCTTACATAAATACTTACTCTAGTGTGATCATGCATCCCCATTTGGGCAAGACAAAGTATTGGCAACAGATATTGGATGACATTGATGAGGTTGTATGGAGACCGTATAGGTTTACTAAGCCATGGGCTAAGGACAATGATGAGATGATATACTTCTTTGGTTTAATATATTTTCTTAGTTGGGTGCCAACAATGATAGAGAGGTTTTGTTTTAGGCGGGTTGTGAGACAATTTGGTGGTGACAAGACATGCCATAGGGTCAACACATTATGCTCGAGTTCAGTCACAGAGGGCAGTGTGGGGGATGACCTTGGAGTATGAAGCTTTCCTAGAGGCCTTTCTTTAGATGATAGATATGTCATAGCCATGGGCATTGTGAGATGGAGAGGTAGATGTAGGGATGGAGTGGGACTATGCATGATGGTTTTGTGAGCATCCATTTCTGAGATGCATGGATTTGATAGAGCCTATTCCTTGGATTGATGAGCCATCAAGTGGGGGAGAGGATGGGGATGATGAGCATGGTCTAAGGAGAGGTAGAGGGATATAGTAGGCTAGAGGGAGAGCAAGAGGTGTGGTTAGAGCATGGGGGAGATATGGAGGGTGAGGGAAAGTAGTCATGGTACTACCACAGAGGGGTGTTGCATGAGGTCTAATGCAGAGGCCAAGAGATGTGGGTGTAGGGAAGGTTGGAGGGATCTAATGCCATGGAGGTGAAAGGGTGAGAGGAGGGATGGTTAGTGGTGTGAGAGCTAGTTAGTGGGACAGAGGTGTTGGGTAGGGCAAGGCAAAGCAAGTGAGGGCTAGGTTGCCTAATGATATAAAATTTATCTAATGACAGAGGCCACAAGTATAGGCTCTGATTGGAGATCTACAAGATGTATAGCCACAGGGGCAGCAATAGGTACTACCAAATGCATAGTCACCACTAGAGAGGCTAGGGGATCTACTGATTTAGAGGCTCAGATGGGTGAGTTGAAGAGTATGCTACGGGCATTTATATCATCAATGACACCAAGGCCACCACCACCATCAGGGACAGATAGGGCTTTAATGAGTTAGACGGCCATAGCTGGACATGTCACAGTATGATAGATGCAACCAAGCAGGTGCCACAAGAGGATAGGAGTGCCCCCAATGAGCAAGGACCTTTGAGTTAGCCACCTAAACATGGATGAGTGTATATTTATTTTTTATGGCATTACTCATCATTATGTTTTGTTATCCATTTGATATGTATACTACTATACTTGGTGATCTTTGGATGGTCATGTGGATAGACATTGTGACCTTTTGATGATCAAGTTATTTGATGTTCTTATTGATGTAGTCTATCTTACATTCATGTTGACATGATCCTTTTGATACATTTTTTGTTCCTTTTCTTTATGAGATATTTGATTTTATTGATATTCAGATGTGTGCACTTGTTATATCATGGACTCATGTATGCATGTGATGGTTTGATTTGATAGATACAGTAGTAGTAGATAGTGATATATATGTGAATCGTTAATGTTGCATGATATGAAATGGAAAAAATGAATTGTAATGAATGAAAATGTGATGTGATAGTATGGATGTAATGCAATGAAATGAAATGTAATGAAAATAGACATAATGGAATGTAATGGAATGAAATTTGGGGTAATGTAATGTGATGTAATGATATGTAATGGAATAAAGTGAATTGTAAAATGAGATGTGATGTACTAAAATGTGATGAAATAAGCATGAATGAAATGAAATAAAATGTAGTAAAATGAAATTTGATGTAATGAAAATAGATGTAATGTAATGTAATGGAATGACATTTGGTGCAATAAGCATGATGTAATTATATGTAATGAAATGAATTCTGAAATGAGATGTGATGTATTGAAATGATATGTAATGTGATGTAATGGAATGACATTTGGTGTAATGTAGCATCATGTAATGATATGTAATGAAATGAAATGAATTTTGAAATGAGATATGATGTATTGAAATGTGATGAAATGAGATGTAATGTGATGCAGTAAAATGAAATGAATTGTGATAAATGAAATGTAATGAAATGAATTTTACAATAACATCATGTGATAGAATGGAATGGATTTAGATAAAAGGGAATGAAAGGAATGAAATGTAATGAGACAAAATGTGAGGTAATAATATGAAATATAAGGAATATGAAATCTGGAAGTGAATGGAAAATGTGATGGAAAAACATGATAAAATGGAATGTAGAAAATGGAATGGGAATGTAATAAAATGTGTAAAGGAGATGGAAAAATGTGCTGAATGAAAGTGAAAAATGGAAGGAAATGAATGTGCTAGAGATGAAAAGACATGGATGGGACTCAACCTTTGAGATTCAAAAGCCATGAAATGAATAGATGAAATGCATGAATTAAATGTCATGTGATGGACAAAAATGTAATGTAATGTCATGAATGTAATGAAATAACAAAATGAAATGCATTGTGGTATGAAATGAAATGAAATTAGATGTAATCAAATGGGATGTAGTGAATTGTGATGAATGAAAGGAAAGGGGATGAAATGAAATGTGATGAAATGAAATTGTTTGAGATTCAAAAGCCACGTAATGCAATTGATGATGTGGTCTAATGAGGAATGAAATTTGATAAAAGGAAATAGGACTAGAATTGTTTGAGATTCAAAAGCCACATAATGCAATAAGTGGAATGAAAATATGAGATAATGAAGTTTGATGCATGGTGGCAATGTTGTGAGGAGACAAATTCCATAATAGTTGAGTATGAAAAGCTCACCTTGATGTTGATGTTGTTGTCTATTATTGGATAACCACTCTTGAATTTGTTGAATATTGTTGTGAAGGATTTCTTATGTAATCCTAATTCATGTGCCAACTATTTGTTTTCAAGGAACCCAAGATGAAAATGCAAACTAAATGAATGCAACTAACTATCACTTTTTTTTGTAAAGAGATGCAAATTAACTATTGTCATAGAACATTTAATAAAAAGTGATTAAGTACAACCACCATTAGCTCAGCTATAGTGATATGAATACTATGTCACACTGAGAAGTACCAGAAAATATGGAAAATGTATGTGAAAAATATAACAACTACTAGAAAGCAAAAGTTATAGTCACAGAAGAATAAAAAAAGAGGTACGCAAATAGTCACATGTCAAATAAAAAACCTCACCTATGATATCATACAAAATTGGTCAAGGAACACATGGCTTTCCAAATGAGAGGAGGAACTTACAAGTGGACACCAATAATGTATGAAATTAAAGGATCACTAGAGTTAAATAGTGAAAAACCAAAGGAAAATAAAATATCATGACTTCATCTCAATACCTCTAGTCAAACACATCATCGAGGTACTAGAAGTACATAAAAATGAAAAAACCCATTATTTGTGGACTAGGTATGCTAATAGTTGTGTTTAATAGTGTCAAGTTTGTTTAGTTCTACCTGGAAGCTACAATTGCACTAATTGGATAATAAAGCGTGTGATGTGTCAACGGTGATTTAGTAGCAGATTCTATTAGGCAATGTGTGTCAGTGAGAATTAGGGTGTCTGAGTGTTAAAGTTGAGGATCAACTGTACCTAGTACCAATGCAACAAGATGCAAAGAGTAGATACATGGTAAGACCAATAAAGAATGAGTCCTAGGTGAGCGACAGCTATAAATAGGTAGATATCATGCAGATGGAGCAAACCAAGGTGAAGAGTAGAACATGGCCATTGGGTTTATTGAGAAGTTTGAGGAAGTGTGTAAGTGAAAGCATGTCAGGCTGACCAGATTAGTCATAATAGGAGGGTGGTGCTAGCTAGGGAGGGTGGATTAGCCAAGGGCAAAGAGAGAAATGCATTTGGTGAACCTCTGAGGAGTTGGTGTATCAATCTAAACTTCAAGTGTTAGTTTCGAAGCAAGGTGAATCAAGTCATGTAGGATAGGGGTCTACATGACCTGAAGAGGTGGGGATAAGTGTAGAAGAAATGCCCTTGTTAGCATTAATGATGTTGTCAAGGATTGTAGTACAATAGGCATTGCAAGTGGTATTAGATGATGAGTTGATGATGTAGGCAGAGAATAGTTCACTTGGGATGACAAAGAGTATGTTAAGAGTGGAGGAGGAGGCAGGGGAGATAAAATCTTTTTTATAGAATCCATGAGAGAAGCTCTAAGGGATGTGGAAGATGTTAGTGTGGGTGAGATGATGAGTCGAGAATGTTCGTTGATTAGCCTTAGGATTTTGGGACAAGGGTCAATGGAATGGGAAGTGAGTGATGTAAATGTGGAGGAGCCATGCATAGAGATGTGGGGTGGAGATCAATCATTAAGTGACATGGAAGAATTATAGAGAATGTTGGCTATAGAGAGAGTCCAAGTAGACAATGTAGAATAGGAAGTCACATTTTTTTTGGGATTGATGGATAAGGCACGGGAAGATGGAGTGCAAACAGAGGCAAGATAATTCCAAGTGGTGGTGGATATGAAGTAGGCGTGGGTACAATCACTAGAAGTGAAACTATGTGTGGAGCAATTACAAGCAGAGGGAAATGACATGGGGATGCAAGAAAAGTAGTCATGGGACTAGAGGTTGCAAGAATCTCTAAGGATACTGCAAGTGGGTTTAGAGAACACAAAAAATGTTGGAGTTACTACAGTCACAATCTGAATCATTTAGGGAGGCGATTGCAAAATCAAACTCCCTATCATTGAAGTTGCAAGAGCAGTTAGAATTGACTGAGGTGAAGGTGAGATAGCTATAGTAGTAGTTGGGAAAGGTAAAACTAGATGTGGAGCATTGGCAAATGGAAATTGATCAAATACAGTAGGAGCGAGATGTGGCCCAATGAGCGATCATTGCACTAGGAGTAAACAAGCTAGTGGAGAATGTGTTTGTGGAGATGCACCAGATAGCAAAGGTACACTGAGAAGACACTCATTATATGGGATGCTATCATTAGGCATTCTTGAATGAGAATCAATGAGAGACATAGTTTGTGGATAAGGAATTTACATAACTATTGAACGCGCAATTATGCAGTGGGAGGTTTCTAATTCTCATTGATGCAGTGTGGGTATGTAGAGGATTGACACCAAGGGCTTCATCTTCTGGAGCTAGGTTAGAAGAAATGCCATTGATTGGACACCCTGTCTTGCCACCTCCCCTAGGGAGGCTAGAATGAATAATTTGCTAGACACTATGTGGATGTAAAGTTGTCGCTACCATTGTAGTAGAATAAAAGTTGTATTTATTTCGTGGCAAGCAAAAGGACAACTGATGTTGATTGTAATGCATGGAATAAACATTGTTGTGTTTTTTTTTTCATATTTCTAGAATGTATTTGGATGTTTTTCTTAAAATATTTTTAAGGAAAATGCGAATTTTTTTGGGGATTTTTGAAAAATATTTGAATTTTTAGGTAATTTTGAATGTTTTGGGATTTGGGCAATTATTTGGAAAGGTGTCAATATCCGTAAGAGTGGGAACAATACAATCTATAGAAGTAGAAAGACCTTTGCATGTATGTAGAGAACTAAATATCTATGTGGGCTCTCAATGAAAGATGAGTACAAATTTGTGTAAAATTTGGAGAGTCGTGATGTTCAAGGCATAACTCTATGTATATTGATAGCCTTTACAGAAAATCTTAAGACCAAAGTTGGGATTTTTCTCTAGGTATGTGTCAAGATGGATGCTCATGAGGCTTGTGAAAGGTGTTAGGGCCAATGAGAGGCATTAATAGCCAAAAGAGGCCAAGTGGGACCTTGAAAAAGGCATTTGAGAGCTGAGAAGGACATTGGGGTCATGAAAAAGGTGCCTAGTATCTAAAAAGGCATTTTAATGGCCTAAGAAGTCCCTATGGGAGACTAAAAAGACAAAACTAGGCCTTGAAAAAGATAATTGGGCTTAAAAAGGCACTTCTATGGCCTGGAAGGGTGAAATAGGGCCTTGAAAAAGGTGTTTTTGGCCTAAAAAGGCACTTGAGGGGCCTAAAAAAGGTGTTTGGGCATAAAAAGGCACTTGAGGAGCCTTAAAAAGGCATTTGGGCCTAAAAAGGGGCTTGTAGGACCTGAAAAGGTGCTTGAGGGGCCTGCACAAGGTGTTTGGGCCTAAAAAGGCTCTTGAGGGACTTGAAAAAGGTGCTTGAGGGGCCTAAAAAGGTACTTGAGGGGCCTGCAAAAGGTGTTTGGGCCTAAAAAGACACTTGAGGGGCCTAAAAGGGCATTTGTGGGGCCTACAAAAGGTGTTTGGGCCTAAAAAGATGGTTGAGGGGCTTGCAAAAGGCATTTGGGCCTAAAAAGGTGTTTGAGGGGCTTGAAAAAGGAGTTTGAGGGGCCTTAAAAAGGCATTTGGGCCTAAAAAGGCAATTGAGGGGCTTGAAAAAGGCATTTGAGGGGCCTGAAAAAGGCATTTGGGCCTAAAAAGGCACTTGAGGAGCCTAAAAAGGCACTTGAGGGACCTACAAAAGGCATTTGGGCCTACAAAGGAGAGAAGGTTGTGCTGGTCTCTCAAACTTATGCTTGCTTATTCTATGCCCCCTATTAGGCGATGATGAAAGAGTCCGACAAATATCTGGGCTTTTAGGATAGCATTGATATATTTGTTGAAGGGGCTTAGATCAATCATGGCCACTGCAACATAAATAAGACTAATAATCTATTGGGAATTGTTGTTCTTGACAAGAGAAAAGAAGAGGGGATGTTGTCAGAGCCTCTTGTGCTATTCGTGTTGCCAAATTTTCCAAAGCCCAACGAGATGTTTTAGGACATAACTACACTACTTCTTAATACCATTGAGGCACTTCTTATAGTTTTTTTAGAGGTAATAAAGCCATAAGTATGTCATAAAATAGTTAAACATTTTTCAATATAGTGGGCCTCATCATTGATTTCATATAAGACTAGTTGAGGTACACAAACCTGTCCTGAAGGAGTAGTAATTATAGATGGACACCAGTTTGACATGAAATCAATGGATCATTGGTTTGAAAAATACATCAATAATTTATGCTTAGTTTTTTTGAGTTGAAGTGAGCCACGTTTGATAGGAATTTTGGGATGTTTTTAATTTTTTTGATTTTTTGGCTATGTTAGGCAAATATTACCTCCTTTTGAATGTTTTTGGCAATTTTTGACAATTTTTGAATTTTTGTTGGTAATTTTTGACAATTTTTAAATTTTTGTTGTAATTATTAACAATTTTTTAAATTTTTTTAATAATTTTTGACAATTTTTGAAAATTTTTGATAATTTTTTGGCAATTTTTGAATTTTTTTGATAATTTTTGACCATTTGGAAGCAAAAAGGAAATTTGGGAAGTCAAATAGGTTTGAATGAGGGATAAAATAGACATTAGGGATCATTGGTCATGGCAAATAGCTGAGATGTGAATTGAATTTCCTATGATTCATGTCTATGGCATCTCAATACATAATCTAACTCCATTTTTCTCCCAAGTTTTTGTTCTCCCCTTTGTTACTATGATATTGACTATCTCTATTGCTGTGAACTACATTGGATGCCAAGGAACCACTAAACTATAACCCACAAGTGTTTCTTAATTGGGTATGTGTGAAATTAACTCAACTATGCTAGATAAGCCTCAAACAAGAAAAAAATTTCTTAGAGGAAGTTGCTTGAGTACTATCTTGATTGTTTTTTGACATTGAAGGATTTGTGTTGTTTAGGGAAGTCAAAAGGTTCTATCTCTCACTCCTTTTCAAGCCAAAGGTGGCATTTCTCACTTCTTTTGTACCAATTTGTTTTTTTGGTATTTTCCTGTGTTTTTTATTTTTTGGGTATTTTCAGTGATGAGGTGTTTCCCAAAGCTCTGGACATAAAACCTTTTGAGATGGATGCTATTGATGGGCTCTGCTATTTCTATGCCATCATAGTCTGAAAGTTTATAAGTACCAGTCCCAAAAGACTCTATGATAATGTAAGGGCCAATCTAATTGGCTCTACCATTTTCCTTTATTTTCCCTAGTAGCTTTGTTCTGAGGGTTTTCTCAGAGTACTAGGTCACCAATCTGAAAAACAAAGGGTTTGACCTTTTTGTTGTAATGTCTTGATAACCTATTCTAATACACTTTGATGTGTTTATGTGTTGCACGCTAATTTTTTTCGAATAATTCTAGTTCTAGCTACTCTAGACATGCCACTCTGTAGTCCTCATCTAATAGGATGTTAGGAAGAGTAACTCTCAAGGATGGGATCTCAACCTCTAGAAGAAGAAAAGCTTCACAACCATAAACCAAGGAGAAGAGTATTGCACTTATAGGTGTCCTAACACTCATCTTGTAGGCCTAGAGAGTGGGGTTCAACTATAAATGCCAATCTCTACCAATATCATCGATAGCTCTTTTGAGAATTTTGATAATGGTGTTGGTGGCCTCTACTTGGCCATTGCCTTAGGGATAATGAATTTATGAGGAGTGGTGTATAATGTGAAAATTTTCACATAATTCATTAATTATTTGATTTTTAAAGTACAAGGCATTGTCCATGAGAATGGCATGAGGTATGCCAAATTGATAAATGATATCGTTTAGAATGAAGGAAGAGATTTATTTTCTCGTAGAGTTAGCAAGTGGTGTCACTTTGACCCACTTGGTGAAATATTCTATGGTAGTGATAATCCATTTATGTCTGCTAGAGGAAGGTGGGTGGATGGCTCCAATAAAATGAAAGCCCTACTGATAAAAAGGCCATGTTATGGCCAAACGGCTGAGCTCTTGGGCTAGTGCATGAACAAGGTTACCATGGATTTGACATTTTTTGCAAGTCTTAATATAGTCAATAGAATCCTTTTTCATGGTTGGCCAAAAATAACCCACCCGAAGAATCTTATTTGCTAGTGTAGACTCATTAGAGTGCATGGAATTCCTATAGAGTGACTCTCAACTTGTCCTTTTCAAGACATCTAAACAAAGTACCATCAAGACCCTTCCTATATAGTGTATCAGCCACCAAAGTGTATCGTGAGGTTTTTCGAATGAAATTACATCTTTGGTTGCATGAGAGGTCAAGGGGATGGTGTTATCATGGAGGTAACTAATGATGGGGTTATACCAAAGGAAATTGGGAGCATCTAAATGGTAGATGATAAGGGAATCTAGTTGAGTAAGTGCAAGTTGAACCACCTCTTCTAATAAGAACTCATACCGCTCATGCTACTCTGGTAACTAGATTAAGGATGCCAAGGTGGCCATGGCATCTATTGCTCTTTTCTTATTTCTAGGAGTTTGTTCAAAGATAATATGAACAAAACATGCCTTAAGTGTGTCAACCATATGTTTGTAAGGCAATAACTTTCATCCTTGTTCTAATATGTGTTGGTGACTTGATTGATGATCAACTAGGAATCTTCATAAACCTCTGGTGCTATTAGTTTCCATTCTAAAGCTAGTTTGAGGCCCAAGATCAAAGCTTCATATTCTGCCATGTTGTTGGTGCAGGGGAAAAGTAGTTTATAAGATTTGGGGATGGTAATACCCAATAGTGTGATAAAAAAAATACCAGTGCCTGATCCATGGTGTGTGTAAAAACCATCAAAATAGAACTTCCAAGTTACCAGCTCTAACTGAAAAATGTACATATTTGGAAAATTAGCCAAGATAGGATTTGAGTTTTCTATAGGTGCATCTACCAATTGATTGGAAATGGCCTGTCCTTTTATCAATTTCTTATTGACATACTCAATATCAAATTCACTAAGGATCATCACCCACTTAACCAATCTACTTGTTAATGTTGTTTTGTTCAGAAGATATTTAAGGGGATCATTCTTAGAGATGAGCTTGACCTTATGTGTTAGAAGATAATGGTGTAGCTTTTGGGAAGCAAAAACCATGGCTAAATAGGCCTTTTTAATAAATGATTAATTAAGCTCATAGTTGAATAGGGTGCAACTGATGTAATAGATGGCTCTTTCTTTTCCTTGGTTGTTTTGTTGAGATAAGAGGGGTCCGATTGGTTTATCTATTGGGGAAATGTATAGCAACAATGACTTGTGTGATACTGGAGGTACCAACACAGGCAGATTCATCAAGTAGGATTTGAGCAAATCAAATGCCTTCTAACATTGATCATCCCATTTAGAAATTATGTCCTTGTGTAGTAAGTGGGTGAAAGGAACAAACTTTTCTACTAAATAGGAAATGAAACAATGGATTGATTGAATTTTTCCTTGAAGAGAGAGTAGCTTAATCAGGTTCATTAGAGGTTGCATACTAACTATGGCTTGTACCTTTTCAGGATCAACTTCTATCCCTTTGGCCAAGACAAAGTATCCTAGAAGTTTGCCTGATTTGATACCAAAAACACATTTCTTTTGATTGAGCCTAACTTTGAATGCTTCTAAGCAGGTAAATATCTTGTCCAAGATGGGGAGATGTTCTTCTCGAGTATGAGATTTGGTAAGAATATCATCCACATAATCTTCCATAAAGATGTTCATCATGTCATGAAAAATAGTGGTCATGGCCTGTTGATAGATGGCTCATGCGTTCTTTAGCCCAAAGGGCATCACATTCCAACAAAATGTGCCCCATATACAAGTAAAGGTTGTTTTCTCTTGGTCCTCTAGTGCTACCCTAATCTAATTATACCCTAAAATCTATCCATGATTGAAAACATGGAATAGCCCATTGTCAAATCTACAATGGTGTCGATGTTGGGAAGGGGGAAATCATCTTTAAGACATGCTTTGTTTGCATCTCGAAAATCAATGCAAATGCGTATGCTACCATTTTTCTTTGATATGGGCATAATGTTTGATATCCATGATGCATACACTAAGGGCTGAATAAAATTGGTGCTAATCAATTTCTCTAATTCTTCTTTGACTAGTAGAGCTATGTGAGGATGTATTTTTCTAAGCCTTTTCTTAACCGGCTTGACCTCTAGAGAAATGTTGAGGTGATGGAGGATTAAATTTGGGTCTAATCCTGGCATGTCTATGTAAAACCATACAAATTTTATTTTCCTCTCCTTGAAGAAGTGAGTGAATGCACTTATTTCTTCTATGCTTAAGGATTGTGCCAAACAGATGATCCTCGGTTCTTGTTTTGTACCAATATTGACTTGTTCTATTGGTTCAATCAAGATGGATGATATTTTCTTAGAGTTCTTGGTTAATGTATCAATCACCTCATCTGTGTGTGCCACAATTGGGTCTTCACCTTGGGATGCATCACTTCTATTTGTTTCTATTTTTTCTCAAGATCAGCTACAATTTGGTAGTGATCATCAAGGATATGAAATGTTTGACCTATTCTAGTGTGACTAGGGTGATTGATATCTAACCTGACTAAGTGTATTTATTCCATTCTTCATGGACAAGATGGTTCGACCGCATTAAGGTAGATGAAGATATTGTGGTCGATGTCAAAATGGGGAATATGGAAAGGCTTGATTGTATCCCAACTAATGAGCTTGGGATGGACTAGGGAGAGTGATTCATAATATGGAAAGGGTTCAGTGGGATTTGAAAACATGATGTCATTAGATGGCCCATACACTATATTAGTTAGGTCTATGACATGTGCTTCCTCTAAAGTGTCAAGTTAGAGCTTGCGAGTGGCTCATAATAGTCATCTTTGACTTCTATTGGAAAGAAGTTAGGAAATAGGGTTTGAAACTAAAACCATTCAACATTCATCATCTCCTAAGTTGCTCTATTGTACTATGAGTCCTAGTGAAGTAATACCTAGATGAGAGGTTGATCCTTGTGTAGTGAAACCATCGGATGTGGGTATGTGAACAACATCAAATTCTTTGTTGTGAAGAGACTCTTCGGATAATGATTCAAATTCCCACTTAGTGGAATAATCATCATCTTCATTATTAGAGGTGTCTATGGGTGGTTCTCTTGTGTGATGTGAACTTGGGAGGGATAAATTTAGATTTATAATTTCAACTATTTTCTGGTTACTACCATCCCCTTTTTTAGGCACCCACACCAAGATGAGAGAGGAGGAATCACTACACTTGGGATGAGACTTAGGTGAGATTTGTGTCTTATCATGTTCATTGTACTTCACCCCTATTTTGGATCTATTGGACCTAAACTATGCTATTAGAGTTTTAATGATGTTTATCCCTTTCCCTAAGGAACCATCTCCCATATATCCCATCTTTTTCATTAAATGAAAACCTTTTCCATGTAGGTGAGGGGAGATGTTAATGTTTTTTTGATTGATTTCTTCTACCAAGCTTGGAGGTGCTCCACTTGCTTTGACAAAATGTGTGTGATAAGGTCTAGTGGTGGATGATGATTTTCCATGAGATCTCAGAGAAAATGGGGGGTCAAATAAGGAGACTGAGTACTCACCTACACCTTTGCATTACAGATTAAACTTTCTATTGAATTATTTCATTAATCTATCCATTTCTTCATAGTGTGACTATTTCGGGTCTTTAGATGATGATGGTAAAGGAAGAGAAGAACTTGAAAAACTAGCTTTGTCTTTACCCTTAGTTGATGTAGGTAAGTGGTTGTCATTTTAGTAGGTAGAGCATGAAGCATCTATGGATTTGGACTGGTTGATGTCATTTGTCAGGGTGCTAGTTTCTTCCCTATTATGAGGAACAACAGAGTTATAATATTGGGCAAAGTGTTAATCCCTAGGTATGGTCATCTTTGGAACCATGTATGGAAGTTTAAGATATTGATGGTAAGCAGAGGGAATGACTTGCATGTCATAAATCCATAGTCTTCCTAATAGGATGTTGTAAGTTAATTGTAAGTCTAAGACCTAACAAACAATATCATTCACAACTAGTCCTACCTTGATTAGTAGAATAACCATGCCTTTGGAGGATCTCTCCTTGTCATCATAAGCTTTCATTATGATTTTATTCCTTGGATCAACAACATCCTATGTATATCCTAGGGCTTTCACTAAATTTAGTATGCAAATGCTGAGACCTACCCCACCTTCAACCAAATCTCTCTTAACTCTATTTCTATGGATAAAGACTTCAATATGCAAAGGAGAATTTTATGGCTGGATGATGAACATGTCATCATGGGCTAAAAAGGATATACAATGAGGGGCAACCAGATTGCTAACCATGTTTTGAAACCTACTCACATCTAGGTCATTATGTACTAGGGCTTTGGTGAGGATTTTTTTATGCCCCAAGGAAATTTGCAACAATTCAAAAAAGGAGATATGGTAGGAGTCTTAAGTAATTGGTTGACTAGGTTGTATTTGGGAAAAGAGGAACTCACAGTTGCATGATCAAAATTTGTCACAGATCTTGGTAAAGTGACTTTAGAGGCCTGGCCTTGGGTAATAGTGTTTGATGATTGTTTCTTGTTTTTATCCTTAATTATGATGACATTTACAACATTATCCAATCCAGAGATTATCTCAATGGTGTTTTCATAATGATGTGCATAATTAACCTTAGTATGAGGAGGTGTGTTATGATTAGTTCTAGAGGATTCACCTTTTTGATGACTTATGAAAGGGTTTTTGAAGGTTGTATGATCTTCATTATTGCTAAGGTTATTCACTTAGATAGTCCCATCATTGATTAATTTTTGTATGGCCTTCTTAAGGGAAAAACAATTGTTTGTTAAGTGCCCCCTATTTTGGTGGTAGACACAAATGTGCTTTTCATTCCACCACTTTGGATTGACTTGAGGTTCATAGGGTTTGGCTTAAGGGAGTAAAATGAGTTCATCAACCAATAGGGTTTGTAAAAAACTCTCATAAGACACCCCAATAGGTGTATACTCCTTGGGTATATCAAAAGACTAATATCTATGTGGAGGAGGAGCTTGATTATAATCAACTTGTTGATTAAATGTCGAGGGAGTTGTCACATTTCATCTATAAAATGGATAGGCATTGTCTTATTAAGGTGTGTTTGGATTGGTGTTTTTGATGATAGGATATGACTAATTTGGATGGGGTTGGGTTTGTGGTTTAACATGGTTAGCTTCAACCACCCCATCATTGATGGTGTTTTTGTTATTGTTTCTCTACCATGACTTTTATTTATCAGTGGCCCAATCAGAGGAATTGTGAGTCTATGTAGAGTTATTTGAAAATCCCTTATCATCTTTTGATAGTTTAATAATGTTGTTATTTATTAGGGTCTCTTCTACCTTAGTGGCATTCTATAAGGTATTCTTGAAGTCTTTAGGCACTTGGAGTTAGAGCTAGCAATTCATTTATTTGGAGAGACTATTGATGAAGATGGCAGTCTTCTCTTTGTCTAGTATGTCTCTATGATATCTACAAAATGTGTGTCTCCATCATTATAGGAAGATCTTGAATGACTCACTAGGAAGTTCTTTTGTGTTGCATAAATCAATCATCGTGACCTCCCTTTCAATATTATAGGAATATTGGGCAATGAACATAGAAGCCAATTGGTCAAAGGTTTTGATGTTGGAGAGTAGCTTAGAGAACTAGTCCATGGCTTGCCCTTAAGGTTCCTTGGAAATAGATGCATTAGATAAGTTGTATCATGGAAAAACTCCATGCTTAAGGTATATAATTGTCTGAGGTGATTTTGTAGATCTGATGTACCAAAATATTTATTGTATTTTGGTATTTGGACATCCTAAGGGAAAGGTATGAAGGTACTACTTTTATCAAATGGAAGTGGACACACCTTTTTGAGGCTAAATTCTACGGGTTGTATTTTTCCTTGCTTCATTCTTTCCATTTCCAACTGTAAGTCTTGTAATTTTTGTGTGACAATATCTTGGGGTGACTCTTCTTCATCTTGTTTCAAATTGGTCACATCAAAATTAGATGGCAATTTTACACCTTGTTGTGCTACTGCTAGTATGTAACATTCTTTGTATTTCTCAAGTATCTTGTCCATGATATCAACAAGTTTGGGATTCTGTTGAAAATCTTCAATTTTAGTTTCAATGCTCTTGTCATCCCACATGCTAGATGAACCCATTTTGGAAAAGGGTTCTAAATTTTAGTTGAATAGGAGTGACTCATGGGTAACTCTGTTTGGTGAACAATCCATGAGTGTGCTAGGTTCAATAAGAATAAGAGGTTTCATGTGTTTGATGGTTTTTCTAGCTATTCTAACACTCACCTGTATAGATGATTATTTTGACTTCATGGTTATACCATTTTTACAAGATGGGATGAAATGTGAGTAGGATTCCTTTAGTTCTTATGTATTTTTGCAATATGAGGGTTTTTGTTGACCATGACTCATTTGGAGCAACAAGCTAGGTTGGAAAAGGTGTTTAGCAATGTTGATAGGGTAAGTTCTTCTTCATTTGCCTAGCTTTCAGTCTCTACAGCTCTGACAACTTGCCCTTTTTTCAAGCTTTGTCTCCTTGAGTCTCCATGCTCAATGTACCAGTACAATCCTCTCTTTTGACCCCTTATCAAAGCAGAGTCCTTGTGCTCTGTTCTTTCTTCTCCTAGATGTCTTCTCCTTGACACCCTTCAACCACTTCACAATTTAGCATTCTAGCAGCTCTTGCTTCTTGGTCTATGACTCCTTAAATAGAAGTTTGGAATTTATTTTTCCGCTTGATTCTTCCCTCCTTTAATTTCTTATTCAAATTAATTAGGTAGGATTCATTGAATCTAACCCACATTTTGTTCCTTCTAGAAACATCATGAAGAATCCTCTTGAATTTTCTCAAATATGGTTTACATAGAATTATGTGCCACTAGCTCATCATCCCTGTCCTCCAACTAGTTCACAAAATTCAAGGTAACAAACTTGTCAACTTAGATTTGGAAAATTTTTGACTTTTCAAATAATGTAGCAACTCGACACTATTGAAATTCTGGTGCTTGGCACATACTATCTTACTTGGCATCAACTACAATTTACTGATGCTCGATACCCATTGTGAATTCACTCGGTATCGACTAATTTTTTCTATTTGCTTGGCTCCTTCTATATCACTTAGCACTTGAACTTCTCTCAACATCTGAAGTTTACTCGGCACACACTAGATTTTGCATTTGCTCAAGTCCAACTGAAAATTTTCTCAGCTTAAACTAACTTACTCAGCACTTCACTAAATGAACTTAGTTTAAGCTTTGCAGTCAACCTTGTTCCAGCTTATACTTCTAATGTTTCTAAGTGTGACCATCCTCTATGTCTTTGAATATGTTACCAACACATCATTTAACCATTGTCTTAGCTGAGCCTTGCACTTCATTACAAAACCATAACTCAACCTTTCCCTTAGGTGCTTATGTTACATCTTGTTGATTAAATCCTCTTCATTAATCAACTAAGTGATAGTACTTGGATCTTATAAGAAATTGCCATTCCTACAAATTGCAAGTTTGACATCAATGACAAAACAATGATTGAAAACATTCTTTATCAACAATCTCCCTCTTTGACAGTAAACCTTTTCAATCAATTTTTTGACAATCTCCCTCTTTGGCATTAATGGAAAACCAAACTAATCAATCATCAGACCAAACTATTCAACCATGTTATCAAAATGCTAACTAGGTTAGAATAGTAAGTCAAATGCCAAAAAGAAAATTGGATTGGATTACACAATTTATTCCTTTCTTGACCTACTATCCTAATTACTTTACTTCTACTTATCCCTCTTAGCTATTGTATCTCCTTCTTTTCTTTCTGTTATTCATCTTTCCAATGTTCACTTTGATCTTGTATGGCTCTTGACTCTTTCTTACACTTATTTCTCCATTTGCATGCATTACACATCTTCTACTATTCTAGTATCTAACTACATCATTCTCTTATTAGTTTCTTCATTCTTCTTTGTCTTCTCCCTAAACTATTGATTATTTGCTAATATTTCTCCCTCTTTGACAACAATGCCAAAGACTATATTATCTCAGCATCTTATCATGCAAGTATAGCATTTGTAGGTTCTTTCAATTTCTCCCTCTATCACCTTGCTTGTGACTAATTTGAAACTTCAACACTTTAATTACTTCAGGAATAATCCTAAAGTAAGTATCCTCTACATCAATGTGTAATATTTCAACAATCAATTCATTTGATCTAGTGTAGTCTTTGCTATTACTTAAGTAGCCTTGGCTGGGGGTATCACCCCTAACTTACCTCTAAGATACTCAAAAGCATCTTTAGGTAGTTCTTTTGTGAAGATGTCAATAATATGTTCCTTTGAGCTAACATATTCCATCTTCACTTGTTTGTCTTCCACCAATTCTCTTACACAGTGATACTTGATTGCAATATGCTTTGTTTTTGCATGCATTGCAAGATTTTTTGATATTTTGATAGCACTTGTATTATCACAATAAAGTATCATAGGTCCAGTCACCTCTTCATTCATACCTTGCAACACATATTTGATCCATACAATATTAGTGCAATTGATAGCAGCTACAACATATTCAGTTTCTGTGGTTGACTGTGAGGTACAGCTTTTCTTTTTGCTGGTCCAAGTAATCAATATTTTACCTAAGAAAAGTGCTCCTCCACTGGTGCTTTTTTTTTGTCATAAATATTACCTCCCCAATCTACATCAGTGTAGGCTCTTAACTCAAATTTTTTACTCCTCTTGTAGTACAAACCAAAGTTATCAATTCCTTTTAGGTACCTTAGTATTCTTTTAACCACCATCAGATGATTTTCTCTTGGATTTGCAAAAAATCTTGCCACTATTCCAATAGCTAATCCAATGTCTAGTCTACAATGTACAACATATTGTAACTTTCCAATCATTGATCTATACATTGTCTGATTCACTTCATCTGACTCATCATTCTTTGATAACTTATGTCCTGTCACCATTGGTGTGCTAACTGGTTTTCAGTCTTCTAATCCAAATGTCTTGAGTATCTCCTTGATGTATTTTGATTGGGTCACAAATATTCCATGCTTCAATTGATGAACTTGCAATCCAACAAAAAATTTGAATTTCTCCAAACATTGACATCTCAAACTCATGTTTCATTTGGTCAGAAAAATCTTTGCATAGAACATATTTTCCTCTAAATATTATTTCATCAACAAATATTTCAAATATCAAAATGTCTTTATCTTTTTTAGCTTTGATATACAAGTTTTTTTTGTCATCTATTTTCTCAAATCCTATCTTCACAAGATATTTGTGCAGTCTCTCATGTATGCTCTAGGTGCTTTCTTTAAACCATAGAGTTCCTTATGTAGTTTTCAAACCTTATCCTTGTTGTTGTCATCAACAAATCCCTCTGGTTGTTCAATGTAGACTTCCTCTTCTAGTATACCATTCAGAAAAGTAGACATCACATCCATTTGATAGGCCTTAAAAGCTTTGTAAGTAGCATATGCAAGTAGTTTTCTTACTCCTTCCATTCTTGCAACAAGGGAAAATGTTTCCCCATAATCTAGTCCTTCTTCTTGTACATAGCCTTTGCAAACTAGTCTGGCTTTATTTCTAGTTATCTCACCATTCTCATCAAGATAGTTCCTAAACACCCATTTGGTACCAATTACATTCTTATCAGCTGGTCTAGGAACTAGGGTCCAAGTTTTGTTCTTCCCAATCTAGTCTATCTCTTCTTCCATAGCTTTATACTAGTCATCATCTTGTAGAGAATCTTTTACTATTTTGTGCTCAGCCTTATTCAGCAAACCTGATTCATTTCTTAGTATGTTCTTTGTCATTGGTCTAGCATCCTTATCACCAATGATTTGTTCTGTAGGGTGATGTCTTCTCACATACTTGGCTAGTCTTGGTTCTATCCTTCTTTCCATGTTTGATCCTTTAGCTTCGGAGTCATTTTTCTCTTCTCCATCTAATATTTCATCATTGCTTTCATGTGTATTTTTTTTAGGATCAGAATGTGCATTTTCTTTATTTTACAACTTGGCTTCTAAATGCAACTCAAAATTCACTAGTTGTGACTTAGCTGATACTAAAATTTGTTGTTGATTTTCAACTTGATTGGTAGCTTCATCTTCAATAATCATTCCCTCATAGAAGTATACAAAAGATCTATAATCTTCTAGTTACTTAGTGTCATCAACTTGAACTTCTACATGCTCATCAAAATTTACATTTGCACTCTCCACTATCTTGTTAGTGTTAGTATTCAAACACTTATATGCCTTACTTCTAGTGGAGTATCCAAGAAATATGCCTTCATCACCTTTTGCATCAAACCTATCATTTCTAGTATCTTTAAGAATATAACATTTACAACCAAATATTTTGAAATGCTTTACATTAGGTGACTAACCATACCATAATTCGAAAGGTGTTGCAGTTGTTCCTTTCTTGACTTGGACTCTATTTAGAGTGTAAACAATAGTACTTACAGCTTCTCTCCAGTACTTTAAAGCAACATTTTTCTCCATCATCAAGGTTCTGGCATAGTCTATTACTAATCTATTTATTCTTTCAAAAATACCATTCTATGGTGGAGTTCTTGGTGCTAATATTTTCCTTTTGATACCTTTGTCATTGTAGAATATCTCAAATTCTTTTGATGTAAACTTTCCTCCTCTGTCTGATCTGAGGCACTTCAAACTTTTTCCTGTTTCCTTCTCAACTTTGGCCAAATAACACTTGAACATTTGAAATGCATCAGATTTTTTTTTTTTAAACATGGTAGTCATCATCCTAGAATAGTCATCCACAAATAGCATTATGTATATATCTCCTAGGTAGCTTTGCACTTCTATTGGACCACATAAGTTTGTATGGACTAACTCTAGTACTTCTTTGGAAGTGTATGTTTTGCTTTTAAAACTAGACTTAGTCATCTTCCCTAGTTGACATTGTTTTCACATTGTATTTTTAGGCTTCTTTAGTTTAGGCAAACCTCTAACTTTCTTCTTTTTGTTGATGCTAATCAGATTGTCAAAGTTAACATGACACAATCTTTTATGCCATAGCCACACATCATCAAATTTAACAACAAGACAAGTTGCACCTTCCATATCTAGCTAAAATAGATTACTTCTAGTTTCTTTTCCTTTTCCTATCATATTTCCATTAGTGTCATAGATTTTGGTAGTTTTGTTTCCAAATTCTACTTTACAACCTATATTGCCTAACTCCGATACACTCAACAAATTGCAGTTCAATCCTTCAACATAGTATGCATTATCACATAAAATTTTCTTTGTAAGTTTAATTGAACCTTTTCCTTTGATTTGACATAGAGCATCATTCCCAAATCTAACACTATTTCCATCATATTGAGTAAAGGTAATAAACTTACTTTTGTCTCCTGTCATATGATGTGAGCATCCATTGTCTATGATCCACTTGTCATTCTTGTTCACACAGGTTATCAATGTTGTTGCTTCATCTTCATCTGATTCATCCTTCATGGCTACATAAACTACTTCATCATCATTCTCATCAGAATTATCTTCAACAATGTAGCATCTTTTTCTTTTGTCCTTGTAATTGTTGTTATCATCTTCTCTCTTACTCTTGTACTTGTTATCTTTTTAATTCTTCTTTTGTGTACACCTTGTAGTAATATGACCTACTTCATTGCAATTAAAACAAATCATAGGTAGCTTACCTTTGAATTTACCTTTGCCTCTATGGAATCTTCTAGCTAGTAGTTCTTCCAACTATTCCACATCATCCTCATCTATGCTACTATCACTGGATGCATGTTTACATTTTCTACTCTTCTTCTTTGATTTCACCTCCTTAGTGTCTTTCAATGTTAGCTTGGCCTTGAAAATAGATTCAAGGTTCTTAGGTTTGTAGTTATCAAAGTTGGATAGTTCAAATGCAGTAAGTCTTCCCACTATTCCTTCAAAGGTTAGTGTGTTTCCTTGTACACACCTTAGCTCTTGGATGGCTTAAACTCTAATAGCATAGATGGGGAGCAGGTTTCTTAAGCATTTGTTATTGAAAGTCTCTTATTCCAATTGACCGCCCAGACTTCTTATTGCACTTACCACTTCTTTCATTCTAGAGCCATATTGAGCACCATTCTCACCTTCCTCCATTTTCATGTCATTAAACTTTCCTCTTAGGATTTCTCTCTTTGCTCTCTAAACATTTTGATCTCCTCCATAGATATCTAATAGGGCTTTCCACATCTTGAATACAGTGTCACATCCTTTGATGTCATCAAATTCAACATAATTGAGTGTAGAGGCAATCTCTAACATTGCCTGATTGTGCTCCTTCCTTTTGTTCAAATCATCTACAAAGAGGGTCCAGCTAGGTCTACTTGCTCAACTCCAATTAAGGTTTTTGCATAATCACCTATTGATCGAAGGTGTAATTTCATCAGACTCTACCATGCAATGAAGTTGTCTTTTTTGAGCTTGGGTACTTCTCTCTTGGACATCTAGATCTTCCTACTTCTAGTACCTTGAAACTAAATCAGCAGATGGCTCTGATACCAATTGTTATAAATTCTTTAGAATAACTAAGAGTGGGAGTGAATCAATTATTCAAGGTCCAAATGTCCTATTCAAATTTTTCATCAAGTAAAGTGTGTCCATCTAACTATTTATTCATCCAAGCTTAAAACATTCTTATTCAACAAGTTACTGTAAATCAGCATGCAAGCATAACACATGAAAAGATCAACACATAACAAAGTGATTTACATGAAAACCAAATTTGGGAAAAACCACTAGTAACATGCTACTCAATTTTCACTCTTTTGAAGTGATTCCCTATGAAAGGCTTGTCCTATTCAAGGCTACAACACACTGTTAAATGTGACCTGCTTAAAGGATTTAACCACCCTGTTAGAAGTGGGCCTGGTTAGAGGACTTTATATCATTCACTTGGAATGCCACCCTGTTAAAGGGTTTAAAAATGGCTATTAAACCAACTTAAGTCCATAGGATTTTCCTTTACCCTAATTGATACAATTACTAAAGAGTAACAATAAAGGGGTTTTGACTTGATTATAGCATACAATTTAACTTGCAAATTTCAGATCACTTTTTAGCTCTTCTTCATTTACCTAGCTTTCAGTCTCTATAGCTTTGATAGCTTGCCCTCTTTTTAAGCTTTGTCTCCTTGAGTCTCCATGCTCAATGTACTAGTGTAATCCTCTCTTTTGACCACTTATCAAAGTAGAGTCTCTATACTCTATTATTCCTTCTCCTATATGTCTTCTCCTTAACACCCTTCAACCACTTCACAATTTGGCACACTAGCAACTCTTGCTTCTTGGTCACTAACTCCTTAAATATAAGTCTAGAATTTATTTTCCCACTTGATTCTTCCCTCCTTTAATTTCTTATTTGAATGGATTAGGTAGGATTCATTAAATCTAACCCACATTTTTTTCCTTCTAGAAACATCATCAAGAATCCTCTTGAATTCACTCAAAAATGGTTTACATAGAATTTTGTGCCACCAGCTCATCATCCCTATCCTCCAACTGGTTCACAAAATTTAAGGTAACAAACTTGTTGGCTTAGATTTGGTGAATCTTTGACTTTTCAAATAATGCAATAGCTTAGCACTATTGAAATTCTAGTGCTCGACACGTATTGTGTTACTCGGCATCAACTACATTTTACTAATGCTCAGCACCTATTGTGAATTCACATGACATCCACTAAGTTTTTCTATTTTCTTAGCTCCTTATATATCACTCGGCACTTGAACTTCACTTGGCACCTAAAGTTTACTTAGCACAGACTAGGTTTTGCATTTGCTTGGCTCCAACTAAAAATTTGCTTGGCTTAAACTAAATTACTCAGCACTTTACTAAATAATAGAGTTTAAGCTTTGTAGTCAACCTTGTTCCAACTTATACTTCTAATGTTTCTAAGTGTGACCATCCTCTGTGTCTTTGAATATGTACCAATGCATCATTTAACCATTTTCTTAGTTGATCCTTGCACTTCATTACAAAACCATAAATCAACCTTTCCCTTAGGTGCTTTTGTTACATCTTGTTGATTAAATCCTCTTCATCAATCAACTAAGTGATAGTACTTGGATCTTATAAGCAATTGTCATTCCTACAAATAGTAGGTTTGACATCAATGAAAAAATAATGATTGAAAACATTCTTTATCAACTATCTCCCTCTGTGACAGTAAACCTATTCCCTCTCACCGACCTTGCTAAAGAAACTTAGGAGGTAGCCTTTCTATGGCTAGATAATCCTACTTAGTGGAAAGTAGGAAAATAGAAATCACAAACAAGTTTAGGAATTTGATCACTTGAGAAGAGTGAGAGCATATCCCTAATATCTTGACCTCCTAAACATAACAAACACAAATGTTCAATCACTAGCCCTTATACAACTGAAGACAAAGGGAGTCCTAGTTAAAGTATGTGTGGGTTCTTTACTTGTTCGATTGTAACCAATCTTTATAGAAGGTTGGGCATTCTGATCAACTCAAAAGAATTGAGAGCATAGGCCTACTTCCATTTAGATTAGTGAGATCAAATGCTTCTATTAAACTAGGTTTGGAACTTAGAAATGTTGCACTTTGAACTAAAAAGGGTTGAGGTCCACTTACTTTATTTGAAGCTAGTAAAGGCTAGGTGCACTTATGAGGGTCTTCATTCCTATTGTGTGTTCTCTATAGTTTGGGAGTTCTCATTAGCTTGGAAGAGACCTATAAGTAACCAATATTTAGATCTATAAGTTAGATTTAGAAAATTATAACTTTTATCAGATGCGCTATAGGAATGAGCATTTTCATTAAAGAATGTATCAGATGTGCTATTTAAACTAGTAAATGTACTACAAGAAATGGAAAATGTGCTATCGGAAACTTCAAACGTGCTACAAGAATGTTTAAATGCATTATATAAATTGTTAAAAGAGTTATAGAAAGCTTTGAAAGTGCTACAAAAATCTTTAAAAGTGTTATAGAAAGCTTTAAATGTGTTAAAATATTGCTTGAAAGTATTAGAACAAAGTTCAAAAGTGTTGTAATGTTAGAAGATTGTAGATCCGGCCTTTGTGCACTCGAAGAAGCCTTTGAGAGTTTGTTGTCACTATTACAAAGCCTTCAGAATGTTGTAGAACCTACAAAAAATTAGATATATGGAAGAAACTAACAAGAAACATAGATTTATTCTAAAAATAAAAGATTAGATAGAAATATTGAAAAATAAAGAGGCTTTGAGTTCAAGCTCCACGATGGGCACTAATTTGTACATAGTATTATCGTATATTCATGAGTCTTTAATGCAAAGTGTAGATAAAATGACAATGAACTAGACTAAACCCAATCAAAATGTTCCCTAACTATAACTGCTAAGAAAGCTCTCAGACTAGCATCTCAGTGACAGTTCTAGAATGGGAGTATGCTTAAAATGTAGATCTACAAGAATGCATACAAGATCTATGACTATAATGCAAATTATATGCTGATAACGACTCTTAGAATGCTATCAAAATGGACATGAAATGAGTTAAACATGTAATAAATGATACTAAATAACATGAAAACAGTGCTAAAATTCTATAAACTTGCTATAATGACAATGTTAAAATGATAACTTAAAATGTGCCTATAGTGCATATGCTTAAAACTTGGGTCTTTTAGCTCTTGAATTCCCCTCCTATTTACAAGATTTTGAAAGGGGTTGGGGTAAGAATTAGGATTTTCACCTTTGACTGGTGGATGGAGGAGAAATTGAGTATATCTCATAAGAGACCGGGGGAAGAGCCCTACAGACTTGGTTTTGAGGATAAATGAGGATTTTTCAAATTCTTTTAAATGGAAAAGGGGGATTTTCACTTTTGTGAGGACAAATGACTTTATTGATTTAATAAATGTTCTATTTATTTTCAAAAGTTTGTCTTTTTCTTTCTTCCTTTTGAATTTCATTTTATGATTTTGAATTTTTTTTCTCCTTTTTTTAAAGTTGATTTAGGTCTTATTGATTTGATAGATGATTAATGCCTTGATGTGATTTTTGATTTGAAAGTTTGTTGTGTTCTTTTGATTTCCTCCTTAATTTGTGTTGATTGATTGAAATTGTGTAATTCAGGTCCTTGCCAATTTTTAGGTGTCTACACACATAACCACAAAGATTGTCTTACATAGAAACCCTCCAATGTGAAGGTAAAACTATGGTGGGGATTACACCCAAAAATCTTCACTATTGCATCAATAAAGTTCACCTATGAAGGCTACAAGTCTGATCACTTCTAAAGATCTACCTTATAAGAGGTATGCCATGTTAAGAGATTATAAGACTTACTCAGTGTACCTTGATTAAAGGATTTAACCTTAAAGCTAAGTAAGTACTTTATTAAGAGATTTACAAAGGTTTTTTAGGACCACTCTATTAAGAGATTTAAACCCTAATTACACCTGTTAAAATGTATCACTACATGTTCCTTCAGTTTGCACTTATATGTTGATAACAAGTCTCCTCTATACATTTACTAATCACCTCTTTGATCTGATATATCTCTATCTCTTCACTTCACTACTCTGCTTGGTCTCTACACTATGTTTGGTCCACCTTTAGCCTTGCATGCATCCAATCCTTCACACTTTGCATGCATGCAATAACCTTATAAAATAGATGAATGGATGAACCTTCTAGATCCAAATCAATGATCTAGAATCAATCCTTTTTCTGCTCAGAGCTTCCAATTTTCTAATTGGTGGAATCCCTTTCCTAGGGAATAATAATCTTCAAAAAATATGTAATCATCTCCTTGATTAACTCCCCGATCTCCAAAAAATGCTTCCATCTCAAAAAAAATAGTTAATATAGATTTTAGTGCCATTCTAGAAAAAAAAGTAAAATTGGGTTACTTAGCACTTATAACATATTGGTTGTTGGCATGAACTCTTTCTTCATCTTGTCCCTTAGCCTTCACTAGCTCAGCATGTACTGGATCACTCACTCATTCTATATAACACTTGGCTTCCACTCAACTCTAACTAACTTAGCACTAATGTGAATACTTGGGGACCATTAGCACACTTAGCAAAACTATAGTGTGGCACTTGACTTAGAATATTTACAAGTCTTTATTCCATCACTTGTCCTATATAGGATGACTCAATCATAGTGATGATGGAATAGTCCTGCTTGTAAATGACTAAGTGTTTGACACTAATAGACAACATGACTTAGGGATTAACAATCTCCCCCTTTGACATTAGTAGCAAAAACACTTTGTCATGATCAAAATTTTTTCAATCAAAAATTAAAACACAAGTACTCCCCATTAGAATATAATAAATACCTTGCTTAGTAACCATTGTATATGCACTAACTCTGCCACTTGGTATATAATATAGAACTTCAAAATTTAAAAATTATATTTCTTCTCTAAAAAATTTTCTTCACCTGATCCTTTATCTAACTATGTCCATCATCCAATTTGATTCATTGGACCATGTCCATAATCTCATTATCTAATCATGTCTGGTATCCCCCTTATTTTTGCCACTCATGGTTGTTGGGGTGAAGTAGCGGTAATTCCATACTTATATAATAAAAAATTATGAATCTATACTATCATGGCTAAATCATGATCCCAATTCATCTTTATAACTCCAAAATTTGAATATTGATTTCTAATGTAGTAGCTCGATCAACCAAACTATCAGTAGTAGAGAGATTTGGATCTCTTTGTACTACCTCCTTTTTTTATTGAATCTCTCTCTACATTATATCTAGGTGAGCTTTCAACATTGGTTGACTAGAGATGATATTAGCTATTATTCTTCCATCATTGGCAATCAACTTAGCTACCCTAGCTTGGGAAATTATTACTCTATTAAAATTAAATGATCTTGAATGTGTGTCCATGTTCCAAGAATGTCCCATCAACTTCAAATCTGCATGTTTTCGAAATATAAAGCAATCAAAACAAGGGGGTCACCCCTTACAAAAAAAGATAGTAACTAGCACACTACCATCAAACACCTATAGAAGTGACAAGGGGCAACCCAGCCATATAAACTATATAATCCAAAAAGCTCTAGCAAGAAGAAAGCAAATCTAGCAAAAGTATAAAACAATCTAACCAACTAATATTTAGGATTGTATAACCAATAATAGTAACCAAAAACTACACTACTAAACAAATTATAAAGTTCCAAATAAATTTTTTTTGGCTCAAATGGACCAATCCAAGACTTAGTAACAACTATGAACCATGAACTAGGTAGCAATAGAAAACAAAATAAACTAGGATCATTAAATCCCTTATAAATAGTCAAATTATTTCTCATCTTTTTCTTTTCCTTTCCCAACTAGAAGAATCTGGGCCTAGTCATTAGCAAGAAACTTGTAAAGGAGCTTATTATCTTCCATGTCCATTCCCAAATCGTCCTTCTCTTGTGCCAGCAACTGGAGGGTGGTAGCTGCTACATGAGTGACCTTCAATGAAAATTTAGAGAAAGTATGGAATCCCTCATCCAAGGTTTTGACTCTTATTTCTAGTGGTGTAGTCTTTTCATTTCATTCCTCCTCTTTTTCCTTTCCATCTTTATCAACCTTTCTAGATCCCTCATTAGTCTTTGTCAATTGATTTTCATCCTGCAAAACTTGAGGGTTAGTAAAAACATTACATTTTTCCTTACTCAGGGAGGAAATTGTGATGGGGGAAGTGTCCACTTTGTTACTGTCTTCACAAAAAATAATGGGCTGGAGGGTGAAGTTGGTCGACACATAAGTCTCGATTGTAATGTCTTTAACAGTCGATGCCATGGTATTACCAGCAGATGCCTAAGTATTATCCACTGAGTTTTCACTTTTTTCTTTTTTCCCTTCCTCATTATCTCTCTTGGAGTTAGAGAAATTTTCCTCCTCCAGCTCCCATTCCTTGCTCTCATAACTCTCCTCTTCCTCCTCTTCCACCTTATATCTTTTGGAATTTTTCTTATACCTAGCCTAGGATTTAGCAAGCCTTCCTGACCTTCTCCTACCCTTACCCCCTCCCTCCTCTTCAGACTCCTCAATTTCCACCTCCATAGCTTTTTCAACCTTAATTTGATTACAACCCTTTTTTTCCATAGCCAACTCTAGGTTTTTCTTTTTATTATCATCTCCAGTGGGGGAGGGGCGCGAGATGTAGATTTTGGTACCTGTGCTAGTACTCAGGGGGGAATTCCAGTGTTGGCATTGGTTATCAACCATTATAACCCTAGGGGGATAGAGGGCAAGATGGAATTGATAGAGACTAAAGATCAAGCCTTGGTGGATAATGGTAAAATTTAGACCCTTACTCCTTTTTTTCCTAACATCATTAACCATATCCTCTAGAGAATTTAAGAGAAAAAATTGAATAGAAATGAAATCCCTTTTTCTAAAATGATTGAGTAGTGGAAAGTTATAGTAGTAGTAAACTCCAAACTTGCCTTCAAGTGTAAGGTATTTCTTAATCACTAGGCAAACATTTTCCCATAGAGTTGGAACCTTGTCCCCTCTGAATCCTCCCCTATACCACATTGGTTCTTCATTCTCCTCAAAAAAATAATCATACTAGTCTCATCCACAGTTTTCATGACCTTCCACCATTTTCTCCCCTCATGGACAGACCAATAGCCATTGCAATCACTTCCTCATTAACTTGGAATGTAATGCCATTTATTGTGACCTTGTGCTCATTCCACCCATTCACAAATTAGAGTGCACAATTTTCATCATATCCCACCATCGCCTGCATATAGGGAAGAAATTCCCCCTCCTTTAACAAAAACTAGGTTGCCATTCTGTCTTTAAATTTTTTAATCTTCAATGGTTCCAGTCTATTCAAATCTCCACTCATCTCCTCCTCACTAATTTTTGACCCTCCAACCTTAGTAATTCACATTCAAATTTCCTTACCATCGAGGTTCTTGTAAATATTAATCACCAATATCAAAAAAATTATACGAATAACACCAACAGGGTTTTTAATTGTCTCCCAAACTAGTTTTTAGGACGCTTCAAAATCCCAATCAAAATTATGATGGAATTTTCATGTACTTAGCATTATTATTCTCACATCCTTGAATGAATTAATAGCCTTGTTACTAAAAGTTTTTATACTTTAGAAAAGGTAGTAATTCAAATTTTGCCTTGTGTTACCATAATGGCGAAATAACTACCACCTCAAATTACCTCCATTTATTATCCAATTGATATGGTGTTGTCTTATTAGCTTCCCCTTAAACTTTCTATTAAATTTAACACATTTCATCTTCCTAGGTATAATATTGTCAAAATCGGTACTGACCTTTATTTCCCAAATCATACTTAACTTTTGCTCCCCTCCTTTTCCTTGTCAATCAAGGCCTTGATTTCCTCCTTTAGACTTTCTAAGTTTCTCCAACATGTCAATTTACTTAATTCAAATCCCATGGCAACATCAACATCTGTCACCATATTTCCTTCTCTATAAATATGCTACAATTGGACTTTCTCCATCCCATCAACAATATGTCTTATATCCATGATAACATTTAAGATATTTTGGCCTGGTTTAGAAACTCCCTTCACCAAATCAATGATTAATTTGGAGTCCCCTTCTATGTTTATTTCCTTTATCTGCATTTTCCTTATCAATTGCAAGTCCCAAAGAAAAGCCATTGCTTCAACTAGATTATTACTTCCTCCTCCAACATTCCCAGAATAGACTAGCAACACATCTCCATTTCTATCTCTCAGCACTCCACCCATCACTCCTATACCCCCTATTGTAGCACCATCAAAATTTAGCTTAAGTTGTGTTAAGGTTGGTGGTTTCCATCTTGTTTTTTGTCTCTTTAAGAACTTGGATTATCAAAATGATTGAAACCCTCCTATATACCCCATATCTCTACTATTTATGTTACTTTTTCACCTAGTTCTTCCTTTGGTAGCTTTCATTTAGCAATCATTATATTTTCCTTTAGCTATTTCTACAAAATTCCCATGACAACCTCCTCTAGCTTTTCCTCCTCCTGAAAGATTCTATTGTTTCTTTCTTTCTAGATATGCTAGCAATATATGGTGGAACACATTTCTATAGAAGTCTTAGTTTAGGGTGATAGAAGGGACAATTCCAGTTTTCCAAAAAATGACTTAAGTTATCCTTCAACACCCAACATAATCCCAATTTCTCCCAAAAAAACTCTCATATCTTTAAAGTATATGGATATTTTAGAAATAGGAGGGAGTTATTATCCTCTTCTTCTTTACAAAGATAGCATCTGTTTGGTATAATAAAACCCCTTTTTTCAGATTGTCCAATGTTAGAATTTTGCCATGTTGAATAGTCCACCAAAAAAAAAAAAAAAATTGGGAAGGAGATTACCAAAAAATCTACATGTTATCTATCAATGAGCTCTCAATTTTCTTTTGTAAATAATGTAGCATCTAATAAATTTTTACACAAAGAATGAATATTCTTAATAACTTCTACATAATTTACAAGATTTGATAAATGTACTTTCCTTATTGCAACTTCAATGGAGATTTTTCCTATCACTCTGTTCTCAAAATTTTTGGTTTCCCATTGCATCAACTTCTCATTTGAATTAAAAAACACTATCATTTACCTTCTCCACAATTTGAGATATCTGAGAAATAATAGGGGATTTATCATCAAGTTTCTCCACATAAAATTCTTTAACAAAAATGTCCTTGACCTCATGTATCACCATCCTCTATTATTTTTCCCTTCTCGGCTCTTATTATTCCATTTTCCATACCAATAGGTCTTGCAAGGTTTTCATCTTTTCATAGGTCAAGTTATTAGTGACCCAATTCATATTCAAAATAACCTCATCTAATGTAAAGTGTCCCAGGTGACTAACTCTTCTTCTTCTTGATCCCCTTTCCTTTAGGTTGTGGAGTGCTAGAGCTCGACAATGACAATTACACACTTTGAGTTTGTAGAACAATATCTTGTGTGCTGTTAGAACCTTTGGGTTCCTTGATTATTGTATGTTCCTCAATCCCTACAAGTTCACCAATGGAACTTGCTTGTATTGTCTCCTTATCTCCCTCATTTAAAGGTCCTAAGATATTTGGCAATTCATTGTGTGTCGTAGATTTCTCTACTTGTGCATTTTGGTTCTTTGACTCCTTATTCTCTTCTTGTGCCAACCTACTCTATTGCTTAGCAACTATAACCTATGCCTCATTTGACACTTGAACATTTTTATTTATAGTAATGTTAGATGTAGTAGCTAAACTCATAGTTACCTGTTGAGATGGTTGTTGATCACCAATCTTTGGATATTCCTTTATTTTCATAATTACTAGATTGATATCCATCAATGTATCCTTGATAGATTTAAGAGATTTTTCCTCTTTACTTGGCTCAATAGACACTAACTTTAATTTCTTTGTAGTCACATTGGGAGTTTTATTATTAGGGGTTTCATTCTCAATAGTGATTATTCTCTTCTACCATCTTTTGAATTGTTTCCACTAATTGCTCGACATCGTTGTAGATATCTTTTGTATTGTCCAACTCTTTCATCTTCCTTTTCTTCTTCCTCTATTTTCCTAGGCATCAATCCAAAAACTTTCTTCTAAACTAACTTACTCTCCTATACAACATCCTCAATTTTATTCCTCGAAATTTTGTATGCCCTTCTCTTTGGCACAAATTTCTTCATATAATTATTCATTGTTATGGCCCTATGATGCTTGCCTAAATCTAGCATAACTTGGGATAATGTAGCCTCTCTCATTTTATTTTTAGTAATCAATTTCTATTTCCATTTTACATCAATTGCATTAGACAATTATTTTAGGTAACTCTTTGTTAGAAACAATAGTCCACCTAAATAACTGAGAGCGGGGTAGGGATGAATCAGTTATCCAATTAAAATATTTATCAACCTTAATTAATCTTTATCATCTAATCAAAGTAAAAATCAACCATAACAAGATGCACATACACAATTATACCAGATTCATTAACTAGGGAAACCCTTGATCATAGGGCAAACCCCAGTGGGAATGATGCCCACAAAGATATACTATTATATATACTCCTTGTTAGAGGATGAACCTTGTTAGGAGACTATAAACACATTCAGTACATAAGAGTCCATGTTAGGAGACTTTGAATCTTTGTCAAGAGATTCCAGCCCTATTAGGAGTTGTGCCAACCTTATTAAGATTTTTAGAAGGCCAAAGGACCCACTATCCAAACAACTTTTGGGGAAAGACCATTGAACTTCACTATCCAACTAATTTCTCAACTATTCCTTGTAGAATACTTGTTTGTACAATGCTTTAACCTCTTTCCTCTATCTTTTCAACTAGACCAATCACTGTTAGACCTTGTAGACTAGGTCATGAACCTTGAATCCAAATATCAAACCTCAGATCTCAAAATAAAATCTTGGCAACGAAGTTCTCTCCAATTTCACTCTACTCTTCTTATCCTCACATATCAACTTGTTTTTCTTCTAATTTTTCTCTTCATGCTTCTTGTAATTTTTTATACATTCATACATAATAAATTAAAATGTCCTTCCTTTATATTGAATCCATAAAATAATTCCCTAAGTTAGCTATTACACCTTCTCAATTAATTATTATAGGACCTCATTAAGAACACATTATACTTAGTGATAACATTAATCTTTTATCTTGTAACTTGAATAACTTTCTATATGTGTAATATTATGATGAGTGACCTTGACCACATCATCTCCAACATGTCTTCTACATACTTTTAACCTTGCTTCTCAGAATAACAACTCTACTAAGAAATATAACATGTTTACCAGAACATGCTTCTATAAACTCTATCTCAAAATATACCTTCACCAAAACTTGCATAACTTCTTCCAAACTCAATATATTATGCTTTTGAGGTTAGATTTATATACAATACACTTAGTAGTATTTCCTTTTAACCTTTCTTAGTGAAAATGCTCAACAATCTATCTCTACCAACTTGATCTTTACCAATGTTCTTCTGTTGGATACCACAAAAAACTACTATGTTGACATCAATGACAAACATAGTCATGAATGTAACATATCATCATGATAATGATCCAATCATGTTTTTAAAATACTCCCCCATATAATTATCATCAACATTCATGCTTCTAACACTCTTTAACTAACTCAATTGGTGTATAATAAAAATTCACCATCATATCTACAATAGCTTGTTCAAATTTCTCTTTATCAGCTTTCTCCAAGGTTTCATACTTATTATGCTTAAAACCATTTAATATATCTAAAATCCTTATATTTTTACATACCTTATCAATTTCTTGAGGGGCTTTCCTTGGTACAATTGAAATTGACTCAAGTCATTAGACTTGGTCCTTTCAGCTTCATCATCCTCTTTATTCATTTGAAAACTAATTTTCTTCTAGGATTCTTATTTTGTTGGCCTTGTTTGACCCCTTAAACTTCAATAGTCCTCTTCTTGGGACTCTTTCCATTGTAATCTTTGCTAATCCTTTCTCTATAGGCTCAATGGCTATAGGACTTGCTACCTTAGATCCTTTCTTGGTGACTCTCCTTGGTGTGGAATTGGATAGGGTTGCCATTTTCTTTAAGATTTTATTCAATTTAGGAACAACATATTTTCCTTTCGTTGCATGAGGCTTGGCAACAACAAGGTCTTTACCTTTTCCTTCATCTTTTTCATCATCACCTTCACTACTAAGATCTTCTTCTTTTCCTTATGTAATCTATAGAGGTGTCTCTCCAAGCTTGCCTTCCAAGTCTTGGATCATCTTCTTTCTCTCTTTGTCCATCTTAGGAACTTTTTTTTGCATCATCATATTTATCTTGGTAATCTCATATGTGTTTAATGTCTTGACATTCTTATCAATATTTTTTTCTAGCAACATTGTAATAGTAGCAGACACTTTGTCAACATTTACTTTATAGTGCATAGGCCTTAGCCATGTCATTCTCAGTATTACTACTTGTACATATATGTAGTTTGTATCAACAAGAAAACATATGTAATCTTAATAATGATCAACAAATAACTTAGGTATCCTTGAGCTATTCTACATTTTCCTCTTGAAGTATTAAAAATAACCATCCATAATGGTTTCAAGATTTTTACATATTTGCTCAATATATTCATTTATTTTCTCAGTCATAGACCTTGTCTAATCCCAAACTACATCTCCAATGTGGGAAAAGAATTCTATACATAGAAGAATATACAAATGATAAGAGAACCAAACTTATAGGATGTACTCTTTTTTAGGAATAAGGTGTCTCAACCTTGTATGATTCTTCTTCTTTTCTTTTTTTTGTAAATGTATTTTTTGCAAATAATGTAATTAAGTGTGAGTTTACATGTCTAGTTGGCATGTCAATGTGTCAATCCACTTGTATGTGTCAACATCTTGAATTGTGTGTAAGGATATCATGGCTGAAATGGTTATGACAGATTCCTATGATGCATAAGAGCTATCTCTAGAAGATTTGATGAAGGGTGAAGATGTGAAGAGATGTGACAATTAATCATTGAGTATTGTACACTTGAGTCTTCATCTCATACATAGGGTTCTTTGGAAGTTGCCCTAAAAAGGAAAATGCATGATATAAGCATTTTTTAGGTTTATATATTGGAGGGAGAGAAAGTCTATTATTGGTATGGTATGTTGCTATTGAATTGGTCTTCTATATCATAAAAGAACTTGCACTACAAGTGTGTTGTAACCTTCTGTGTTGAAGACAATACATTATGCAGGTTTTGGAGGGGTGTAGTTGTTTTACCGAAAAAAATTTCCACACTAGCATATCTTTGTATTTATGTGTTTTCTTTCTCTATATATTTTTTGTATTCATGGTTGACTGTAATATTATTGTTTACATAATATCAAATCTGAAATTGTAAGGATTTAATAGGAATTTGCACAATACTTTCCATAAGGGATTAGTGTAGGAAGCTATTTTTGCACCTAAGTTTCCTTACAAGTGGTACCAAAGCTTGATCAACTTTTGATCCTAGTTGTTGGGTAGGGTTTTCTAAGATAATCTCAAGTTGAGTGGGAGTTTTGTGTAGAGAATTCTAAATCTTATTTGTAGATTGAGATGACTAGTTCATCATACAAAAAAATAGAGGTGGAGAAATTTAATGGCGGTAATTTTGAGTTGTGGAAACTCAAGATGGAAGATTTTCTTGAATATCATGATCTATGGGAGGTAGCTTCACTTGATGTGAGACCCACAACAATATCTCAAGAAGATTGGGATCTCAAGGATTGAAAAGCTAAGGGTCTCATTAGACTCTATCTAGTTGATTCAATTCTCCTAAATCTTCTTAATGAGAAGACCACAAATAGTTTGTGCACACGGCTTGGGTCTATGTATCAGGCCAAATTTCTAGTGAACAAGTTGTTCCTGAGGAAGAAGTTGTATTCTCTAAGAATGGAGGAAGGAGGATCTATTATAGATCATCTAAATGCTTTTAATTTACTAATTGCATAGTTGACATCATCTAGTGTCAAGATAGAGGAGGAGGAACGATGTATGACCCTATTATGTTCCTTTCTAGATTCATGGGACCATCTTGTGATGGCTCTTAGAAGTACTTTAGTCACTTTCAAAGTGGATGATGTGGTTTCTTCATTGTTATATGAGGAGACATGGAGAAAATCTTTAGATTCGACTAAGGAAGCTCTTTTCATTTGTGGGAGATCCAATGATAGAGGGAAGCAAAATGACAAAAATTGTAGAAAGGGTAGATCCAAATCCCATAGAAAATCAAAGAGTCCTAGAAATTCCAAGGAAAAATGCTAAAATTGTGATAAGTCTGGGAACTTGTGTAAAGACTGTAAAGAGCCAAAGAAGACTATAAAGAGACAAAGAAGAAGAAGAAGGCCTCAAATTTAGGTTTAGAAAAATCTCAAGAAGATGGTGATGCTTTTATTGTAGCCTTGGTAGTGCATGCACCTAATGATGTTTGGTTGATAGACTTGGGTGCTTCTTTCTACATGACCTCTCATCAAATTTGGTTCTCAATGTATGAAGTTTTTGATGGTGTAAAGGTGTACTTGGGTGATGATTCTCACCTAAAGATAGGTGGACAAGGATGGGTCACTATCAAATTCCTTGATGGATGAGAAAAGTGGATTAATGGGGTAATGTGCATCCCTGGTTTGGCATGAAACCTATTATCTATAAGTATGTTAAATGATGTAGGTGTGAGACTTTTTTTTTCCTAAAGATGGATGCAAGATGATGAGAGGATCTATGGTGCTTGCTAAGGCTACTAGGAGAGGTACTCTATTTCAGCTTGATGCATGCATTTCTTAGTACAATAGTTCTTTTGTTTCAAAGAAGAGAGCAGCTTATCACTTTATCCCCACCATCTAAATGAGTAGTGAAGAAGACTATGGTTATTGGTTCTAATGGTAGTGCAACATGTGTACCTAAGGGTGCAAACACTTTGGAAGGAAAGCTTCCTACATAAAAGACAATGTTGTGGCATATGACATTTGGCCACATTGCTGAAACGGGCCTCAACACCCTAAAAAACAAGAACCTTATTGAGGGGTTAAATGATTGTAATCTCAAGTTTGACTTCTATGAACATTTTGTCCATGGTAAAAAAAAATTGTGTTCAATTTTACTCTAGTTCTCACAAATCTTCTAATGTTTTAGATCTTATTCATTCTAATGTATTTGGTCTTATAGAATTTCCTTCAATCTCCAAGTCTATTTTTTTGTATCTCTCATAGATGATTATAGTACAAGGACATGGATTTATTTTCTAAAAAGTAAGACACAAGTCTTTAGTCGGTTCAAGGAATTCAAAGCCCTTGTAGAGAATAAAACTAGTAAGAAGATTAAGAGTGTGAGAATTGACAATGGTGGTGAATTTTGCTTAGCAAATTTTAAATATCTTTGTAAAGAATGAGGTATCAAGAGGAATAAGATGACAAATTATACCCCATAGGAAAATGGAGTTGCAAAAAGAATGAACAAGACACTGATGGAGAAGGCTAGGAGTATGCTTCATGGAGATAGTCTTGAACAAAGGTTTTGGGCTGAAGTTGTGGCCACTACTTGCTATTTGGTTAACAGATCTCCTACATTAGCTCTTGTTGGTAAGAGACCCATGGAGGTGTGGTCTAATAAGAAGCCTTTAATTAAATATCTTTGTATTTTTGGCTGTGAAGCCTATGCACATGTTCCAAAGGAGAAAAGATCTAAGTTGGAAAACAAAGTCCTCAAATGTATTTTCATTAGATATAGTATTGGTGTCAAAGAATACAAGCTTTGGGACCTTGTGACTGGTAAGGTGTTGCATAGAAAAAATATTATTTTTAGAGAGCTAACATCTTCTCCTATTGTGCTACAACCAGATGAAAAAGAAAAGAAAGAAGATACTATTCAGTTGCCTCCTACACCTGAAAAGACTGAGCAAAAAGACCATGTTGGGTCTAATGATGAGGAGAGCTCTAGTATCTCTAATAGTTCAGAAAAAGAGGAATAAAAACCTCAACCTCATACCTTGAGGAGATCCACAAGAGTAAGAAAGTAGTGAGAAAGGTTTGGTTATTTTATGTTAGATTCTAGTTGTTCTTTCGCTTTGATTACTTACACTGATGAGCCTAGATCTATGAAAGAAGCTTTCGATATGGAAGATGTAGTTTCCTAGATTGAGGCCATGGATGATGAGATGGCTTCATTGGATAAAATCAGAACTTGGGACCTTGTACCTTTTCCTAAAGGATGGAAACCTTTTGGTAGCAAATGAGTGTTCAAGAAGAAATTTTATGTATATGGCAGTGTTGAAAGGTACAAAGCTAGATTGGTTGTGAAGGGGTACTCATAGGTAAAGGGAATATGTTATGATCCTAGTGTTCAGCCTTCACTATCACCTCAAGGTTTTGGAGCAACAATTCATACCATGTGGTATTAGAGCCTCCACCCAAGTTTGAGTCTCAAAGTAGGTGGCAACATTGACATTACAGTGTTCATCTAGGGCTCATACGGCCAAGGGAGGGCCCACCATAGGGGTGCACATCTAGCCCAAAGTTTAGACTATAGAGCATGGTGGGATGTTATGATCCTAGTGGGTGGCCTTCACTAGTACCTTGGGGTCTTGGTGCAATAGTTTGTACTAGAATAGATTATGGTGAAATATTTTCTCCTATTTCAAAGTTGACATCCATTAGATTTTTGTTATCTCTTGCTACATCATATGATTTAGAGATAGAAAAGATGGATGTGAAGACAAATTTCCTTCATGGTGATTTGGAGGAAGAGATTTATATTTCATAGCCTAAGTACTACATTGTTAAAGGTAAAGAATCTTCAGTTTGTAGATTAAAGAAGTCTTTGTATGGCTTAAAACAATCTCCTAGGATGTGGCACCTTAAGTTTGATGCCTTTGTGTTGTCAATTGGATTTGTAAGATCAAAGTCAAATCATTACACTTATTTTAGAGTTGAAAATGATCACCTTCTTATTGTTGCATTATATGTTGATGATATGTGTTGTTTTGGAAGGGTAAGGGTATGATTTCTAATTTTAAATCTCAGTTGTTAGGACAGTTTGAAATGAAAAATCTTGCGGCAGCAATGTACATCTTAGGTATGGAAATTAGTAGAGATAGGTGTAACAAAAAACTTTGGTTGTGTCAGAGTAAGTATGTGAATTTTGCATTGAAGAGGTTCAACATGGCAGATTGTAGACCATTATGTGTTCCTATTTCTATGGGAACAAAGTTATCTATAGATGATTATCTAAAATATCCTAGTGAGGTGGAGGACATGAGTAGAGTACCTTATGCTAGCATAGTTAGTAGTCTTATGTATGTTATGGTTTTTACTAGACTAGGTATTGCCCAAGCAATGGGAGTTCTAAGCTGGTTTATGGCTAATCCCAGATAGGTACATTGGGATGCTATTGAGCGAGTATTTAAATATTTGAGGGGTACATTAGATTACTCCATTTGTTATGATGGTAACTCTTCTAGAGCTTCACAATTAGTTTGTATTTGTGGGTTTGTGGATTTAGATTGGGTAGGTGATATCGACAGTAGGAGATGCACTAGTGCTTATGTGTTCACTATGTTTTGTGTTTCCATTAGTTGGATGAGTAAGTGAAAACCTATGGTTACTTTATCCACTACAAAATATAAGTACATGGCTAATACTCATGCTTGTTAGGAAGCCATTTGGCTTAGGAGATTGTGCTCTGATATTGGTTGATGCAAGATAGAGTACTATTTGCTGTAACTATTAGAGTGCTATTTGCCTTGCAAAGAATCCAACTTTCCATGCCAGAATGAAGCACATTGATGTGTAGTTTCACTTTGTGAGAGATATGGTGGAAGATGGAAAGGTAAATTTGGAGAAGGTAGATAATATAAGGAATTTTGCAGGTGCATTGATGAAACTAGTGGGCACAAAGAAGTTTAGGTGGTGTTCGAAGTCTATGGGCCTTTTGGCCTATAGCGATTAGTTCCTATTATGTTCTTGTTGCTCTTACAAGGTGTTCAACAAGTGGGAGAATGTTAGGAATAAGGTGTCTCAACCTTGGATAATTCCTATTCTTATTATTTGTTTTGTAAATGTATTTTTTGCAAATAATGTAATTATGTGTGATTGTACATGTCTAGTTGGTATGGTGATGTGTCACTCCACTTGTATGTGTCAACATCTTGAATTGTGTGTAAGGAGATCATGGCTGAAATAGTTATGACATATTCCTATGACACATAAGAGCTATCTCTAGAAGATTCGATGACAAGTGAAGACATGAAGACATGTGATAATTGATCATTGAGTATTGTATACTTGAGTTTCTATCTCATGCACGGGGTTCTTTGGAAGTTGACCTAAAAAGGAAAGCACATGATATAAGCATTTTTTATGGTTTCAGATTGGAGGGAGAGAAAATGTATTGTTGGTATGGTATTTTTCTACTAAATTGGTCTTTTGTGTCCTGAAAGAACTTGCACTGCAAGTGTGTTGTAACCTTCTATGTTGAAGATTATACATTATGCAGGTTTTGGAGGGGTGGGGTTGCTTTACTGAAGGGTTTTTCCCCACTAGTATATCTTTGTGTTTCTGTGTTTTCTTTCTCTATCTATTTTTTGTATTCATGGTTGACTGCAATGTCATTGTTTACATAACATCAAATCTGAAATTTTAAGGATTTAATAGGAATTTGCACAATACTTTTCTTAAGGGATTAGTGTAGGAAGTTGTTTCCACACCTGAGTTTCCTTACATTCTTAGATTTCCTTATTTATCCAAGGTTCTTTGCAAGTTTTATCAATTGTAGGTCATCCAAGTTATAGTTGTGGTCCTTCTTGACTAATTTGTAACTCATGTCAACAACTAAACATGGCACACTATTTAGTCAAATCGACTAATAAAACATGTGTGCAATCACACAAACTGTGAATTCAACCACAGGATCCTCAATTGAGTTTATTAACATACCTTGACCATTCCACTTTTCCTTTTATATGTCTTTAGTCACATCCTATGCCTAACAATTAAAAATCTTCACTCATTCGAATAGGGTAACTAGTCACATGATGTATGAGGGATTTTGTGATCTTAACTAGCCTATTCTCCAACCTAACTTCATATCATGTATCATGCTCTGAGCAATCTTGATCTATTCAACCTTAAACACTTAGGGGAGTGTTAGAGCACAAGCTAACCCTTTTTCAGCCACAACCTTGTTCTCATCCTTCAATATGCCATTTTTGCATAGCTTATCATAGGCATTCCTCAACTCAAAATTGCATATCTCACTAATTTTTTAATGTAGCATGACCTTACATTGTGCACCATAATCACATGGGGAGGAATTATAGATAGCACTCTTGAAGAGTGTCTTTTCAATGCAATCTTTGGATATGCCTTAAATTTGGGTGAAGGTCATGCATCATTGTGAACAATTTGTGCATTACTATCCTTCAATGCTTCCCTCTTCTTACTTGCAGATGTAGACAATGTCATTTTTCAAACTACAGTTTTAGACATTAAACAATCTAACAAATTTGCAACTTGGTTCAAATAACTTTTCAAAACTTACACTTATGGTCAATGACACACAATAGAATCTTTTTGAAACTTTACACAATCAATCCTTCAAATCTCCTTGTTCTTTGCTCTAAGAATTTGATAGCCTAGTGAATTAAAATGAACTCAAAAAATTGACTATATAAATTCAAATGGTCAAAATGATCTTCCATTTAATGCTTCATACCCTTAGTAGGTTAGCATAAATTGCATGTCATTTGTCTCAGCTTGCTCTATAAAAATTGACACACATACCTACTACTTCACTTGGTCAGTACCACAACTCGGCCTAGTCTAACATGCAAAACTGTAACTTGGTGATTACCTAATATTCAACTTGATACTATAGTTCAAACATTAACACCTATCCTTATGCATCTGCACTTATGTTGATATGGACTTTAATACATCTTGTACTAGGAGCTGGTGTAGGATTTAGCAACTTGAAACATAGTTCCATGCATACCCTTTATGCTTATTTTTTGGTATTGTGATCACCTAGTCTATTGGATTGAGTGAACTTAGTATCATTTATTGCATTGCTACTTCCTTCTTCCTTCTTTCTCCAAGTTTGATTCATTAGTTTTTTCAAGTTTTCAATTCCAACTATTGGTTTTCCTTTATTCTACTCAATATTGAACTCTGGTACTCAATTTATATAGTTTCTACTCAAATGACCAATCATATGACAATTATAACACACTACACTACCATTCATCCAACTATTGGATTTACCTCTAAAAAAATTTCTAACACAATTAGCTGCAATATGTCCATACTCACTACATAGGTGATAGTTGTACCACGTACTGTAATCCCAATTTATTGTATTACCTTGCTTAGGTTCTTTATTTTTTCCTTTGGGTGTCTAGCTGTTCTTTGTCTTAGATCTGCAATTGTGTGACTTATGATCATACTTCTAACATGTATAATAGTAACCTTCATATCTATAAGTGGTTGGTGCTTTGTTGAACTTTGATCTATATTCATGTGCTTAGTGACCTTTCTTGTTATAGTTAAAATAATAACCATTGAACTTAGGTTTAGGGTTTTACTTACCAATCTTGCTCATGCATATGTTTGTTTTATAACCTATTTTTCCATAATGATAACATGTAGGCTTCTTATTCTTTGTCTTAGACCTTGCATCATCTCCTTCTTTTGATCTAAGAACTTCCTCAGTTTCACTTTAGCAACCTTGACTTGTTCTAAGGAAATTTTTACATCAAGGTTTTTGTTCTTAATAGTCATTCCTAGCTTATAGGCTTCAATCTCCAGGATCTTGTCTCTCAAGTGATTAAACTTTTGATAAGAGAACCAATGCTTTGATACCAATTGTTGGAAATCTAATAGGGAAATAAGATACTATGAGAGGGGGTAGTCATGAGCTATAAAACTTTAACACTTCAAACAAGTCTCAAAAATGATAGCTTCACCATAAACCCTTATTTCAATAATATCATAAATTAATTAAACATTCACTACAATGCATAATCAAATCTAACATCTAATATCATAAATAACTGAAAAAAAATGTAAAGTAACTCATAACACATAAACACAAAGATTTGGTTACATGGAAACCCTCCAATGTGAAGGTAAAATTGCGATGGAGATGAAATCCATAAATCTTCACTACTACAATAATAAAATTCTCCTATTAGGGTTATAAGGTTGATCACTTCTGATGATCTACCCTATGAAGTGCCTTCCATGTTAAGAGCTTACAAGACTTATTCAATCTACCATGATTAAAGGATTTGACCTTGCAACTAAGTAAGTATTATGTTAAGATTTTTACAAAGGTTTGTTAGGACCACTTAATTAAGACAATTAAACCCTAATTTTACCTATTGAAATGTATTAGTACATAATCCTTCAATTTTCACTAATATGATAATAATAGATATCTTGTGTACATTCAGTGATCACCTCTATGATCTGATATATTTCTTTCTCTACATTCACTGATTTTCTTGATCTCTACACTCTATTTGGTCCACCCTCACCCTTGCATTTATCTAATCCTTCACACTTCACATGCATGCAACAACCTTATTAACCTCATTGAATTAATTCATATACCCTCCTTAAATAGATAAATGAGTGAACCTTTTAGATCCAAATCAATGATCTAGAATCAATCCTTTTTCTACTTAAACCTTCAAATTTTTGTGTTAGTGGAATCCCTTCCCTGGGGATTAATGATCCTCAAAAAAATTTCTAATCATCTCGTTGATTAACTCCTTGATATCTAAAACATGCTTCCAAGTTGATAAAAAAATTTAACATAGATTCTAGAGTCAATCCAAACAAAAGTGTAAAATTGGGTTACTCAGCACTTACAACATATTGGTGGTCGACATGAATTATTTCTTCATGTTGTCTCTTGGCATGAACTAGATCACTTGGTCTATATAATACTTGGTTTCCAATCAACTCTAGCTAAGTTAGTATTCATGTTAATACTTGGAAACCATTAGCACACTCGAAAGTAACTACTACTTGGGACTTGGCTTAAAATATTTACAAGTCTTTATTCCTTCACTTGACCTAGATAGGATGACTTAGTTACAATTATGATCAAATAATCTTGTCATGTAAATGACTAAATGTTTGAAATTATTAGAAAACATGACTTATGGATAAATAGAAAGTGGGTGGCGTATTTCACTCTTTAAGTGGTCTTAATTAACTTACTTAGCATGGTTGGTCGAAGCATTGGAGAATAAGAGAGTATGCTCTTCACTTTCTTAATGAATCAAAAATCTTGATCTCCTTGGTGTGGATCTATTTTTTTCAATATTCTATTGAGATTTACTCCTTTATAGGGCCTTCTATTTTGTGGAAAGATACCAATAGGAACAACCCAAGTGGGAATAGGTCGGATCCACTATAATCACAAGGATCTTGAAAAAGGAAAAAGCCTTGGGAGACATAACATTTGACTTCATTTAGTGAGAGTACTTGTGGGATTTTCACCATGAGGAAATTATTAGGTGGGTATGCTTAAGGTACTATTGTGGTTTCAAGGTGTCTGTCATGTATCAGGTGCAAGAGGGGTGTTATGAACATAATCCTTACTAAAAACTATAGGTCAAAAGCTACCCTATTTTTTTGCTCAATATCTTGGTACAAGGATTGATCCTAGTGGACTAACCTAATCACCCCAAGATTTACACTCATTATATGTGTTCCTTAGATATGATTAACCTATCTATGACAAAGCTAATATCCATTGTGGGAAACTGCTTTGTGTGAGGCAAGGGAGCATTAAGTTGTGGGCCAAAATATTGTGTATTATATTGTGACCTTAGGTAGATCTTGCTTCATGTATTTTTGAATGTGTGAGACCCTTGGAAATCTAATTGAATATACACAATCAGTAGTTTCATAGGGCTTTACTATTCAAGACTTCACATATTAGCAAGGTTACTTTGTCCCTTGTCCTTGTAATTTGATGATATGTTTTTTAATCACCATTTCTATCAAAACTAATTGTTTTACTATCAAAATTGAAACTAAACATTTCTATCATAGTCACTTTAGAACATTTGGTTAGAAAACTTAGTCAACATGGGCCTTTTGAGCACAAAAATTCATAAACTATCTTTTAGTGGTAAATTATCATACTTTTGTAGTAGAAATATCATATGATAATCCTAGTATTTGTAAAGTATCATATTTCCTTATATTTTCTATTGTATTTCTATCTTGTAGTCTATTGTACCACCACTTCTAGTTTGTCGTACTACCTAAAATTATCATATTGTCTTTTGCAAACTATCATACACAAAATATTATTGTCCTACTATCATCTGGATTACTATAGTGTATCACACATACTTTTCACTTAGTTGGCTAAATCTTAAACTTGTTATTGACTAATTTAAGGTGTCTACACTTGTTCATACAAGTTCTTTGGTCTAAAATCTACATGCTTGGAATTATTTAGGTTGAAAATTATCACCTTAGCTCCTTAGTTACATACTTTATTTGGATACTTTTTCACTTATAATTGCATTTATATATCTATTTACTTATCTCTTGACTTGAGTCAAATTTGTCATAAATTACTAGGCACTTTTCTTGAAAAGTCACTTTGATAACTCTATCACTCTCTCTCTTTTGCAAGTGAACACTTTCCTTTTCTAAGCTTGGACTCTAATTTTTCCTGCATTATCCTATTGTCTAGACACTATCTCTTACATTTTGGTTACAAGTAGGTTTCAAATTTAACAACAAAGTCATCATTTCTTTATCTTTGGAGAATTACCCCTATAATTGGGCATCTACATAATCATTACTTTGAGATTGAGTCTATCTTTGATCAAGTAGAGAAAGATAAATATATCACTTGGTATGATTCATTTATTCACTTTGGTAGTTCTTTGGACACTCTAGTTGAAACCCCTAAGTCTAGACATTGTTTGTCTTTCACCATGTCTAGGGAAGAGAGAAACAAATGCTTGAACAACCTCTTTACTTATAGATTGGAACAACTAGAAATGGTACACACATAATATAATATCATGTGATCTATCATACCATAAACCATAATTAGGTTTTCCTTTCAAATATGTGATAATTACTTTCACTATTGCAAGGTGTGTCTATTTAGGATTTTCTTGAGATCTCGCCACAATTCTAATTGCATTTTCTATATTAGGTCTTGTATGTGTCAAATACTGCAATCCACCAATCATAGCTCTATACTTTTTTTGTTCTACACTAGGAGATTAATCTTTGCTAGATAAATTACATCCACTTACCATAGGTGTTCCAATAGGTTTACAATTATCCAATCAAAATATCTTCAAAAAATCTCAAAGATAATTAGCTTGTGATATGAAAATTTGATCTTTTTTCCATATGATTTACAATCCTAAGAATTATTTCATCTCTCTAATCATACTCATCTCAAATTCCTTCTTCATTTATTCTAAAGATATTTTTCTCGATTCATCATTACCTCCAAAAATAATGTTATCCACAAATAATTCAATAATCAAAAAATCATCTTCATTCTTTCTTAGGTACAAATTAATATTAGCATTACATTTCACAAATCTCAAATTTGTCAAATGTTTATCCAATCTTGGAAAACAAGCTCTAGGTGCTTGTTTTGGTCCACACAATGCCTTCTTCAATTTCCAAACCATGTCTTTCTTATTTGTCAAGGAGAAACCATCAAGTTGTTCAATGTATGCTTCTTCTTCAAGTTCTCTATTTAGAAAAGCTAATTTAACATCCATTTGATAAAATTTAAAGATCTTGTTAGTTGCATATGGAAAAAAAATTCTTACTACTTCTAATCTAGCAACATGTGCAAAGGTTTCTTCAAAATAAATTCCTTCTTACTGTGAATATCCTTTACAAACTATTCTAGCTTTATTTCTCACAACTTCCCTTTGTTCATTCATCTTATTTCTAAATACCCATTTGATTCCAATAACATTGTTATCTTTAGGTCTAGGAACCAAATCTCAAGTCTTGTTCTTTTTAATATACTCTAATTCTTCTTTCATTTCTTTTATACATTAGTCATCTTTATAGGATTCATTAACATTCTTAAGCTCAAGTCGTGAAATTAAACACAATTCTTCATTAACCTTGTTTCTTTTCATAATTCATTTGTTCTCACTTCCAACGATATATTCAATGAGGTGATTCTTTGCAATATTCATGTTTGGTGTCACTTGCTCAAATTTGATTTCTATTCTAGGTTCAGATCTAGGTTCTTCTCTTTTCATTTGTCCTTGTAATTCAGTTTACAAATTAGTGTCTATTTCATAAAATAATTTCTACTCAGCATTCTGATTGTTAGTCTTTTGATTAGATGCTTCATTATAATTATAATCAAGTATCCTTTTCTAATTTCATCAACACTCACATTAGCACTTTCAACAATAGTATTCAATCTGTAATTAAAAAATCTATGTGTTTTTCTTTTCAATTAATAACGAAGTAACATTCCTTCAACACTTCTAGAATCAAACTTTCCAATAGCATCATCCCTCTTAATATAAACTTTACTTCCAAAGATTCTAAAGTATTTTCCAGTTGGTGTATGTCCAAACTAAATTTCATAGGGTATTACCAATACCTTGTCTAATATGTAATATGTTCATAGTGTATACTATTATTTTCACTAATTCTCTCCAAAACATATGTGCTTTATTTTTCTCAAACATCATTGTTCTAGCTATATTTGTCACTAGTTTATTCTTTATTTCTTCTATCCTATTCTATTGAGGATTCTTAGGGGCTGAAAGTTATCTCTTTATACCATTATCCTCAAAAAAAATTTGTTTCATTCATTTCAAATAAATTATCCTCCTTTATCAGATATTAAGAATTTAATCTTCAAACTAGATACATTTTCAACTCTATTTTAAAATATCTTGAATTTCTCAAAAGATTTAGATTTATCTCTAAGAAATGTACCCCACATCATTCTAGTGAAATCATCAAGTAGAAGTATGAAATACCTTTCACCATAAAAAGCTCTTGTTCTTGTAGGACCACTCAGATATGTATGCACAATTTCCAATTTCACTAAAGCATTAAAAATCTTTCTTGGAAATGAACTTTTCTTCTACTTTGCTAACACATATTCTTTGCATACCATGTTAGTATATTTCACAATCTTGGACAAATATCTAACTGTGAATATAGTAATGACCTTCACAATGTTATCAAAGTTGATGCAAGAGCATCTAGTAGTGTAAGGGAAATCTTGTATCACCCAAAAATATGCTTAGTGTTAGTTTTTTTTTAATGTGTTTATATTTATGGATACCCATTTAGGCCAAATAGAGATTCCAACTCTCATATTCCCATTATTACTTTTTTGTGTTAGTTATTTTGAGCACCTTGAGATACACACCAGTAAATAAAATAGATTTTTTTTAATAGGGTCATAATTATGATGAGTTATATGGTGTAATTTTGAGGGGAGGTTGTAATTATAACTTCAAGCACTTTAGAAAAAGAATCAGGTCAAAATGTTTTGTGTGTTTGAAAGCTATCACAATTTTAAGTTGCTTGGAGACCTCTTAAGAATGCTTCAAAGTCTAGTTTGAAGCACTAAATGGATTTTTGTGCTCCTATTTAAAGGATTAGATAAATTTAGTTCATGGTCATATACAATTATTGGAGAGCTTTCTAGCAATGTAAATAGTTCATCAATCGAAGTCTTAGATCAAAAGTTATACCTCCCAGAATTTAGACTACCATTTATGAATCTTGTTGTTTTGCACCAACTTCTAATGTGACTTCTAGAACCTTATATTTTGGAAGTGGCAACCAAATTTCAAAATTTAAAATCTATTTCTAAACCTAAGCCTAATTTTGGTTACCTAAGGCCAATTTTGGCAATGTAAAGGTAGTTTTTGGAAAGTTCAGGAGAAGGTTTTGTGAGAAGGATTTTTCTCTAGAAACTGATAATGTTATAAGCCCATAGACATGTAGTTGAGTTTTTTTTCTGTAATGAATATAATAGCATATCATTTCTAATAAAAAAAGTCTCATTTCCTTTTTTATTCATTTCTTTGGGTTGTGCCCTCATCAAAAGTTGATATGACAAAATATCTTATGTCTTAACCATGTGTCATGCATTATAAAAACCAAACATATCATTTTGAGAGGGATCAAATAAAATACATTACCTCTTGTTCATGTATCAATACTAACCAATGTGCCATTTTTATCCTTGATAATGAAATTCTTCTTTATAAACTACAATTGATATCCCTTGTAAACAAATTGTCCAATACTCAAAATATTATGTTTCAATCCATCCAAAAATTAAACATCCCGAGTGTTAGTCTTTCCATCAAGATTAATATATCATTTTCCTTTTATGTGACATGATGCATATTTTCCAACTCTAAATATACCTCCATCATAACTATTAAAATCAACAATTTTTTTCATATCTCTAGTCATATTATGGGAACAATCACTATCTATAATCCAATCAAACTTTTTCTTCTAAATCTATGATAGTAATTCTTTTTCTTCTTTTACTTGTTCTTTTATTTCTTTTTTAGGACTTTCTTCTTTAATAGAAAAAAATCATATCTCATCATCATCACTATCAACTAGGAAATTCACCATCTTAAAATTAAAACCATTCTCCTCATTCACATAGAAGCAATCCCTAGGTACTCTTGATTTGTAAGGTTCTCTAGGTGTAAACTTATTCACTCTCTTAGGACATTTAAAAAAATAATGACCAAGTTCTTTACATGTCCAAAAAATAAGAATTTGTTTGCCTTTAGGTTCTATCTTCATAAGAAGGGAAAGTCATTAATTAATTTTCTTATCTTCTTCTTCTTTTGTTTCTATTCTACCACTAGCTTAATCTTTACGTGTACTCGCACTTATTGTCAATATAGGTCTATCTCTTTGTATGCTAAAAGTAGTTTCCACTCTAGGTAATTCTCCATTATGTTTCATCCACATTTTAGATGTCTACAACCTTGCAAGAAGAGTATCTTTTGTAAATTTAGGTGTACAAGGAATAACTTATTGAATCATTTGTGCTCTCTAATGAAAAGTGGGTGGCAAAATCTTCAATATTTTCCACACAATATCATATTTTGTCTTATCACCTCCACATTATTTTTTGATATTCTACCAAAATAAGCTCTTATAGTTTTATCTTCTATAATCTTATCATTTTGTGATGAACATATCCAACTTTTCAATCTATAACTCTTAGTATGTTCATCACTTTCAAATATCCTTTTTAAAGAGATCCAAATCTCATTAGCAAGTTTCAAGTCTTTTGCCACTCCATCTTCTATTTTGGGAAGAGCTCTCAATAGTGCTTCTCTAGGAGGCATATTCTACATGGATAGATCTTTTTTAGTTTGTTCACATGAGTTAGGATTATCTTCTCCAGTGAAATTTTTTTTATTTGTTATAACTAACCATAATTCTAAACCCATGCATAGTAGGTGTCTCTTCATCTTATCCTTCTAGCTATCATAGTTAAATCCATCAAACTTTGGATTTTCTTTCCTAAAATAATCCATTAATCTTATCAATTTGTTGAACTTTTCCTTTAAGGACTTGATTCTTTGATGTCAATTGTTAGAAAGTAAAATTCCACTAAGATAACTGAGAGAGGAGGGGGTGAATCAGTTATGTACTTAAAAAAACTCTCTAAAATCTTTATCAATTTTGAAATATGTAAATAAATGATGCAAAAACCATAGAGAGATAACCATGCACAATAATGACAGATATGTTAACTAGGAAAACCCTTTATTAGAGGTAAAACCCTAGTGGGAAGGATGCCCACAAGATGATATACTAATATAATCGTCCCTTGTGAAAGGATGGACTCTATTAGGAGACAATGATATACAATTGGTACAAATAATTCCCTATTGGTAGACTTTGAGTCCTTGTTAGAAGATTCCAACTCTATTAGGATTTGTGGCAACGATGTTAGGAGTTGAAAGAGGACAAATGAACCCGCTATCCAAATAGCCTCAGACTATCTTCAATAAACAATCTTTAGGATAATCTTATCCAAGTTTTGAACTAACTAAATAATGACTACTTTTGTAATATAGTTCCTTTGAAGCTCATTGTACATCCTCATCATCAATCTCTTCTCTAGTTAAATATAAATTTTCATCCAAGTAGTCATAACCAAACATCATAATGTAGATGACTGCATATGATGATTTACCACAAGGAAATGATCTTTCCTTTATACCAAGTCATAAAACAAGTATTGAGTCAGCCTTGAGGCTTTCTTAATTTGTAATGGACAATATAGGACATCATTAAGATATTCCAATATATGCTACATTAAAATTAAATTCTTTCTATAATTATTTTATCAATAGCCCACTCATAGGAACAAACATGTTGAACAATCTTCATAGGTCAACTCAAACTATATATTTGATTACGTCATCTGGAACATAGCATCTTGTATATGTCTCTAACCATCCTCTAAAATTTCTTAACCACAAATCTCATTGAAAAGATACAATTGATTTACCATTACCTACTTTGCAAAAACTCTCTCTAAAAGAAACCTCTAGAAAACATAAAAGAAAAAATTCCATAACTACATATCTCATTCTGCACACATATATATTGTTAAAAACAAATTGATACAAGTATTAGAATGTGTTTCAATCATTTTTTTGTCACTGATGTCAAACCTTCTACTTTTTGGTAAGACTACTTAATTTATTTGAGTACTATCATTTGTTTGATTTATGAGGAGGTTTTGATCAAATGAGATAACAATAGCACCTAAAGGAAAGGTTGAGTTATGGTATTAAAAAGGAGTAGAAAGATCAGTTAAGACAGTGATGATATAGTGAATTGATTATCTACTTAAGGTTGCAAAGGTTGGATACACTAATTAAGTCTAGAAGAACAAGTAAGAAGAATTGAGTCTACCAAGCTTGACTGAGTGGATAGTAGGTGCTGAGAAAAGTTAGTGCAAGCCAAGTACAAAATCAATTTGAGAAGAGAAAATTCAAATATTAATGTATTTTGAGTGACACAGTGTAAGCTAGGTAAGGTTTAGTTGATGCTGAGCACTAGTAAACTTTAGTGTTTGTTGAGTTACCTAGTGGATGACGAGTGGAAGAATAATATGAAAGCAAAGTGACAACATATTGATACTGAGTGCTGGTGTTCATGTTAAAACATGGATTTGATGAATCTAAGTTGACCATTTTATTTTCTTGAATTTTTTGAAGCATGTGGAAGATAACTATGATGAGTTGGTGGCACAGAATTCATGGTAAACTATTTTGAGGTGAATTCAAAGAGGATTGAAGGAGAAGTTTCTAGAAGGGACTAAAATGAAAAGATGGGTTCGTTGAATCCTACCTAATCATATCTAACCCTAAAATGAATGATAAAGAATAAATGACAAAAGATCTTAATTTTTTATTTATAGAGATGGCTGGTCAGAAGCAAAGGTTGTCATGTGTGAGTTCCTAAGGAAGAAAAGGAGTCTAGGGTATTGCTTCATCTAGAGACTAAATAGAAGAGACTGCTATTGGAATAAAAGTAGGAAGGCTTAAGGGTACGGATGCTTGAAGGGTGAACAAGCTATCAGAGTTGAAGTGTGTAAAAGCCAAGCATAATAGAGAACTGAAGCAGTGATCTATAATCTATAAAGTGAGTTGTAAGTTGTTATTAGATCAAGTCGTACTGTTATCTTCTAATCATCATACAAGTCTAGGGTAAATCCTTTGGATTAAGTTTGACAATAGTCATTTTTAAATCATTTAATTGGTTGACATTACAAGTAAATGATTTAAAGTCCTCTAACAAGGCTCACTCCTAATAGGGTGATTGAAATCCTCTAACTAGGTTACATTTAACAACGTGCATTGTAACCTTTAATAGGGTTGGCCATTCACAAGACATCACTTTAGAAGAGTGAGAATGAGTAGCATGTTACTAGTGGTTTTTCCCAAATTGGGTTTCCACATAAAATTATTGTGTCAAATGTGTTAGTGAATCTATTATGTTTCATGGTTACATTTATGCAAAGTTGATTTGACAATAACCTACAAAGTTTAAGTGATTGTATGATCTAATGGATGCATGCATGAATATGTCATATGGATATGGGTTCACTAAGCTATGAAAATTTTTCTTTGTACATCTAGACATTGGATAATTGATTCACCCCCCCAATTATGTTAAAGAATTCCAACAATTAGTATCATAGCCATCTGCTTAAGAGGACTAGTTTGAAGGTACTAGAAGAAACAAGATCAAGATGTCAAAAAGAGAGGCACCAAAGCTTAATAGGGATAAATTTATTTCCTGGAAAAGTCTAATGAAGCTAGACCTAGGAGGTCTTAGAGACCATGCACAATCTACCATTGTCAATGAGCATGTTGATCTTGCTGGAGCTCTAACTGCTGAAGATTTGAAAAAGAAGAAAGAATACAACTAGAATATGTTGGAGATTGCCTCTTCCCTAAGCTATGTCAAGTTCGATGACATCAAGGGTTGTGACAGTGTAATAAAAATGTGGGATGCTCTACACACCATCTATGGAGGTTACACAAATATTTGAAGAGCCAAACATGAGACTTTTAGAGGTAAGTTTGATGATATGAGAATGCAAGAAGGTGAGAATGTTTTTCAATATTTCCCTAGGATAAAAGATGTTGTTAATGCTATAAGAGGATGTACTGGTAAGATAGATGATGAGATTGTTTTAAGAAAAAAATTGTGAACACTACTACCTATCTATGCTATTAGAGTTCCTACAATACAAGAACTAAGATGTATACTAGGTTCTAATCTAACTCTTGAAGGTCTGGTAGGTAGGCTCACTACTTTTGAGCTATCCAATTTTGATAACTTAAAATTCTAACAATGTTGAATATGCTTTCAAAGCTAAGTTGTCACTAAAGGAACCTAATGAGAAGAAGAAGAAAAAGGTGACATATGTTTCCAGTGATAGTGATATAGATGAGGAGGGTGTAGAACAACTTGAAGCATTACTAGCAAGGAGATTTTACAAAGGTAAAGGAAAATTCAAAGGTAAGTTGCCTATAATGTGTTTTAATTGCAATGAGGTTGGTCATATTGTTGCTAGATGTCTAGAGAAGAAGAATTATAGGGTGGAAACAAGCATAAAAGTAGGAGAGATGAAGACAACAAAGATTATAAAGATAAAGGCAAGAAGTCTTGCTACATTGTACAAGAGGAAACCAAAGATGGATCTGATGATCATGATGATGAAGTGGTGTATGTTGAAATGAAGGATGATTCTAATGAGGATGAGGCAACTTGCACTAGTGTCTTGTGTGAACAAGAATGATAGAAGGATCATTGATAGTGGGTGTTCACATTAAGTGACTAGAGATAAAAGTAAGTTCATTACCTTGAATTATTATGATGGAAATAGTGTAGGGTTTGGTAATGATGCACTATGTCTGATAAAAGGAAAAGGTTCAATCAAACTCATAGAGAAAAATTTATGTAACAATGCTTATTATGTTGAAGGACTTAATTACAATTTTTTTGAGTGTGTCACAAGTGAATAGTTTAGGTTGCAAGGTTGAGTTTGAGAACAAGATTGCTAAGATATATGATACTGATGGAAAACTAATGGGAAAAAGGTGATCAAACTAGATGTAATCTATTCTACCTTGATATGGATGATGCTACTTGTCTAGTTGTAGAATTTGATGATGTGTGGTTATGGCACAAGAGGTTATGTCATGTTGATTTTGATAACTCTCTTAGTAACATGAAAAGAGTCAAAGGTTTTCCTAAGTTGAAGAAACCTAACAATATAATTTTCAAACAATGTCAATTAGGCAAAATGACAATGTCCAATTTTAAGAGTAAGACTTATACGCTTAAAGGAATTTTGGAGATTGTTCATATTGGCTTGTGTGGACCAATTGATGTGCAAAGCTCCAAAGGTGATAAGTACATTATGATTTTTATTGATAATTATTCTAGGATGATGACAGTTATGTTTCTGAAATAAAAATTTGATACTTTCTAAATGTTTAAGTGGTACTTAGCAAGAGTTGAGAAGGAAATAGTTAAAATTCTAAGATGTTTGAGATCTAACAGAGGAGGAGAATTTACATCAAATGATTTTGATATATTTTGTAACAGAGGAATCAAAAGATAAAGATCTACCCCTAGGATCCCTCCACAAAATGGAATTGATAAAAGGAGTAACAAATCTATAATGGACTAAACTAGGACACTCATGGTGGAGAAGAATGTTGATTTGAAATACTAGAAAGAGGTTGTAATTACAATTGTCTATACCTTGAACTATGTGTAAGTCAAGAAAGGTACTCACTCAACACCTTTTGAACTATGGTATGGATACTCACCCAATGTAAAATATTTTAAGGTATTTGGAAGCAAGTATTATATTCTCAAGGATTTCAAGAATGGTAAGTTAGATGTAAAAAGTGAAGGTATATTTGTTGGCTATTCCACAAGAAGTAAAGCTTATAAGTGTCTAAATATTAACACTAATAAAGTTGTGGAAAGTGCAAATGTGAAATTCGATAAATATACAAAAGTACATGAGGCTGAACCTATGAAAGAACTAGAGGAATTCAAATTATTTGTATACTTTAATGAGCCTATTGATAAAGATTTTGCAAATAAATAGCAAGTTTTAGTGACTTCCAAATCACATATAATGAATGTTGAGTTGCATTCAAGAATCAAGCTACAATTAGGTGTCAAGTTACAGAGTCAAGTTGAGGCATATTCTGATTATAAGATTAGTGTACATGAAAAAGATGGTGAACTACCTGATAGAGAAGTACATAGTGATTCAAAATTTCATAGAATAAATGAGGATAATAGAGAAAAACCAAGATTGTTAAAGTAAGTCAAAAGACATCACCCTACTACAAAAATTATTGGAGATAAAGATGCAAGACCAATGACAATGAACAAGTTGAACAAGTTGAGAAATGATACATGTTTTCTCAACATGCATGAACCTAAAATAGTTAAAGATTCCTTAGAAGATGTGGAATAGAGTAAATCCATGAGAAAAGAGATTGAAAAGATTGAGAAAAATACGATATGGACTCTAGTTCCTAGACTAGAAGACAAAATATGATTAGCACCAAGTGCGTGTATAGAAACAAGTTAGATGAAAATGGTGAAGTCACAAGAAATAAGAAAAGATTATTTTGCAAGGGGTATGCACAAGAAGAAGGGATAGACTATGGAGAAACATTCACTCCTATTGCAAGATTAGAAGGAGTAAGAACTCTTCTTGCTTAGTTTTCATATAAAGTTTTAAAAGTTATCAAATGGATGTTAAGTCTACATTTTTGAATGGCATATTGGAAGAAGAGGTCTATATAGAATAGCCAAAAGGATTTGTTGATGATAACAAAAAAAAAATGGTATGTAGAATACACAAAGCTTTATGTGGTTTGAAACAAGAACCAAGAGCATGGTATAAAAGGTTTCATAATTATCTTGTGAAAATTGGAATTGAGAAGATAGAAAAAGTATTTTATTATTTGACATTTTTGTTGATGATATCACATTTGGATGTCAAGATACTTTATGTAAAGCTTTTACAAATGAAATGAAGAAAGAACTTGAGATGTCTATGTTTGGAGAGATCAAGTTTTTTGTGGGTTTGCAAGTACATCATATGAAATATAGTATATATATCACTTAGTCAAAATATATAAAGGAGATACTTAAAAATTTTGGATTGGAAGATTCCAAGCTAGTAAGAACACTTATGGTGACAGGACACAAATTATCAAAGAATGATGATTCAACTGAAGTGGATCAAACATTGTACAAGTCCATGATTGCTAAATTACAATATGTAGTACATAGCAGACCTAATGTTGCATTATCTATTGGGATAGTTGCAAGATTCTTTGCTAATTCTAGGAAGAATCATTTGATGATTATTAAGAGAATAATGAGATATTTGAGAGGAACAGAAGACAATGGTCTACACTACAAGAAAATAAAAAGTTTGAGTTCAGAACCTACACTAATGTTGATTGGGCTGAAAATATTGATGACAGAAAGAGAACTAGTGGAGGAGCATTTTTATTAGGAAAAAGGTTGGTTACATGGACTAGCAAGCAACAAAACTACATATCTCAATCTATTACTAAAGCTAAATATGTTGTTGCTGCAATAAATTGTAAAAACATTGTATGGATCAAACAACCACTCAAAGGTATAAAGGAGCAAATCATTGAACCTATGATACTTTATTGTGATAACACAAGTACTATAAATATTTCAAAGAACCCTATGATGCATACAAAGACTAAGAACATTACAATCAAGTATCATTACTTAAGAGAGTTAGTTCAAGACAAAGCGGTGAAGATGAAATATGTGAATACAAATAGAATATAGCTAATATCTTCAAAAAATAATTACCTAACGCTATTCATGAGTATCTAAGAGGTAAACTTGGGGTGATACCACTATCCAAGGCTATTTAAGAAGTATGAGAAGTGCCCTGCATTAAATGAGATGATTGATACATGTTACACATTGATGCAGTGGATCTTACTTTAGGAGTTGCCTAAAGTAATCAAAGAGATGGAGCTACAGATCAATCACAAGCTAGGTGATAGAGGGAGAAACTAGAAATGTTCATATCTGCATATTAAGATGACATGTCTTTGGCATTATTTTCAAAGAGGGAGAAAGACAAAAAAAGGGAGAGATCCAGCAATCTAGAAAGGGAGAAATACATAAAGGAAGAAACATGGAATATCTATGTAGAGGGAGATATTGTTGAGGGAGATATAAGAGGAAGTGATCAAGAAGGAGTCATAAGGATGAGTTGATTAGGACAAAATTTTGTAAACTATACAAAAGATGAAAGATGTTGATAAAGGGAGAGATTTTAATACAAGGAATTATTTTATTTTTGGTATTATTGTTGGTTGTACTGGTTTTCCATCAATGCCATAGTGGGAGATTATTTAAAATAGATTGAAAAAATTATGAAAATGTGTTTCAATCATTGTTTTGTTACTAATGTCAAACGTACTACTTGCTAGTAAGACAACTGCTTAGTTGATATGAGTATTATCATTTTTTTGATTGATGAGGAGGTTTTGATCAAATGAGATAATAATAGAACCTAAAGGAAAAGTTGAGTTATGGTATGAAGAAGGATTGCAAAGATCAGTTAATACATTGATGATATAGTGCATTGATTATCTACTCAAGGTTGCAAAGGTTGGATACACTGATTAAGTCTAGAAGAACAAGTAAGAATAATTGAGTCTACCAAGCTTGACTAAGTGGACAATATGTGCCAAAAAAAGTTAGTGCAAGCTGAGAAGAAAAGTATTGGAGCAAGAAAATTAAAATATCAATGTATGCAAAGTGATATAGTGTAAGATGACTAAGGTTTATTTGATTTTGAGCACTAGTAAACTTTAGTGTTTGCCAAGTTATCTAGTGGATGATGAGTGGAAGAATAGTATGGAAGCTGAGTGACAACATATTGATGTTGAGTGCTAGTATTCATGTTAAAATATGGACTTGACAAATTTGAGTTGACTTTTTTTTTTCTTGAATTTTGTGAAGCATGTGGAAGATAACTATGATGAGTTGGTGGCATAGAATTCATGGTAAACCATTTTGAGGAAAATTTAAAGAGGATTGAAGAAGTTTTTAGAAGAGACTAAATTGAAAAGATGGGTAGATTCATTGAATCCTACCTAATCCTACCCAACCCTAAAATGGACAATAGAGAATGAATGAAAAAAAATCTTAATTTTCTATTTACAGAGATGGCTAGTTAGAAGCAAAGGTTGTCATGTGCAAGAGCCTAAGGAACATAAGGAGTCTAGGGTATTGCTTCATTTAGAGACCGAAAATAAGAGACTGCTATTCTCAAGAAAAGTAAGAAGGCTTAAGGGTATGGATGCTTGAAGGGCAAACAAGATATCAGAGTTGAAGTGTGTGAAATCCAAGTAGAATGGAGGACTGAAATAGTGATCTATAATCTACAAAGTGAGTTGTAAGTTGTTATCAGATCAAGCCTTACTGTTACTTTTTAATCATTGTACTAGTCTAGGGTAAATCATTTGTATTAAGGTTGATTTAATAGTCATTATTTAAATCTTTTTGTTGGGTGATATTCTATAGAATGATCTAAAGTCCTCTAACAAGGCTCACTTCTAACATGGTGATTGAAATCTTCTAACTAGGTCACATTTAACATTGTGCATTGTAACCTTTAACAGGGTTGGTCTTTCATAGGGCATCACTTCAAAAGAGTGAGAATGAGTAACATGTTACTAGTGGGTTTCCACGTAAAATTATTGTGTCAAATGTGTTATTGAATCTATTATGCTTCATGATTACATTTCAGCAAAGTTGATTTGATAGAAACCTACAAATTTTAAGTGATTGTATGACAAGGAAGGAGGTTAACCATCTTGGTTTCCCTCTACACATCTGAGACATGATAGGGTCACTTCTCAAGTTATCCTAGGTGTTTGATGTAGGAATGCCCTTGGTGTAAGGAAAATCTTGCATCACCCAAAAATATATTTCTTTCTGTCTTTTCAATATGGGTTGTTTTAGTGTTGAGTCTCTATTTGTGGAAACTTACTATTTTTAGTAAGTTGGTCATGTGATCGCATAATATTCTAATTTTATAGGTGTAGGTTCATCTTAGATAAATCATCCTAACAGATGAATTTTATTACCTTAACTTATGTATTGGTTAAGATATAATCAATTATTGGTATGAATTTTTGGTGTAAAATCTTTGAACTCAATTTTGAATGCCTAAATGGCTCTAAAATGATGTCAAAACTCAATTGATAAATTTTTGTGTGATTGACCAATGTAGAGAAGAAGACATCATTTCCAACAAGGGGTTATAATAGCCAATCAGGTCAATAATCATCAAAAAATGGTGATCTAGACCATTAGCCCCCCTTCTCAACATTTTTGATGAATTATTAAATCATTTACCTAGATCAAATATTTAAAAATAAATTTATTTGATTTAATCATATAGTTTGATTACTATATCCTAAAGTTCATATTTAATTAAAAGAAACATGTCATGCTTTAATTAAATAAAAGACCCATTTTCACCTCTTACACTAAGTTGCACACATAAAGTCATTTTCCCATTTTAAAAATAAAATAAAATACTTCTTTTCTTACATGGAGATGCAAAAGTCAACTCTTTCTTATTGGTGGAAATGATATTGCACATGGATCATACATTATTCAACCCTCCATCTTTGATTAGATCTTCTTGCCTCAAGATCTCCATCTTTTGTATTTCTTTAAAATGGAGAGATCTCTCCTTAGCTAAGATCCATCTGCATTATGTTAGAGTTATGTCGAGGATTTTTCTATAGGTACTCTTGGAGCTTGTGGCTTCATCTTCATTCTTGCATAGCATTAATGTAGCTTAGTCTCATAGTGCATTAGCATAGTTTCATTTATGCATTAGAATAACACACTTAGCTAATTAGAGGCATTATAATACCTTCATGTTGTTAGATTACGTTGCATTCTTTGCATTTCATATAATATAGTTTCATTTTTCATAGTATTCCATGGTAGTTCTTGGACACTAACATCCTTTCGATTATCTTTAAACCTCCCATTTCATGGTGTACTTACAAGGGGTTGCATTTCTTAGGCTTAGTTGAAAGCCCTTTTATTCGTAGTTTTTAGTCCTTTGCACTCCATGAATAGGGAGCTCTAGGTCACCATTTGGGACTCTCAATCCATGAGATCACTCAAATAGAAGGACCTAGAGAAGTGCATATTCTGGTATGTACATTTTTGGCACACACCATGGGGCATAACAACTATATTTTTCATTTCTTTTTACATTTTCATCACTTATTCATTTGTCATTTTGTCCAATTTTTTTCTTTTTGTTGACAGAGTTATCATATGATACTTTGTTCTATAGTTGTATGATACTTTATCAATTAAAAGTATTGCACGATGTTTAAGGTTATCGCATAGTAGTTCTGAATTTTGTCACCTTCCTTAATACAAAGTATCACATGAGGGAGAAGTATCACCCTACAATATAATGAAGTAGCACATGATATTTGTGTAATAAAAATTATCACCTAGGTCAGGGTAGATGACTATTTTAACTTTTTATTAGCATTTTAAAGTCCTTGCAATATCTCTTTTTAGTTTTTATGCACTATTTGTTGTCTGACCAGTGCCTTCCAAGTTTATTATAGATTTTGGTTAACCCTTTGTTGATGTACTAACTCATTGTTTTTGTAGGGTTTCCTTGGTTGTTTGCAAGATTGTTTATTAAGAGAACACATGTCAAAGAAAAATTGCTAAAAGGGGCTACTAACATTTTTGTAGGGTTCCCCAAGAAACTAAAAATAAATAAAATAATTGTGCTTATTATTGCATTTCTATGTGAGGCATAAACTAGTTGTTATTTTTTCATAGGCACATAAAAATTGCGAGTAGGTCTCTTTATTGGTAGGAGAGTGTGCTCTTCACCCTTGAGGTGAATCAAAAATCTTGACCCTTCATTGATTCTTGAAAGTGAGTGACATATTCCACTTTTTAGTGTTATTAATTAACCTTCTTGGCATGTTTGGAGGAAGCACTTGGAATAGGAGAGTATGTTCTTCACCCTTTGGGTAAATTAAAAATCTTGACCTCATAGTGTGGATCTATTTTGTTTCTATCTCATAGTGAGATACTACCTTTAGAGGGTCTTCTATTGGTGGAAAGATACCAATAGGAAAGACCCAAAGTGGGAACAAGCACAACCCAACTAACTTGATCCACTATAATCAAAAACATCTTGATGTAGCAATTTTATTTGTTTAGTAGAAGTACTTGTACAATTAGGACTAGGAGGAAAATACTAAGCAAGAATTCTTAAGGTACTCTTGTGGCCACAAGGTCCATTACTTTGTCTCTAACAAGGTTTCATGTTATCAGGTGCAAGAGGAGTGTTGTAAATGGGACCCTTTCTAAACACTTTAGGATTAGATTCTACCTTATCATCCTCTCAACATCTTGGTGAAAGGATCAATCCTAGTGGACTACACAGATCACCCAAATATTTTTACACTCATCATTTGTGTCTCTATAGTTGTGCCAATGGAACCTCCATGACAAAGCCAACATCTATTCTAGGAAACCACTTTGTGTGAGGTGAAGGGGCATCAAGCATGGGCCAAGTTGTTGAGTAATGAGTTGTGACCTTTAGGTAGTTTTTCTTGATGTGTTTTTGAATGTAAAGACCTATGGTAACAATTTGGACATACACATAACATTAGTTTTGATAGGGTTATACTTTTTATATCCCAAATGCTTGTGTTGACAAGGTTTCTTTGTCCCTTGTTCAACTATTTGAAGGCATTCTTATATCCATAATTGTTCTCAAACCATTATGTTTACTACTACAAATTGAATTTCTATTCTGTCATGAGTATATTTTGACCTAAAACACTAAAAAACTAGACTAAAACATAGATGTCTTAGGCAACAAGTCACATACTATAGAATTTATTGGCCCTTTATCATAGTCTATCCTAAGTACTATTTTTTGATACTTTTTATTTGCAAGAAATATCACACTACTTCACAAACTTTGTTGCATGGATATTTTATGTTCTATCATCCAACATGTCAATAAGTATCATATGCCCAAAAACTGTCATATGCCTATTGTATGAAACATTGTATGACATAATTCTCTGAACAAATTCTCTTGGTGTGTTATGAAATATCACATGGTTTCTATTGCTTGCAAAAACTAAGTTTAGATTACATTTTAGTTGAATTTGGGGTGCTTTTTACCTATTCTTACCACAGTTTGTTTTGAAACCTCCGTGTCTAGTATTGTCTATAGATGAAAATATGGATTTAGTCTCTTGAATACAAACTTGATTTCTTTATGGTTCACTTGTTAAAAAAAATTAGTTGCCTCATTCTCTTGGCTACTTGTCATTTAGCTTCTTGTTCAATTCTTTGCTAGAATCATTAGTGTTGTAAATTCTTGAGAACTTTTGACAAGCTATTTGCTCCATTCTATCTTCTACAAATGATCACTTTGACTATACAAGTTTTAACCCTGAAAGGCTCAATTTTGTCCTGCTACACTAAAGACTTATCCTTACATGTTGGTTGCAACTAGGTTCCAAGTCAGTCAAGGAAGTCATCCCTCATTTACTTTTGCACAATGGACTACTCCAACAAGATGTCCTCATAAGAAAACTTGTAAGGAAGAACATTTCCTTAATAGGCAAGAAGAGACCAACACTACTACTTAGCATAATCCATTTTATTGCTTTGATAATTTCTTTGATACCCTCTTTGACACCCCTAGGGCTATCGACAATATTTCACTCACCATGAATCCTAAAGAGAAGAATCGACACATATAGGACCTTTTTCCTCAAAAAGAAGAACAACCTTAGGGTAAAAGCACAAACCTATGTCACCTTTTATAAAGAAATGAGATATCAAAATGTGACAGTTCAACATTAATGACAAAAAAAATGGTATCTATGTTTAAAATAGAAAGATAATGTAAACTGATGAAATGTGTACAATTGGATGAATTTTATGCCTATAATTTTTATAATTTTTTTGAGTAAGAATTAATTCATTTAATTTTATTTTGAAGTCTCTTTTTTAATTGTAAAAAATATAGCATGTAGTTCCTGTCAAACAAGTATATGCAAATCATCTTTTTTTGTTCTGATTTGAAAATATCTTATAGATGACATGTATAGCTAGTGAAAAAAAAAAGAAATAATTATTTTTGATGTATATTTTCTTTGTTATAAGTACTCAAGTTTGACCTTATCAAAATCCAACACTTTTTTCCTCCTGTCAAAACTTCCCTATCAAATCTATACCTTCTTGAAAAAAAATTACATATTCGTGAAGAGGATTCTCTCCTCTATAGATAAATATATTTTTTTTATTTTTTTGATATGATTTACTATTTTTTTTTCCTTTTTTGAGGGAGCATCTTCTGAAATGTTGAAATATTGACTTATAATATTTTGAGATTATAACATATTATAAATAATCAAAACACTCAAAATTTTATATAATTATGATATTGAATCTGAGATGTATAAAAGGGTATTTTTAGTTTTTGAAAAAAATTGAGTTTTGATAATAAAAAAATTGAGATTTGACCAAAATAGGTTTTTGTATCATAAACAATGACACAGATCTATGCTTTTAAACCTTAGTTAGATAGTGAAAGACTAGAAGAGGCTAGGTGTATAGATGCTAGAGAGATATCTTATCCACATTCCAAGACTAGCACTCGTGCACATGACTCCAAGAATAGACATGATCATGGTAACTACAAAAACCCCTTCATGCACAACCCATCTTCTAGCAAAAATGGGAATAACATGCCAACAAGGTCTGTAAGAACACACACTGTGGGATCTCTCTCGCTACCTAGACCCTCACAATCACACCTTGAGAGTGTGGTAGATAATAAAGTTAATAGTGAAAATCTTATGAGCTTTCAACAAGATGAACTTCTCCAAAAGCTCATGCTAAAGGCCTTAAGAAAAATGGAGACCAATACTTTCAATACAGGACCTCTAAGGGGTGAAAAATCCCCCATGACTAAGATGTTCAAAGGATCATATAAAAAAGAGAACCAACTGAGGCTAAGATCCTAAGAAAATAAATGCAAGAGCTAAGAATTCAACTTGCTCAATTACAAATGGAAAAAGAACAACCCAAAACATCTTTTGTCTAATTTATATACTCTCTTAAATCTAATATAAGTCTCTACATGGTGCCATTTCCAATGAATATTGAGGCTCCCAAGTACAAAAAATATGATGGAAATGGTGACCCACACAACCATGTATTTCACTTCTATGCTCTTAGCATGGACTTTATTCATGAGGATGCATACCTCATGAAATTATTTCCTAGAAGCTTAAGGGGACAAGCCATAGAGTGGTTCACCAAATTTTCACCTCCCCTTAAGACATTTGGTGAACTTCCACAATAATTTATCCAAAAATACTCCTATACCATACAACATCCTATTACTATGTTGGATTTGTGCAACATAAAACAAAAATAAGGGGAACCATTTGCTACATATTTCCAATGTTGCATATCATTACATTCTAGGTATCCCCAAAAATTCCTAAGGTTGAAAAAATTGACATCTTCATCAAAACACTTGTGCCCACATTATACTATGATCTTAGGAAGCAACTATTCACCTGATTCAACGACATGGTTGAAAGTGCCTATCGTATTGAGGATGTTGCTATCAAAAAGGGTCGCATTGTTCTCAATAAAGATAAAATGGAAATGGTAATAGTAAAGATAACAATAACCTTGGAATAAAAACAAGTATGTAGTCAATGATGGAGTTATAGATGCTCCTAATACTAAGGAATCAGCCTTTAACTTATCCAATGTCATATATTCTACTAAACAACAAAAGATCTCAAAGTCACAACCTTTCAATAAAACTAAGAGGCCCTCTAAACCAAGGTGCACTTATACACCAATGGTTGAATCATATTAAATGGTCTTAAAAGCTTTTATTTCTAATAAACTCATCACGCTACCCAATAATTCCCGATCCTATGACCCACCCATGAGACCTAATTAGTAGAGGGATGATCAATATTTCAATTACCATGGGAATAAGGGTCATAACATTAACAATTTTTATAATCTAAAGGTGCCATTCAAGATCTTTGTGGTGAAGGAAAAGTTTTCATGGATGACTTAGTTAAGAATTCTAACCATGAGGATTTTAAAAAACAATTACCTGAATATGAGAAAGGAGAGACATCCAAAGCGAACAAAAAGGGTAATGACACCAATATTAGTTACGCATATGAAAACATGGATAATGTGATCAATATGATTGATCCCATAAGTTAAAGCATCTACATGATGGGCCCCAAATTCAATGAGGAACCTAGTTATGAAACTAATGATGAGAAACGTAAAGTGGTCTTGAGAATGTGCAATCCTCATCAAAACTTCAAAGACACTTGACCTAGTGTGACCCTTAGGCTAGTAGATTCCTCCTATTCACATGGTGAAACCTTGAACATTGTCACTAGGGATCTAAGATTGTTCTCAAAGTGGCTAATGATCCCAAGAATTCCCTATCTTCCAAATAGGTGGCTCCAATTTCTATATCTAGTTATAACCTTATGACTCAATTGTGACATACCCCTTCTCAAATCTCCATTTTTGAGTTCCTAGAGTTGTCTCCTTTGCACAACAAGATCCTAGAGATATCTTCACATACCTCTACTATTCCCATAGACATTGATGTTGAAAAATACCAAGATATGGTTAACCACATGTCCTGAACTTACTATCTTACATTTTCTAAAGAAGATGACAAATCTATTAGCCATGCCCACAATCTCACTCTCCACATTGAAGTACACATATATCACACCTGAGTCCAAAAGTCATGATAGAAAATGGTGTCAATTTAAACATTGTTTTCTCCAATATAATTTAACAACTGGGAATGTTAGAATTTGCAATTGACCCTAGAAAGAATATCCTTATCAAAGAATATGACAAGGTTGAATAGTCTTCCAAAGTTCTAATTGTCCTTCCTATCCATGTGGGTCCTATTGATAAAGACATGGTCTTCCAAGTGCTATATATCCCACTTATAAATAATATTTTGTTGGCTTGACCATGGATTAATGACATACAAGTTGTACCATCCATGTATCACCAATGCATCATATTTCCATTCAATGGTGTAGAAGTAGTGTTCCTAGGAGATAATTCTATGTCCATCAACATGCTTACACCTACAAAGTCACTAGTACTAGAAAATCAACCTTCCAGTGACTATTTATGGTTAACCACATGCCCTCACCTTACTATCTTACATTCTCTAAAGAAGATGACAAATATCTTATTCATCCCCACAATCTAGCTCTCCACATTGAAGTACAGATCTATGGCACCCATGTCCAAAGAGTCCTAACAGATAATGGTGCTGAGTTAAACATTATTTTCTTCAACATAATTCAGCAACTGGGAATAATTCAGCAACTAGGAATATTAGAATTTGTAATTGGCCCTAGAAATAAGATCACTATCAAAGCATGAAAAGGTTGAACGGTCTTCCAAAGGATAATTGTCCTTCCTATCTATGTGGGTCCTACTCAGAAAGATGTGGTCTTCCAAGTGTTAGTTATCCCACTTGAATGCAATATTTTGTTGGGTTGACCATGGATTAATGAAATGAAAGTTATACCATCCATGTATCACCAATGCATCATATTTCCATTCAATGGTGTAGAAGTAGTGATCACAGGAGATAATTTTGTGTCCATCAGATTGAAGTAAAAGAAAATGACCAATAGAAAACTAATTTTACCACCTTGTGGGGAATGTTTGCACACAATAGGATGTCATTTGGTCTGATTAACATAGGTTACACTTTTGAGCAAGCTATGGACAAGACATTCAATGACTTGAAAGATAAAAAATCATTGTCATATATTTGGATGATCTCATAGTTTTCTCTAATGAGAGGAAAGATAATCTAAGAGATCTTGGTAAAGCATTGTAGAGATGACAAGAAAATAGGATCTCATTAAATCTAAAGATTTTTTTCTTCTATGTTATAGAAATGAAACTACTCAGGAACATTATATCTTAGGAGGGAATATGAATAGATCTTGAGAGAGTTTGAGTTATCCATCAATTGAGCCTCCCCTCCAAAATAATAGGAGTTAAATAAATTTTTAGATAAGTGAAATTACTAAGGAGGTTTATCCCATATTTCTTTGAGATCACCAAGTGCATTGTGGATATTTTGAAAGAAATCCAGAACATCAATTGGAGTGATTCTAGTAAGTAGGTATTTGCAAACATCAAAAGTGTCATCACAAAGGCCCCTACTTTAGTGCATCTAGATTATACTAAAGAATTTATCATTTAATGTTATACCTCTGAGTACACATTATTTGTTAGGATTAACCTTAGACAGAAATAATAGTTACATGAAAATATAACCAATATCAAAAAATAGAAGATCACACATAAGAGAAAACAAGACACCAAGATTTAACATGGTTCACCCAATCCCTAGGCTACATCCACCAATAGCAAGTCCAATATTATTATGATCCAGTGATTACAACCTAATTAGAATCCATAATCCCTCATAGCTCAATACCTCTGCAAGAACCAATTTTTGCATCACAGATTATGAAAATCCCTAACCCTAAGCCTTTTTATACAAGCTTTTTGCCGCATACAAAATTAGGGTTAGAATAATAGAAAAAAAGTAGCTAACATCTTTTACAATATAAGGTCATTTTTTTCTTTTGCGGTGCTACCCTAGAAAACCCTCACTAGGACATTTCCCCTCAACCCCACCCTGTACTATGATAGGGAGCACACCTAGGACCCCACAAGGGTGCTGCCCCTTGACCCTGTCTTGGGGAGTAGGCTCCACATCACAATAACCTCTAACTTGGACACTAATTGGACTCCATAATAATGACCTCCTACTTGGAGACTGATCATAGCACTACTAATCCTATAGCTCCCACTGGAATATTAAACCACCCTGGACTCTACTGTTATTTTATTATGTTCAGTTGAGAAAACCAACCGAAGTGGAAGAGGAATTTAGCTTCTCCCTTATCACTACCTTTGTAATCTTATTTGATGGATTATCATGTGTATGTATTTTCTCCAACTTTAACTATCCATCATCCAAAATTGACTAAAGAAATGGTACTATAATTGTATGTGTTTTGTCTTTGAATATAGAGCTGAATTCTGTACAAGATGAATGACACTTTGACTATCTATAAACAAATAATTATCCTTATGAGGGTGTCCCAATTATTTCAATAAGAACTAAAGCCATATCATCTCCTTAGCTACCTCTTTAGTAGCAAAATACTCTACCTCTATAGTGGATAAATCGTTAACCTTCTATAACCTAGAAACCCAACTCAGTGCTGCCCCACCAATAGTAAAGACATAACCTGTAGTACTCTGCCTAGTATCAATATCCCCTACCAAATCTGAGTCAACATAGCCCTATAAATTAGTAGTAGATCCACCAAATTGTAAACACTTACTAGATGTTCCTCTCAAATATCTAAGAATCCATTTAACTATAGTCTAATGCTCAGTTCTTGGATGACTGATATACCTACTAACAACTCTCACTACATTTGTAATATCTAGCCTAGTACATACCATAGCACACATTAAGCTTCCTATAGTTGAAGCATAGGGTACCTTATACATCTTTCCCTCCTTTTCTTGTGTCTTGGGAAGCATCTCCTTAGTCAACTTCAAATGACCACATAAAGGTGTGCTAACAACTTTAGCATTCTCCATAAAGAAATGTTGGAACACCTTCTCAATATAATTAGCTTGAGATAATGTCAATTTCCTATTCTTCCTATCTCTACAAATATTCATACCAAGGATTTGTTTTTCTGCCCTCAAATCCTTCATAGCAAATGCATGTGCTAACTAGCATTTCAGCGCCTTGATGTGATCCATGTTAGACCCAGCTACAAGCATATCATTAACATATAAACATAAAATAATTTAGTTGTCATGATCTAACCTCTTAAAATAAACACAATGATCTAAATGACACCTATTATATCCATGCTCATGCATAAAACTATCAAATTTCTGATAGCATTATTGAGGTGCTTGCTTCAAGACATATAACTTTTTCTTCAATTTGCACACTAAGGTCTCCTTACCTTTGACCTCAAATCCCTGTGGTTGTGCCATATATATCTCTTCATCCAAATCACCATTAAGGAAGGTCATTTTAACATCAAAGCTACTCTAAATGAAAATATTTAATAGCCATAATACTTAAAATAGTGCGAATAGAACTCATTTTAACAATAGGAGAGAATATCTCATCAAAATCAATTCCTTTTTTCTGTACAAATCCTTTTATAACTAACCTAGCTTTAAATCATTTCTTACCTCCATCCTCTTCTTTCAACCTATAAACTCACTTATTCTATAAAGTCTTTTTACATGCAGGCAACTTGCATAAATTCCATGTCTTATTTTTCAGTAAAGAGTCCATTTCTTCTTTCATTGTAGACTCCCACTGAATCTTTGTATCCACCTACACAACTTCATCATAACATTTAGGTTCACCAGCATCAGTAAGTAAAATAGAATACAAAGAAGGAGAAAATATTTTTGGAGGTCTATTGGGCCTTGTTGATAGTCTAATATTTATTGGTGTGTGGTATTTGTTGTTGTGGTTGTTGCAAATCATGAGGAATTGGTGGAACATCAACTTTTGGAGTATCATCCAACACTACATAATCATCTTCTTTTTTCTCATGTTGTTGCAACAAATCTTTGTACAACACTTTCTCACCTACTTCTTACAATCTTACAATTTTCAAAATCCCAAAGCCTGTAACCAAATTCATTAATGTCATATCCAACAAATACACATTTCTTTGACTTAGCTTCCATCTTGGTTCTATTTTCAAAATTTATATGAGCAAATGCTTCACAACTGAAGGTTTTGAGAAAAGAATAACTCACCTTCTTACCATTCCATGCTTCCTCTAGAATACCATAGCCCAAAGGAGTAGAAGGACCTCTATTAATCAAATATATAGTAGTATTGACAACCTTTACCCACATTTTTAATGGTAACCTAGTATGAAACCTCATGTTTCTTGCACACTCCATTATAGTCCTATTCATGTGTTCAACCACTCAATTTTCTTGTGGAGTCCTTGGAACAATTTTCTGTCTATGAATACTATTAGTGGAGCAATAATATTCAAATTCATGACTACGATACTCACCACCATTATCAGATCTAAGAAAATTTAATTTATTTCCAATTTTATGTTCAACCAAGCATTTATGTTTCTTAAAAGTTTGAAATATATTAGATTTATGTCTAAGGAAATAAGCCCATACTTTTCTAGTTGCATCATCAATAAATGTAACATAATAATGATAGCCACAAAGGGAAGATACCTGAGCTGGTCCTCATACATTTGTATGCACAAGCTCTAATCTCTAACTTTTCTTTTCCTTCCGAGTCTTCACAAAACTCACTCTCTTTTGTTTTCCATACACACAAATTTCATAGAAATCTATATTGACACATTTCAGACCTGGTAAAACTTTCTTTGAATGAAGTACTTTCATATCTTTCTCACTCATGTACCTAAGACTGTTGTGTCATTGTGTTGTATCAAAATCTACAGCAGTTATTGTTCTCCCTACTCAACTACAGCAATTGTTTAGGAAATTTCATTTTTCTCTGAAATAATCAAAGTAGAAGGAACAATATAACCTCTACAAAGATATAAGGTACCTACTTTCACATATTTTGCTACTACAAGGGAACTCTTTGAAACCATCCAATTTTTATCATTGAAAGTAGCTACACAACCATCATCACCAAGCCGCCTTGCTGAAATTAAATTCCTACTCAGCCTTGGAACATGTATTACCTCATGTAGTAGCCAATAATTCCCATTCTACAACTTAATATTAACTTTTCCCTTTCCAAAAATTTGACAAGGTTCATTATCCCCCAAATAAACAAGCCCAAAATCCCCTTGGACATAATCAATGAAATAACTTCTATGAGGTGTAGCATTAAATGAAGCACTAGAACATAAAACCCATGAATCATCAACATTTTCTAAAGACAAAAGAAAATCATCCTCTTTATATTTGTTGCATAATGTATGCCTAAAATGTTGACACACTTCTATGAGTTATTATATCCAAGATTGCTCAAGAATGAGATCTCAAATGGCATCTCATAGCTCTCTATTCATGGAGTGCAAGGGTTTGTAATGAAGACCCTCAATTTTGACATAGTTTGTGCCCATGCAAGTACACCGTAAATTGAGAGATTCAAAGATCTAGTATGCATACAAATGGAGATGAAAGTTAATCTATATGATAACAATGTAAAATAATGTAAGATATAATCCATCAATGCAAGATCTAATCTATGAAAGCAAGATCTAAGCTAATATAAAAATATGAGAATGGATCATGATGATGGAAGCCATGGATGCATGAAAGAAGAAGACGAGAAGATAGAAGTTCTACACAAAAAGATTTAGTATTCAAAGTCCTTCAAAAATTGCTCTCAAAATGTGCAACATAACAATAACCTAGAGTGTGTGTAAGTAAAATGAGGTGTAGCATTAAATGCAGCACCAAAATCTAAAACCCATGAATCATCAACACTTTCTATGAGGTGTAGCATTAAATGAAGCACCAAAATCTAAAACCCATGAATCATCAACACTTTCTAAAGACAAAAGAAAAGCATCCTGTTTGGATTTGTTACTTACTATATGCCTAAAATGTTGACACACTTCTATGGGTCATTATATCCAAGATTTCTCAAGAATGAGGTCTTGAATAGCATCTCATAGCTCTTTATTCGTGGAGTGCAAGGGTTTGTAATGAAGGCCCTCATTTTTGACATAGTTTGTGCCCATGCAAGTACACTATAAATTGAGAGATTCAAAGATCCAATATGCATGTAAATGGAGATGAAAGTTAATCTATATGATAACAATGTAAAACAATGTAAGATATAACAAAAGAAGTACAATAGTTTCTTTGGGTCTTCTTTTCTGGTTGGGTTCCTATTTAGGTCCTTTTTGCTAGTTGTTACATCTGATTCTTATGTTTGGTCCTATTTTCTGGTTTTTAGTTTAAAACTGTATTGGAGGTTCTAGGTCCTTGTAAAACCTAGGTACTTTATTTGGACTATGTAAGTGGTTTTAGGTTCCTATAAAACCTAATTTTGGTGCTACTTCTAGTAGGTCTAAGGACTCTTTTCCTGTTGGTTTTCTTGCTTTTTCCTTTTTGAGAATGTGAAAGGGTTTCGGGGTCCCTTCAAAACCTATTTTTATCGTAATCTAAAACAATGCAAGATATAATCTATCAATGCAAGATCTAATCTATGAAAGCAAGATCTAAGCTAATATGAAAATGCAAGAATGGATCATGATGATGGAAGCCATGGATGCATGAGAGAAGAAGACAAGAAGATAGAAGTTATCCACAAAAGGCTTTAGTATTCAAAGTCCCTCTTTAAAAATTGCACTCCAAACCTGCAGCATAACAATAATCTAGAGTGTGTGTATGCAAAATGAGGAGAGGGCTCTCCCTTATAAAGAAGATTGGATGATCAAGATTAAGAGGCAAAAAAATTTAATCAAGGGTGGAGAAACAATGATTCGTGTGAAATAAAGATCCAACAATGAGAAACTAGGAAAAAAAATAAATGGAATCCCACTTAGAAATATTTGCATTTAAGTGTAGAGGAATTTTTAATTTTTAATTTTTTTTTTCATCTTTAAGTGAGGATTTATTTAATTAAAAGGAAGCGAGTTCTTTTAATTAAATAGGAAATATATAATTTAATTAAAAGAGGGGTTTTGCTCTTAATTAATTAAATGTGGATGAATTATTTAATTAAAAGAGAGGTTTTCTTTTAATTAAATGGGGACTCATTTTATTTAATTAAAAGGGAGATTTTCTTTTAATTAAATAAGACTTAGGATAAAAATGATCAACCTTATAAAATATTGAAATAATCAAATTTGATCAAGGAAATTGATTTAAATTGATCTAATAAAATATTGCAAAACATTGATTCAAGAAATTGATAAATTAAATAATGGGGGCCCATAGTATAGGCAACCATTTTAGGGTACATGCACTTGCCCCTCATTGACTAATGTATGATTGATTTGGGAACACATGTAGTAAAAGAAAGAAATTAAAGTGTGAAGTTGATTCAGGATCACAAAATAGCCCAAATGTGTGGTTGATTCAAGAACACATAAGGACAAAGAATACAAATAAATTTCAACTTGAAAAAAAAGTCAAGGATAAAATTGATAAAACTGAATCAAGGATTGAAGTTTGGTAATTACTTCCCCCTCATGATCAAAATAGAAATGAGATAGAGGAGAAACATTAAATTGATAAATTTGATCAAATAAAACAAAAGATAAAGTTCTTGATGTAAGATGAAAGATATAAGAATCATAGAACTAAGGTAGATCATCAAGCACGAAATATTATGCCCCAAAGTTGAATTAGACCAAAAAAAGTGGGGTGAAAGCGAATGGAAGGTAGAAATTTGGAAGATATGGAAAGAAATAGAAAGAAGAAAAGAAAATTTTCCATAAGAAATACAATGCCCCAAAATCAATCAACTGTTGAAGATAGAAAATTTTGATTGAGATCATGAAAGAAGATATGGAAATGAAGATTAAAACGTGACCATAGTTGATTAAAAGTCTAAAAGAAAGATGAAGGGAAAAGCCCTCTCAAACTCATAATGTAGGCTAAAAATGTAAACTAACATGAAGCCTAACAATGAAAGCTACATTAATGTTCCCTCTAGTTTAGTTCCTACTTAAATCAAGTGATTATTCTAAAATTGACATAGGTTGAGTGCCTTCAGAGCCACTTTTTATTTGTCAACTCCACCTGTTGAATGCTCCTTTTGTTGCTTGCTTCATCAGGCCTATTGTAATGCAAAGGTGTACTTGAAATAGAAAAATTGTAACATAGGATTTTGTGTTCATCATTCATTAGAGAATGTAAAAGAACTTATTTTCATCATTGGACCATTATTAACGAACATTGGAAGAATCACACAATCATCACTAGTCACAAGCACAACTATGAAAACATGAATGTGATTTATATCGTATTGAAATGTGGAAAGATTCTAACATAAGAATCAAAGACATAAAGGTCAAGATGACTTCAATGTTAGCTTACCCAATTTAATGTAGCAAATAAAACATATGCCTCATGCCCCAAGTCCTCTACCTATGCATCTTGTAGAGACTTAGGAACAATGACACTCAACAAAAATCAATAATAGTCAGCACACAAAGAAAAGATCATGACATAGCTCAAACATTAAGTATTTATGTTTAAAAATTTAAGTGTGTTAATTGATACCAAGTTCTGAGGATAAGGATTGAATGCTTGCAAATAAGTAAGATTACATGACAAAATTAGGTAAGACCAAACCAATAAGTGTTGAAAAACACTCAATGTCAAGGGTTACATTGAAAAATATAATTGGGGTGGTCTTGAAAAACACTATTTGTGAGGTGTCCTAAAGACTAACACATCTAAGAGACCAAAGCTAACATAGTTATGTCCCCTAGACAAAGACCAATTCCAAACCAATGCAACAAGGACAAGGCATGATGAATAAAGGCTAAGTGTCGAGGATGCGCACTAAGAAATAGGGGTGCAAAGGCCTCAAGTAGTGCCTATTTCTAGGTTTTCACCACTTAGCTTCTTCTTTTTTGGAAATATAATTTTTTGAAGATACATCAAAGCACTTATCACTAAGAATATCATTTTTTCAGGACATTTTCCAATTTTTAGAATTTTCCCAATGTATCATTTTTTTGGATTTTTGAAATATATCATTTTTTTGTATTTTTTCAAGATCACTAAATATGTACAAAGATGCCCCTAGACAGAATGAGCATCACTTCCAAGAAAGAGAACATTGTTTAGTCCCAATGTCTAGCAAGGTAGAGGACATGATGGAGCAACAAGTTGGTGGATATGATGGATAAGCAAACAATGTATGAAGCAAGTGAAAGTGATCTTCAAGGATTAAATCCTCAAGAGTACCAAGCTAGGGAAAGATAACCATATAAAGCATGTGTTGGACAAGAAAAGAAAGCCATGAAAGGAGATAGCATGAAAGTGTGTAGTCCAACAAAAGTAGGGATGTCAAGAGGCCTAAGAACCATGTTTCCCATTGTGTGATAAAGACCAAGGGGTCAAATGGATAGGATAGTGGTAGGATAAAATAATAAAAATAAAGGTAAATATGTAGGCTATGAGTGAATGAAAAAGCATAATAGGCAAGCTGACAAATAATATAGCCAATACACAAGGATAGCTCAACATTGTCAAGATCAACGAGGAAATATGGGATAGATGGATTAGGGAATGCCTACACATGACACCTATTTTCCAGGTTTTCATCATGGTACTTATCCAAGGTGCCAGAAGAAGTGGTTTTCACCATAGGATGAATTTATTTCTCTTTACTCTTACTACCAAGGCACCTATTTACCAGGTTTTCACCAAGGTACATTTTCATTTTTTTTCATTTTTTTTTCTTTTTTGAATTTTTGGAAAAAAACCTCAAGTTATTTCAATTTAGATAGTGCTCCTGTAGGAAAGACAAGCCATGATAAACCAAGACCATAAATAGTATACTCAAAGATGCTAATAGGGTGATGGAAAGGAGATGGTAGATAATGTATATGGAGGACAAGATTTATGCTTTGGAAAGATAGAAGGAATATGGATAGTAGGTAAGTGTAGGTTTGAAAATATTGCATAAGGGTAAGTGAGAAAGTAGGCAAGATCAACATCAACACACATCTTGAAGGGTTGTGAAATGATGAAGTAATCATGGAGGAAATAGTTTGAGGTTTAGATGTATGAGGAAGTAAGAGAATTTTGGAAGAAGTGGAAGTCTTTCAAAGCTTCTTACGAATATTTTTGGAAAAAGATAGAGTAGAAGCCTTTGGAAGCTTGAATGCCAACTTTGAAGTATTTTCAATATTCAAGTCTTTCAAAAGAGACTTGGGAATCCATATAGCTTTAGATTTTTCTTTTCCTTTGGATGCTTTAGAATGAATTTCTTCAATCATGGATTTAGGAACCCATATTTGCTTTGATTTAGCTCTTTGGGTAGTAGACCTTTATGGTCTCTTGAATAACTATTCTTTCTTTTTATTCACATGCCAATTAGATGGGACATAATGATATTAATTTTTCAATGGATTTTATGTTTTTTTTTAAATTGATCATCCAAATTACTTCCAAAAGACTTGGGATTTGTGGATGAATAAGGATTATATGACTGGTTCATATAGATAGATGAATGAACATTCATCAAGGATGAATGTCTTTGTTGATCTTGACATATGATAGGAGAGCTAGGAGATGAGATAGGAGTGAAAGTAGGATATGGAGGAACATAAGGTCCCAATATAGATGGAAGGTTTGAAGGCTTTATCTTTGATGGATAAGGACCAAGGATAGATTTAGGAGATGCAAAGGGATAGTGAATAGGGATATTAGCATCTTTAGAGTGAGTAATGTGACCAAGGCCATCAATAGACTCATGAGTATCTTTAATAGGAGAAACACCTCTAATAAGAATATTTGAAGCTTGAGCATAGTTTTGAAGTGAATATGGAGAAGTAGAACAAGAAGAAATTCTTTGATCTTGACAAGTTTCTTTGGATAAAATAGGCATAAAACTTTGTTCATAATTTTTTGTAAACTCAAGGGAAATAGTGGAAGTAGTGTCTTCATCATACTTAGGAGGTGGATAAGACATAGGATATGGAGGGATGACATCTTGAAGGAGATAAAGGGGTGCTTGATCTTGATCTTTCTTGACATTTTTATTTTTATCTTTTTGAGAGTCCTCTTGACACAGATCCACTTCTAAGGACAAGGGAGTATATAAGGATTACATGATAGGATCTTGAAGGGGTAATGAAGGACTAGTTGAAGTGAGCATAGTAGGCATAGTGTTGCATGAAGGTTAAGGATGTTTAGTCTTAGAAGCATGAAAATGGTTTTCAGCCAAGTGTAGATTAGCTTGGGTTTCTTTAAGAGGTAGCCCTTGAGGATAACTATAGGGAATTGCATGAAAAGCATTAGGACCTTTTTTTGATGGAATAATGTTGGATAGCTTTGAAGCTTTGGAAGATGCATAAGTATTGGAAGAAATGGAGGCATCAAGAAAACCATCACTAGACAGTCTTTCTCAAGAGAAGCATCTTCATTACATAGGTCTTTAGGAATTTCAATATCAATGATTCTGTCATCAATAAAATCTTGAATTATATGTTTAAATGTAGTACAATCTTCAGTTTTATGACCTTTGCATGTATAGTAGTCACAATAATGATCATCTCTCTATTAGAAATTCTTTAGAATTACTGAGAGGTGGGGTGGCGGGGGGGGGGGGGGGTGTGAATTAGTTATTCAAGGTCTAAATGTCCAATATAAACTTTTCATCAAGTAAAGCGAGCCTATTAAATTTTTCATTCATCCAAGCTTAAACTTTCCTTACTTAGCAAGTTACTGTAAATCAACATGCAAACATAACACATGAAGTATCAACACATAACATAGTGATTTAAATGGAAACCCAATTTGGGAAAAACCACTAGTAACATGCTACTCAATTCTTACTCTTTTGAAGTGATGCCCTGTGAAAGGCCTACCCTGTTAAAGGCTACAAAAAACTATTAAATGTGACCTAGTTAAAGGATTTAACCACCCTGTTAGAAGTGGGCCTGGTTAGAGGACTTTAGAACATTCACTTGGAATGCCACCCTGTTAAAGATTTTAAAATGGCTATTAAACCAACCTAAGTCCATAGGATTTTTACCCTAACTGATACAATTGCTAGAGAGTAGCAACAAGGACTTTTGACCTGATTACAACATACAACTTATCTTGCAAATTTCAAATCACTCTTCATCTAATAACATTGCCTGACTTTCAATCTATGCCACTCTTGATAGCTTGCCCTCTTTTCAAGATTAGTCTCCTTGAGTCTTCATGCTCAATGTACTAGTGTAATCTTCCTTTTAATCACCAATATTCTTTGACACCCTTCAACCACTTCACAATTTGGCACTTCAACAGCTCTTACTTCTTGGTTTGTGACTCCTTAAATAGAAGTCTAGAATTTATTTTCCCACTTGATTCTTCCCTCGTTTGATTTCTATTCGAATGGTTTAGGTATGATTCATTGAATCTAACCCACATTTTGTTCCTTCTAGAATCCTCTTGAATTTTCTCAAGAATGATTTACATAGAATTTTGTGCCACCAGCTCATCATCCTTATCCTCCAACTAGTTCACAAAATTTAAGGTAACAAACTTGTCAGTGTAGATTTGGAAAATCTTTGACTTTTCAATAATAATGCAACTTGACACTATTGAAATTTTGGTACTCAACACATACTACGTTACTTGACATCAACTATGTTTTACCAATGCTTGGCACCTATTGTGAATTCACTCAGCATCCACTAAGATTTTCTAATGCTCAACACCTGTTACTTTTCTCGGCACCCAAACACACTCAATTCCTTTTGTATCACTCAGCACACACTAGATTTTTCATTTGCTCGGCTCTAACTAAAAAATTTCTCAACTTAAACTAGCTTGCTCGACACTCACTAATGAACTTAGTTTAAGCTTGCAATTAACCTTGTTCCAACTTATTTCTCCAAAGTTTTTAAGTGTGACCAACCTCTGTATCTTCAAGTATATTATCAATACATCATTTAACCATTGTTTTAGCTAATCCTTGCACTTCATTACAAAACCATAACTCAATCTTTCCCTTAGGTGCTCTTGTTACATCTTGTTGATAAATCCCACTTCATCAATCAACTATGTGACAGTATGTGGATCTTATTAGCAATTTTCATTCCTACAAATAGCTTATTCTCAAAGGAGTTATTACTCACTTTCTCTCTAAAGAGTCCTTTGGATCTATAAGATGAAGACAATTGATGTCTTGGATTAGAAGATGTAGACCTTGAAAAAGAGAAACTAGAAGGTAAGTCTAGATATTTTTTAGTGGCAAAGGAAAACTCATAATCATCTAGACTTGATTGAGGTGCTAGCACAGGGTTTGAAGTCCATAGTGGTTTTGAAAGCATAAAAAAGGAAATAATCCTCAAGGCTCAATTTGATGGATGTGTCCCCTTTTGTTCAAAGTGGGAAAGGTTTTAAACTTTTAAGTACATTAAACACACGAATAACCTATTCAGGTTTCTATAAGGATGCACAAGCTCAACTAGGGGATGTCCTCGATATACACAAGATACATGAGGCCAAAATCTATAAATGAAAGAGAATACTGCCAAACAACCAAGAGAAAACGGTAACCCAATCTCCACTTTTCACTTCCCAAAGGTATAAAGTTCTTTAGGGCTTAGCCAAGATTGACAATATTACAACTTCCAAGAGACCTGTCTTTAAATTCAAGTCATGTTATTTATACTCCACCGGAACATGGGAGTTGAGGTTGTCCCCTAGAGTGCTCACTTCTCTAGGCAGGCCCCATAAAAAAATAAAAATCAAGATCCCTTATTTAGGTTCCCCTCAAACTCCTTGACAAGGATGCAAGAAGAAAACATCAATAAGAAAATCTTGGGGATTAAAAGACAAAAGGGGTTTCTTATTTTAAGTTCAAATCCAAATGTGAATGATTCATTTTAAGCTCTTTTTTCAATGTTGGGAAGACACGCCAAAAAATTTGACAAAAGAAAGATAATTATTTTACAATGAAAAGAACACAATGATCGCTTTTTATAATTCAAAATGAGAGGGTTTGGAATGTGTGCACCTTGATTTTTATGCTTTCCAATTTTTTCCATTTTTTGCTCTTTAGACCTCCAAATTACCTTCACAAACTTCAATCAAGTGTACGAAATCATGAAGAAATAGGAAAATTCACATGAAAATATATTTACTATTTAATTCCATGAAAAATGACAAATCATATCATGTATTAAAATTTGTACAAATAAAGTGCAATTTAATCATGATTTTTAACCTAGTCAACAAGATTGAACCTATATGATATGAATTTGGATCCAAAACCCTAAATGCAAAAGACTGACCCCTATCAAAAATTAGAGAGCTTTCCAAAAATGTTAGAATTTTAAAAAGATATTTTCATTTGTGCCCTAGAGAATCATTTTGTCAAAATAGACCATTTTTTGCAAATTGAATTATTGAACCCTAATATGATATCTAAAATCAAAATACAAAGAAGCAAATCTATTTGGAATTCATAGAGCTTTACAAAAAATAGCTAATTTTCTCCCTAGAATTATTTTTCATTAAAAATAAAGAAACATTTTTTTTTTTTTTAAATACTTCAAAAAAATATTAAAAATTGGACTAAAGATTCTCTAATGTGTCACCAACCTACAAAAAAAAAATTTAGATAAAAACGCTAAGCCATTTGGGAGATATGACCAAATCTTTAAGATCTAGGGTTTTTTGTCTCCAAACAAATCTGCACAAGGGGGTTAGATTTAAAAAAGTCTAAAACTAGAAAGTAAAGGTGGGTTGCCCCATGGTGGGTGCCAAAAATTTATGCCTAAAATTTTGACACACTTCTATGAGTCATTATATGCAAGATTGCTCAAGATTGAGGTCTCGAATGGCGGCTCATAGCTCTCCATTCATAGAGTGCAAGGGTTTGTAATGAATGACCTCAATTTTGACCTAGTTTGTGCCCATGCAAGTATACCATAAAATGAGAGATTCAAAGATCCAATATGCATGTAAATGAAGATGAAAGATAATATGTATGATAACAATGCAAAACAATGCAAGATCTAATCAATGAAAACAAGATCTATGCTAAGATGAAAATCAAAGGATGGATCATGATGATGGAAGCCATGGATGCATGAGAGAAGAAGACAAGAAGATAGAATTTCTCCACAAAAAGCTTTAGTATTCAAACTCCTTCAAAAATTGCTCTCCAAACCTACAACATAACAATAACCTAGAGTGTGTGTATGTAAAATGAGGAGAGGGCTCTCCCTTACAAAGAAGATTGGATGATCAAGATTGAGAGGCAAAAATATTTAATCAAGGGTGCAGAAAGAATTATTCATATGAAATAAAGATCCACCAATGAGAAAATAGGAAAAGAATTAAATGGAATTCCACTTAGAAATATGTGCATTTAAGTGTAGAGGAATTTTTAATTTTTAATTATTTTATTTCGTTTTTATGTGGGGATTTATTTAATTAAAAGGGAGCAAGCTCTTTTAATTAAATATGAAATATTTAATTAAATTAAAAAGAGGAGTTTTTCTCTTGATTAATTAAATGTGGATGAATTATTTAATTAAAAGAGAGGTTTTATTTTAATTAAATGGGGACTTATTTTATTTAATTAAAAGGGAGATTTTATTTTAATTAAATAAGACTTAGGATAAAAATGATCAACCTTAGAAAATATTGAAATAATTGAATTTGATCAAGTAAATTGATTTGAATTGATTTAATAAAATATTGCAAACCATTGATTCAAGAAATTGATAAATTGAATAATGGGGGCCCATAGTCTAGGCGATCATTTTAGGGTGCATACACTTACCACATTTGTCTCGTTGTTCCCTTCTAGTTTATCTCCTTCATTGTTCTTTGGAGTCTAGAAATATTTCTTCTTATACCCTATTTTACCATAGTACCAGTAATCTCTTAGTCCTCTAGATTGAGACCTCTTCCCTTTTTACTTATCTCTTGATTTTTCACAATTTTGGGAATTATTTCCTCTCTTAGTCATTCTACCTCTGCTTTGTGCATTCAAAGCACTTCCTAATGTAGATCCACCTAAGGATTTCCTATGAGTTTCCTTACTCAAAATAACACTAATCACATCATCAAATTTTAGGGTACTAGATTCAGAAGGAGAATTACTCACAACCATTACCAAGCCATTCCAGCTTTCAGGCAAAGAACACAAAATCAAGAGAGCCCTAATTTCTTCACCAAAATTAATACCCAGAGAAGATAACTATCTAGTAATAGTATTAAATTTATTTAAATGATCTACAATAGATCCACCTTTTGCCATTTTCATATTAAATAAATGCTTCATGAGAAATACATTGTTTGAAGCAGAGGGCTTTTCATATAGTTTTGCTTGGGTTTCCATCAACTCTTCTATCATCTTTTCTTTTATAATGTTAAATGTCACCAATGGTGCCAAACATAATGGAATACTTCTGAATGCCTTTCTATCTAAAATCTCCTAGTCCACATTTAACATACTTCCCTATTTCTTGGATTTTCCTTCCAATGGCTTCCATAAATCCTTTTGATAAAGATAGTCTTCCATTTGCATCTTCCATAACTGAAAGTTCTACCCATTATACTTCTCCACCTTTAGCTTAACCTTGTCTACCATAGCTCCCTATCAACCGTGAGACCTTCTTGCAGAGGATTGCTAAAAAAAATGATGACCAACTAGGCTTTGATACCACTTGTTAGGATTAACCTCATACATAAATAATAGTTACATGTAAATATAACCAATATCATAAAATAGTAGATTGCACATAAGAGAACACAAGACACTAATATTTAATGTGGTTCACCCAATCCCTAGGCTATGTCCACCAACAACAAGTCCAATATTATTTACAACCTACTTACAATCTGTAATCCCTTACAACTCAATACCATCGCAAGAACTAATTTTTCCATCACACATAATGAAAATCCCTAACCCTAAGCCTTTTTAGACAAGCTTTTTGCCACTTAAAAATTTAGGGCTAGACCCCTTGACCCCAAAACCCTATAGAAATAATCTGGAGAGAAACCTTGCCAAATAAACCTCTAAGTTTAATTAGGCTCCACATCACAACATTGTTATCTATCCTCATGCAAGAGAATGGGGAAGAAGTGCAAGCCCTAATATATTTCATGATAATTCCTCTCAAGGACCATGAGCTCAAGTACTCATAGATGGAAAAGCATACATATGCAATAGTGTGATCTTTGAAAAGCTTTAGATTATACATACTTCACTCTCATTTTGTCATGTATGTCCCTGAGTTAGCAATAAAGAGCATACTCACACAATAGGAAGTGGGATGCAACACTCTAGGAGTGTGGTTAGCCAAAGTCCAAGACTACAACATTGAGATTAACTAAGGGGGTTCATGGGAATGGCCTTTGTCAAGCAATTACAGATAATCAAGATAGAAGGAAGGGATAAAATGAGCCTAATATAATCATCGTGAGTCTCCAAGACGTGGTTTTCAAATATAGCTTATTTTTTGACACATAGAGAATTCCCAAATGGTCTTACTCCCAATAAGAAGAGGGATAAAAAAATAAAGGCAACAAAGTATGTGGTTTGGGAAGATTAGCTTTACAAGAAGGCGATTTACAGGACTTTCCCTAGATGCATAGACAAGTTGTAGCAAGAGAAGTTACTCTAAGAATTTCACAATGAAGCTTGTAGTGCACACTAATCCTCCTCTATTATGGCCTTCAAGGTATTAATATAGTTCTATTACTCTCCTAGGATGTTTAGAGACACCTACAAGTGGGTGTCTTAGTGCAAAAAGTACAAGATGTTGTCTAGAAGGCCATAGTTAGTTGCCTTGTTGTTGAAGCTCGTGGTGATCAAAGGTTCATTCTAGTAGTGGGGGATAGAATTAATTGGACCTATTACCCCATCCTCTAGTATAGTTCATACTCATATCATCATCACAATTGACTACTTCACCAAATGGGTGGAAGCAAAGCCCACCAAGAAGACCACTTCAGAGGTAGTCTATGAATTTTTGAAGGAAAACATATTGGTGAGATTTGATGTTCTCTTGAAATTAGTTATGCATAATGCATCATACTTATCCTTGATGAATATTATTGAATTCTATTACAACCATAGGATTTTCCTAGGCCATTCATTGGACCACTTCCCACAAGGAAACAGATAAGCTAAATCAAGCAACAAGATCCTAGTGAATGTCATGAAGAAGCTTGTCTCTAATAACCAAAGGAACTTGCACAAGAAGTTGCATGAAGATTTATGTGAAGAGAAGGTCACTCTTAAGAGGGCCATTAGAATTTCTAAATTTGAGTTGGTGTATGGGATAGAAGAAAATCTTCCTTTCCCCTCAAACTTTCTATTTGTAAGTTACAAATCGTAGTGGATGATGGCATATTTTGAGATGGCCTAGAGAAGAGGATAATGTATCTGGCATAATTAGGAGAATAAGAAGAGATGGTGGATAAGATCACACAACATTAAATGTGAGTGAAGAGTCTCTTGAACAAAAGGGTAAGGCTCCATAAGTTCATGTAAGGTGATTTGGTCATGTTATGTAATAAGAGACGTGAGTTCAAAGGGATGCATTTTATGTTTGCAAGCTTGTGGAAAGGTCCATTCAAAATACACTAGGTGAACAGACATAATTCTTTCAAGATGTAATATCCAACTAGAGATGTATTACCATTTTCCTACAATGTTCAAGACCTGAAGCTTTGATAGATCTAAAGTGAATCACTTAACCCCTATAATGTACATAGTTGGTTAGTTGTTTGATTTCTTGCTTTGCTGCCCTATTCTTCTTTTCTTTATTGTGTGTGTCTTCTTTGTTTTATTTGTGTTACATATTATCATCCTTTTGTGAAACTAGAGATGACTAGGTCCCTTACTTAGGAACTTGCGCACCTAAATCTTGAGTCAGAGCTAACTATCGCCCTATTTTGGGACCCCAACCCCCCCCCCCCCCCCCTTTCCAAGATTTCCTTAATGGCCCCAACCAAGTTATTTTTACCATGCCTATGCCTCAAAATTATCTAATTCCATAGTCAAGTTTGGATCCAAGTTGCTTCTCATTAGTTTTTTTGTTCAAGATTTTGGGATCATAGTGTGATGGTTTCTTACTCACTTCCTTTGGGCAGAAAATACCCAAGTTGGGTGCACGCATAGGAATTTTTGTCCAAACTATGTACTTCCCTTAAAAGAGTCTTAGGTTTCCCTCTATGAGAAGAAAATTTTATAAGTACTTTTTTCATTCTTTAAGTATGTGGAATTAAAATTTTTCTCTACTCCACTTCTTTGTAGCCTGGAGAAGAAGTGACTTCAATGAGATCCTGCATAGCTATAAATTCAACTCCTACAGCAAAGCAAAAATCAAAATTTTGAAGAGTATTCAAGTGGAGAATCTAATAAGGTATATCTTTAGAGATAACTTCATACTAAGGATTCTCACAATAAAGAAGAAGTGCATGATATCAAAGCCTATGGAAAAGTAGTGAAAGTGCTTCTCTAGCACACCAACTAGAAGATCTACTATGCAGAAGCTAGATTTTTTAGTGCAACAAAAGCTACCATTTTCCTTAGCCAAAAATTAATGTTAGAAAATCAAATATTTTAATTCTTTATCTTAAGGTAGTGGGCTATGAAGGAAATATGATTTATAAAAGGAAAGGCCATGCCGATAAGACATGTCTGACATCATTTTTACTCATTAATCCATGACATAAAATGAAAATCCTATCGTTGAGCTCAAAAGGATCCTCTAAATTAATGCAAATTAAATCGCTCCTATGGTACAGGGATATCTAGCCAATGAACATAAAAGTGGATCTATAAAGTAGGATTTCTCCACATTTCTTCATCATCTAATTTCAAATGACCAATTTTGATTTTTGGAGCTAAGTGTATTGCTCCAGTGTTTATAAGCCCTCATTCATGGCTTCAAATTTTATAGGGTATGACAATCTAAACAAGATAGATTTCATATTAAAGGACCTCAGTGATACCCAATTATAATTGTATGATCTTGATGACTTGCATAAATGGTTGCAAGAAGACCCTATTCATCTAGTCATCAAGAAATTGAAAGAGAGTGGCCTAGTCAAGGTGGTGGGTTTTTTGGTGGTGATGTAGGCATGAGAGCTAATCCTTGAATGCATTACACACTAAGACCCAAATAGCCACTAGATAAAAATGTCAAACAATGAGGTGCTCATTTCCTTCAATCAAGATGTGTTCTAGAATTGTTTCTGACTATCTGTGAGAGAGGTGTACAATTATATGAATTTTTTGAACTCCTCATCCCTATATAATGAGAAGAATTTGGCAAGAAGAGGAGACATGATGAACATTCAGACCCCTTAGAGCCATAAAATAAAGTTTCCAAGACCCTCTATAGCACTAACTTAAAGATGGATATTGTGGATATTTTTGTTCTCCTATAGTGATTAAAGGGGAATGAGATGCTCTTAATTTTGTCGAGCACTACTTCTGTCCAATACAAGTTCTTTATGCCAAGGAGGATTATGTAGAATAGATGTAGATAATCAGTGATAATCTAACTAGTTGGATTTAGATTTAAAAATGTTTTTAAATAGTTTTATATGTCTTCATACTTAATTTATGCCCTCGGTACCAACTAGATGCAGTTGGGGTTGTTGAAAATTGAGGAGTTTGATGAATATATACAAGTGTACAATTTCTATCCATGCATATAGTTATGTCAAATCTATGTAGAGTTTATGATGGTAAATGAGACCTTCATTATGAGGATTTGTCATATGTTGTAAGGGTGTCCAAAAAGGCATCTCTCCCCTCAAGACATGGTTGTGGTGATCCAATTCAGAAGCTATTTCATTCAATTCCTAAAATTTTCATTCATAAGGATTGTAGGATTTAATGGTTTCCCATGGAAGCTCCCCAAGTATCTAGATGATTGGATCATCCTAATTGAGATGTGCCACCAAATTTTGGAGGTGAATAACCTATGCTCAGATGCTAAGAAGGCAAGAATCCCCCCTTCTAGATTGTAGTGGGACTATAATCTTACACCTCTATTCCAATACTAAGAATATGCTTAAGGCTTTCAAAGAGAGTACAAGATGAAGTTGTATGAGGTAATTTGGATGATGTCTAACTTATAGATTACATTAAAAATAATTTACAATTAAGATCAAGATTCAAGAACATTCCTACATTAGAAGATTATTTAGAAAACTTTGTTGATGAATGTGAAAGTAGAGAGCAATTCTTCTCCTGGATGATAGTTGATAAATTGAAGTCATACAATGTGGGAATAGATGTGGATAGAATTTTTTATGATGGTTCTTACATGAAGACCTTCACATACTTAAAGGAAATCAAAGGTACTTGCTGTATATGAGCAATGTTAGTATGCTAATAGAAACCAAATTTAAATAAAGCTTCTACAAACTAAACAAAATTCATAAACTTGAAGATAGACTAAGATGAGCTCTCAATTGAGAATATGAGCCATTAATGGGCTCTCTCAATAAGAAGCTCTCTTGTTGAGTAGCTTTGTCTAAATAGATAGGATGTATGCTCAAGCTTTATGCTTCAAAAAGGGCTTCAAATGGAGTTGGAATTTGGGTGTGAGTGTATGGTTTTGATGTAAAATGGCTTCTAAAAATGGCATTATGACTTTACTTCATGGATTGTGTTATTTTGCAAAGGGGAAGGATCCAATTTATAGGAAAGAGTCTTGAGGGATTGAGGGCTAAGATGCGAGGATGGGAAAAAGCTCATGGAGGGCTCAGATTGCATGAGAAGAGAGCACATGGATTGTGCTTCCTTACAGCCAATCAAGGAGTGACACATGTCACATGGTGAGAGGATGGAGGAAAGGGGAAGGATGAGTCAACAAAAGAGGCTCAATGGATAAAATCTTCATAAAGACCCTCATAATGACTTGTAAGAGCAATAAAAGGGCTTGGAAGAGTCATTTATGGCCTAATGGACTTCATAAAGTTTTATGGTTGAGATATTTTGAGGGAGATGAGAGAAATTTTGACTTGGGCTTGATTAGGAGGGTTTTAAGCTTGCTTAGGATTGTGCAAATGATTAGAGGATGGATTAGGATAGTTTAGGATTAGCTTAGGGATAGGCAAGTGGATGGCATTTAATGAGGGTGGGTGAAGGAGGAGATATTTGTTAACTTTGGCTTGGGTTAATAAGTCTTAACCCATGTTTAGGGAATGTGACAAGGTTAGGAGGGGATTAGGATTAGGTTTAAAGACATCTTCTAGAAGAGTCTAGACTTTGGATGAGGATAAATACTTTCTAGAATAGTCTAGAATTTCCTAGGATGAGGATGAAGACTTTCTAGAAGAGTCTAGAACTTCTTAGGATGAGGATAAATTAGATTTTTAGGAAATAAATAAAGTTTTATTTATTTCAAGGGTTTGGGTTGAGGAAATATTTATTAAAACTTTTTTAATAAATATGAGGATTAATATTTAATCTTAATTAAATATTTTGAGTTGGGATTAGGGGTAGGAAATGATGGGATTAGCCTTTAATTAAGATTAAAGAAGGATTAGAAGATTTTGGAAGAGGTTAGTGGTCTTAAGGAAATTGGCCAAGTTTTGGGCAAAAAAATTTTTATTTATTTATTTTGAGTTTTTTGGTCAATTTATTAATTAAATAATTAATTAAACATTTTTGGGAGGGATTCATTAATTAAATATTTTTAATTAAGATAAAAGGATTTAATGGCATAAAAATTAATTAATTAATTAATTAATTAATTAATTAATTAATGATGATGTCATCAAGACTTTTTTAGAAAATAAAAATACTTTATTTTCTAAAGGTTTTTAGGTGTGTACATTTTGCCCCTCTTTGATGTGATGTCGCAAGTGGCATGGCATTAAAGATAAGAAAATAAGATGCCCAAGGCTAGAGCAGAAGAGGAGAGAGTGGACTGCAAGATGCCCCCTCAAGAAGGCGTCGAGGAGAGAAAGCGAGGCTCGACGACTTCTTGAAAAGTACAAGAATCTGAGATGAGCAAGAAGACTCAGATTGGCTTAAGAGAAGAGGTTTAGTTAACTCAAACTCTCACTATGGGAGAATGATAAAGGAGAATCGGAGGCACAAGAGGAAGCAAGCTTAAGATCTCAGGGATTGCAGAGGATGAAGGAGCAGAGTGCTATAAAAGGAATCTAGGATGGGGAGATGGATGAGGGGATTAAAAAGCTAATGCAACAGGATTTCAAAGAGTCAGATTGGCGGAAGATGGGTTTCGAAGATCCCTAGGACTAGGATTGTGGATCTCGAAAGATGAGGCTTGGTGGATTGATTTGGATTGGTGGATCCCTAAGACTAGGATTGTGGATCCCTAAAGCTAAAGGTGAGGAGTGATTCAAAGAGATACTGATGCATAAGCTGGGGTAGGAGAGATGGATGTTGGATATGGATGGGGGATAATGGAGATGAAGGAAAACCATTGAAGCTTTTTAAGTAGGGGGATACTTCAAAGAGAAGTACCACCATGTAGTTGAGCACTAGATTTGCTATAGGATTGTTGGTTAATTGCCAAGGTTACCAAGAACATCAAGGCCTTTTCACCAACTATCCAAAGGATTGACAGATTGACTCAAAACAAAAATGCAAGGATTACCCCAGTATCACACATGAATCCCAGAGGAAGCAGTGTGGAAACGACACTGGGTAACCCATAAGTACAAAAGAAAACAAGCAAAAGACATGATCAATACCTTACGTTCAAATTGCCCCATTCGCAACATACCATGATATGAAAGATCATGGTAACCTTGAGGAGGAAACAAAAAGATTGCTTGGAAAAGATATTTCAAGACCCAAAAGGGAAGATTCCAAATCAAAAGAAAGCGAAAATCCAAAAGAGAACCGTTTGCCAACGAGATGGGTAGGACAAGGTACTAACGAACCAAGATCAAACATGAGGAAAGCTATATCCTACAAGGATCTATCGGAGAGCACCTACGCTGATGGATTTGGATGGGTGATGTGTCTAGCAAGCTGAACTAAGAAGGATAGCACTGTGGTGACAGGAGATCTAGCTAAAGGATGCATTGGAATAGCTAACCAAGGGTACTAAGCTAAAGAGGATGTACAAGCTGACGGACCAAGATATTTACAAGTGAGCTAATCAAGATATGGTACAAGCTAACAGACCAAGATAGTTACAAGCAGTAAAAGCTCAGGATGATAGGATAGCGAGATGGTTCGATGTTGTGCAAGATGTGAAAGCTAAGGGTGGGGTGATAGCGAAAGATATGGATTTGGCAGTATGCATCCAATGATGATGAGAGATTTTGTGACCAAGGATAGCTAGAGGAGTAGGATGAGATGGCTGGATAGGATGGTAGATAGCTAGGATTATGATGGATATAAAGAGATGACATTGGGTTTGCATGAGGATAGCCTAGAGCTAGATACCAATGACAAGGGAGGATGGAAAAGACAAGATCTCCAAGGAATATAGTACCCCCAATCATAAGATAACATGCGGAAGGAAGTCTTATGATGGATGTGATAGGATTGAAGCTAGGATGGAAAAAGCTGAAGGGGATAGGGAGATGGATGATAGCTGAGATGATTGGCTGAAGCTGCATAAGATTAGTGGATGGTTTGAGATGGAAGCTGGAGGATGGAGGATAGGTGGATTAATTGGAAGATGGAGTTGGATGTCAAGAGATGACCAAAAGCATGAGGGTGATAGGCTAAGCTGGGGACAGCGGGATTACGCATGATGCTTGTTTGCCAAGTTTTCATCATGGTACTTGTCCAAGGTGCTTGAATTGCCAAGTTTTCACTAGTGGATGCTTTATTTTTCTTTTCTTTTTTGACTTTTTGACTTTGGACTTAGCTAGAATGATTTTGGCTTTCTTCGGCTATTTTGGCTTTTTTGGGATTTTTCACTGGCTGTTGGGATGTTCAATTTTGTTGCTAGCTATTGGTACACCGGATGTGTGATTTATGCAATAGATCAGATTAGATGGGATTGATGGTAGTTGATGGAGGGATGAAAATGCTGAAAAGGAGCATGAGATGGGGATGCTTGCAAGAGCAACATTGGCACATGTTGGAACGGGTGTGAAAAGAGCATATGGGGGATAGATGGTAGATGCGGGCATGATGGAGGATTTGTGGAAGCGTGCTTGGGGATATAGGCACCCAAGATGGAGTTAGGAGATGGGGGACATGAGTCACTAGATGGGGGGTTAGCAATGGTGGATGTCATTATGCATTGCGTTTCAACTTTTTTCTTGGGGATCCACATGGTTTTGAATTTTCTTTTCATAGGCTTTTGCATTGTTTTGCATTCTTTGATTGGATTTTTCCTTTTTGGAGTATGTCTTTTAGAATAGACATATGATTGCCTAGGATGTGGATTTTTAGCTTTATGCATTTTGAAGTGGGCATTTACATTGTTGTGGTAAGCTTTGGGAAGATGGTTAGAAGAATCTTTGTGAGATGGAGAGGATATGAAAGAGCATGTAGGGGGATGATGATGGATGATGTGCCCTGATATGTGCCTTTGTTGATCTTGCATAGAAATGGATGGAATAGGATTTTTATGATGGCGGATAGGAGGATGGAGGATCGTAGATTTTGGGAAATAGGGACCCAAAATGGATTTAGCGGATGAAGGGGGGATATGGTAGGTTGTTTTGGGTTGCAAAGATGGTGGAGGGGGGATGACATAAGATTTCTTGAAGGAGTGATGGGAGGCTGGCATGGTGGGCTTGGAGATAGGCTTGGTTTGGGGGTGTGGTGTACCAACACCTTTAGATGGTGAGCCTTTGGATACATATCCAAGACCATGAAATCCTAGATTTTTTTGTGCAATAATAGGCTCTCTGATTCCTTTCTCTTGTGGTCCTAAACCTTGACCTTGATAATGCCATCGATTGAGCATTTGAACAAGCTGAGGAAACTTTTTGCTTGCAGAAAATGGTAGAAGTGATTTATTAGGTGTATTGCAATGGGGAGATACTGTTCTTAATTCTTCTGTTGAGAGAGGGCCACGGTGGATGAATGTAAGTGAACCAAGAGGGTAGATTATAGATGGTGGAATAGCTTGGATAGGTGGTAAGATGGAAGCATGGAGCGGGGGAGATGGAAGGATAAGATCTTGATGTAGCTGGTGGGATGACAAGATATCTTGTAGTGGAGGAGATATGGCTCAAGGTTTTGGAGATGGAGGAGATGGTGACTGCACTATGGATGGAAGACATGGTATGATGATATCTTCATTTATGCTTTGGGGGATGTCAACATTCTTTTGGGCAGGATCTTTATAGGATTGGTTTGGAGTGGATGGTGCGATAGGAGGTGAAGGGATGGATTCTTCAAAGGCAGCGGATGGATAGATGGCAGATTTAGTAGTGGAGATGGGTGAGTAGAAGATGGATGCATAAGGGTCATTACGAGAGATTTGGGAAATTCTTGGAGGCAATGTGGATAGGATTTGGAGGGATTTGACAGGTGGTGGGATTTTGATGCTTGCGGGAAGTGGAAGGATTTTAAGCAATTTGATGGATGGTATGGGGATGATAGCTATGGGAGATAGAGGTGATATTATAGATGGGGAAGCTTCATCACTGACTACTTCACATGGTTGGATTAGATGACATGGCTTATCGACTGTTGGAGGCAACTTTTATTGTATTTCCTCTAGGAGATTCCTTGGAGACTCGTGTGTTGAAGGTGGAGGTGGATTGACAGGAATAGCTAGTGTGATGGGGGTGGAAGATTGGAAGCTTGGTTGATGGGGTGGTGGAGGGGAAGTTGGAATATCAGATGGCATGACTAGATAGTTTGGAAAAACTCTTGGATTTTGGGGGATGCTTGGGGGAATGTTTCTAAGGCTTTCAATATACCCGTCATAGTCAACAAGATTTTCATCATCATTGGAATAGGAGGTGGCAGGAGCAAGGACAATGCGACCAAACACATCATGATAGGATTGGTACTTCATGCTTTCATGATGATTTTGATGGGGATGGGGTCTTATGTATGGATGAACACGGAAGCTCATGGTTGGATTTGGGTTAAGCACAGATTTTGGATTGGCTGATGAAAGATTTCCTAGGGAGAGTCAAAGTTGCATGACAGACCTAAGGAGGATTGGTTGGAGATTTTTTGGCTTTCCTGTGGATGGAAGACTTCAAGGGCATGTTGTCAAAAAGTGAGATTTTTTCTTTCCTATGCGCTAGATTGGTGGAGATTGTGTCAACCTAAGAATAGACTAATGATCCTATGGGCATGACACGAGATTGATCACTTATGGATCCCAACCTTTAGCTCAAGGTGATGAGGGATAACAGATGAAAAAGCTAGATTACCCTAGACAAAGCTCTATCAAAAGGATAACCGTGGTGAGGCTAGTGGATTGGTCAGATTGATTGGATAGCAAATTTGAGCAGAATGACAAAAACTCTCTAAAGGCTTGGGTGTGATTTTGGATTGGGTTGCTAGCTAGCTGGGGGGGATGATTTGGAGAGACTTTGGATTTGGGATTTTTCTAAAGCAAGGAACTAGATAGATTTGGTTGCAGCGGGGGAGCTTGGATGATTTTCTGATGAGGCAGTGGCTACGCTAAGTATGCCTTGAGCTGGGAGATTTTTGTTTTTTTGGGATTTTGACCAAAGTTGGCAAACATTCATTCAAAAGCTATGAACAAATAAGCAGACAAAATTTTTGAGCAAGCACGTCAAACACACCAACATCCTAGGAAGCTTTCTACAAGGATGAAATTTTTTATAGCTAGGGATTCCTCGATATACGCAAGGTACGTGAGGCCCAAATTCGTAGATGAAACCAAAAAATGTCACATAGCCGAGAGGAGCGGTAACCCACTTCTCCTCTTTCACTTCTCAAGGGTATAAAGTTCCTTGAGGCTTAGCCCAAGTGACAACATCTTGATTCCAAGAGAGGTATCTTTGGATTCACCTCCCAATTTTTATACTCCTCCGGAATGCTGGAGTTGAGGTTGTCCCAAGGGGTGATGAAATCCCCAAGAAGGCCTCCTAAAAAGTGTAAAACAAGACCACATACATGATGTTGGGCTTTAAAAGATACGTGTTTATTCCAATTGATGATTTAGATTTTGTAAGCTATGACTAAAGACACTTGTGATTATGGCATACAATGTTCATTCCAATTTGACAGCATCGTCAGCATAATGAAAGTCGAGAGATCGTAAACATAAGAAATGTGAGCGTTATTGAAAATGCATCCAAACCATGCAATGTTCATTGATTGTTAGGCATTCAAGATTGAGTGTGAGTTTTTTTTAAGCCCAAAACAAAGATGTGTGAAACTCGATTGCCAAGCGTGCGCTCGGAGACCCTCCACGTCAAAATTTGTCCAATTTTTATGCCCAAATGAACTGTGAGTGAGATTAATGCACTTTCAAAGAATTTTCTAACTTAGAAAAACCACTAAAGACCCAAGTGAGTGAAGTTTGATCTTTGTGGAGCACTTAACACCCTCTTAGGTAGACCCATCCCCATAGATGGCACTGAGATTGCAACCAATGGTTAAAGTGATGGGTGATTAAAGAGGGTGAGTCCAACTACAAACTTACTAAAAGCGTCTTTATTAGTTTTTATAACTTAGAAGATTTCAAAAATGTGGATTCTTTTTATGCCCCAAAAGATGATTATTTGATCTATGTCATTCAAGATTAGATTTGTTGTTTTAATCATGCATTCATAAAAAAAAAAAACTTGATTTTAATCCATGGCACTCAAGAGTGATTTTAGCAACATGCATTCAAAGACAAGTGATTAAACATTCAAGTTTTTTCCTTTGAGCATTCAAGATTGAGATTTTGTGTGTTGTTTTAAGAACTTTGAAGTGCTTTGTTTTAACCTTAGATCATTCAAGATTTTTTTGGACTCAAAAGTGAAAATGACTCTTTGGACTTTGGTTTTCATTCAAGATTTTGTGTTCTAGTTTGCATATTTTAAGCGCAAAAATGATATTCCTAGATTGTTTTGATGCATGAAAAACCTAAGAAACATTCAAGATTTTGCAACAAGACATTTGTTTGGAACAAATAACAAAGCTTTTAGGAAAATTTTTGGCAACCATTTAGGACTCTTAGTTTTCATGAGATTTTTAAAAGAACTTTAAAATATTTGCAAATGAGGTTCATTTTATCTTTGATTGATGCTTTGAGTTTGTTTTAGATTTTAGTGTGCATTTAGTGTTGATTTTGAACCTTTTGAAATGGAAACTTGAAGTTCTTTTTAAATTTCCAAAAATGAAGTGTTCCTAACTTTGCATGAATGCATCTAAAACCTTGATGTTGCAAGGATGAAAATGATTGAATTGGTTTAGTTTCACTTGTTAAAAGATTTTTCCTTTTTTTTAGCAAATTTTTAATTTTTTAATGGATTTAAGTATGATTTGAGGGTTCATTTTAAGCACTAAAAAGAAGTGTGTATGATTTTGCTTCCTTAAAAAAAAATGGCCAAGATCTCCCACAAGAAGAAGAAGAAGAAGTAGATGGAATAAGAAGAATATAGACAAGAAGAGGAAGAAGAATTCCAAGTTCTTTGTCCACCTATAAGCTTGAAAAATCTGCAAACACTATGAGATATACTATGAGTTCCTTTGTCTTCTTCATGCTCATGTGGACCTACAAAACCAATTTATACAATCTTACCAATCACAAAAACAAGAAAAATTAGCCAAAATCAGCAAATGACATACAAAACTTGACTAAAAAAGCTAATGAAGATGACCCATGTGGGGTCCCACCGGGCGTGCCAAAATGTATATGAGCAATGTTAGTATGCTAATAGAAACCAAATTTAAATAAAGCTTCTACAAACTAAACAAAATTCATAAACTTCAAGATAGACTAAGATGAGCTCTCAATTGAGAATATGAGCCATTAATGGGCTCTCTCAATGAGAAGCTCTCTTGTTGAGTAGTTTTGTCTAAATAGATAGGATGTATGCTCAAGCTTTATGCTTCAAAAAGGGCTTCAAATGAAGTTGGAATTTGGGTGTGAGTGTATGGTTTTGATGTAAAATGGCTTCTAAAAATGGCATTATGACTTTACTTCATGGATTGTGTTATTTTGCAAAGGGGAGGGATCCAATTTATAGGCAAGAGGCTTGAGGGATTGAGGGCTAAGATGCGAGGATGGGAAAAAGCTCATGGAGGGCTCAGATTGCATGAGAAGAGAGCACATGGATTGTGCTTCCTTACAGCCAATCAAGGAGTGACACATGTCACATGGTGAGAGGATGGAGGAAAGGGGAAGGATGAGTCAACAAAAGAGGCTCAAGGGATAAAATCTTCATAAAGAACCTCATAATGACTTGTAAGAGCAATAAAAGGGCTTGGAAGAGTCATTTATGGCCTAATGGACTTCATAAAGTTTTATGGTTGAGATATTTTGAGAGAGATGAGAGCAATTTCGACTTGGGCTTGATTAGGAGGGTTTTAAGCTTGCTTAGGATTGTGCAAATGATTAGAGGATGGATTAGGATAGTTTAGGATTAGCTTAGGGATAGGCAAGTGGATGGCATTTAATGAGGGTGGGTGAAGGAGGAGATATTTGTTAACTTTGGCTTGGATTAATAAGTCTTAACCCATGTTTAGGGAATGTGACAAGGTTAGGAGGGGATTAGGATTAGGTTTAAAGACATCTTCTAGAAGAGTCTAGACTTTGGATGAGGATAAAGACTTTCTAGAATAGTCTAGAATTTCTTAGGATGAGGATGAAGACTTTCTAGAAGAGTCTAGAACTTCTTAGGATGAGTATAAATTAGATTTTTAGGAAATAAATAAAGTTTTATTTATTTCAAGGGTTTGGGTTGAGGAAATATTTATTAAAACTTTTTTAATAAATATGAGGATTAATATTTAATCTTAATTAAATATTTTGATTTGGGATTAGGGGTAGGAAATGATGGGATTAGCCTTTAATTAAAATTAAAGAAGGATTAGAAGATTTTGGAAGAGGTTAGTAGTCTTAAGGAAATTGGCCAAGTTTTGGGCAAAAAATAAATTTTTTATTTATTTTGGATTTTTGGTCAATTTATTAATTAAATAATTAATAAATAAGGAAATAATGTTAAAATAAGATTTAAACATTTTTGGGAGGGATTCCTTAATTAAATATTTTTAATTAAGATAAAAGGATTTAATGGCATAAAAATAAATTAATTAATAAATGATGATGTCATCAGGACTTTTTCAGAAAATAAAAATACTTTATTTTCTAAAGGTTTTTAGGTGTCTACACTCCCATTGATCTGACCCATCCCCTAGGTCCTACCATTGACAATATGGAGGAATTAATAGAAGAGGTAATAAAAGGGACAAACAAATTGGTGGAGTGGAAAAACCTTAGGAGAAAGAGAGTTGGTAGTTCATTGTCATGGTCTCAACTATCACAAACATCCACCATGATCCCCATCAGTACGATTGTAGCTGCAGCAAACACATCTATGGGATCTTCTTAGACTATTGTAGGAAGTGTAGGAGATCAGCCTCTAGATAAAAATGTGCATATCATTCATGACTATGGAGGAAGGTTAGTCCCACTTATAGGCTCAATAGAGGAGCTTGAGAAAGATATTAATAAAGAGAAAGAATTTGAGTCTGAAGGTGCTAAGTACAAAGATGCATCTTTCTAAGTTATTAGCTTATGTGGCTTAAATGGAGCTCAACAGGATGATGAAAATGATAGAGGAGCTCCACAACATGGCATATCTCAAGTACTAGATATCCAATGTAACATTCTTTCCACCACTTCTTTGACAAAAAAAATTCTTTTTTCTATTTTATATAAGGAATACTAGCGCTCCTCCTATGGAAAGGAATATTTTTAATGCCACAAAACTCTAGTCCTCACTTGATGTTCTCACCTTGGAGTCTTGGTTGGAGAACATGCTTAAGAGAAAGAAGAAAATAATAGAGGAAAAAATACCTCTAAAAGACTTGATCATCCAAACAATGAAGCAGTTGCTTGTCACCAACAAGGAAAAGAAGACCCCAGCTTAGCAGCTCCAACTATGTCATGGAGATTGCCCAAGATCAAACTAAAGGAAACATGATCTCATCTTGATGGATTTCAATGTTCACTAGTATGAAATAGGGATGTTAAGATATGATACCAATCTCATGAAGTGGAGATTTATGAACTAGGAGATGGGCGAGGAATCATAGAAGTTAAAGATATCAAAGGCCCAACTCAAGGCAACAAATAAAGAGTTATTTGATTGTATTATGCAGTTGTTTTCTCCACTAGCTAGACATGCACGAGAATCATCCAACCTGAGATCATTTGACCCCTTTGTAGAGGAAAATAAGGCTCTATTGGCCAAGCTCCAAGAAGAAAGGCACTTTGGTCAGATTGGGCATGGGTAGCTAGAAGTTATTAAGGTAAGGGATCTATCCTTAATTAAAAATATGGGTGCCCTTTGTATAAGGGTCCAAAAAAAAAAGATATCATGTACAACAATCTTGAGTCTCTCAAGAGAAATATAGAGAAGTATCAGGATTCCATATTTGTGTTGTAAAAAGTTATGAACATGAAGGTAGAGAATGCAACTAGTTTGGGCATTCTGAAGAATGAGGAGGAGCACCTATACAATAGGATGAGGTATCTTGAATTCAAGAGAGAAAGTATGGTAAAAGACAAGAAGAAAATGAAAAATATATATGAATTAGTAAAGAATGTAGGGGAACCAATTTCTTTCTATCTCTGGGAGGTTCATACAAAGTGTAATGTGAGAAAAATTGGTGAAGTAGTTTATGTTGAGCACATGAAGAATGTTTATGGAGACTTCATTGATGGTTTGGTGCACCCTAATAAATTATAGACTTCTGATCTCCTCACTTGAGCTTTCATAGATGGAATGTTAATGAAGGTACTTAAAAAAAAAACTTAGGTGGAAATCATAGAAGGATTGGAGACAGATCATGGCTTCTAGATGATTTGATCAGAAGATGTGTGAATCCCTTACACAAAGCATCTTGTAGTCATCATTAGCAAAACGAAGAGACCTAAGTTGAGCCAAGAGATTTCAAACCAACTAATAGTGGAATTTGGAATGTTCTTTTTCCCCAAGCCGAATCATTGCTTTTTTTTTGTGATGAAAAGTGTCATGTTCTTCCATTTTTAGCTTCTTTCTTTCTATCTTCTCATAAAAGTAATCTTTGTAATGATTAGATTATTAAGGGCCTATATTTGTAATAATGCAATAATTAATGATGGATCAAAAAAACTTGGTGTGAATTTTCCCTTGTTACTGAGATGACCGAGTGAGACTCAAAATTTTCCATCTGATTTTTTGCTCATTGCATTGCATATTTCTTTTCTTTGTTTGGTATATGGGATATGGTTAAACTATAAATCATTAATTTTAATATACTCTAGAACTCTAATGTTTTTTTTGGTAATCCAAGAGTTACTATGGTTTCAATTCTATTCGTGTTTCCTCTATGTACATTTAGTGAATTGAATTGTGGTGAAGTTGTAAGACATTAATTTTTTAATGGGTTGTTGAGATTTAATTGTTCTAGGTAATCTGAGAGTTGCTATAGTTTTGAGCACATTTCTATTTTCTCTATTTAAATTGCATATAAGGGTAGAGCTACATAATTATATTGTTAGTTGAGTGGATGAATGGAGTATAACTAGAAGATGAAGTGTTAAAGAGAATTATTTTTCCCTCACACCTGGTCTAGGTCTTTCATGGTGATTAAAAACATGGTATTAGCCTCTTCTGCTCTCTCATTAAGAGCATACCCATTTTTAGAGTAGGATTCAACACAAAATTTATTGCATATCTACCCAAAAGGGAGTTGTACCTTCAAAATTTAGAGGGAAGTGAAAGGAGAAGAAGAACCAAGGTAACTTCCCATCTTTCAGTGACAAACTATTCTTCACACCGTTGGGAAAGAAAGAGTTAATATTTTTCATGAGAAAAGTAAAAGAATAAATCGTTAACCAATAAAGGGTTCATCTTGAACAAGTTGATAAACTTATTATTAAGATTGATAGAATGCATGATTGCCTTTTATAATAAGAAGATCGCAATACTAAGACTATTGGTGCATCTAATGCTCTTAAGAAAGTGATATGTAATTATGTGTTGATCTCTAAGCCTATGTCACCAATTAGTTTTGAAACACTTAGTCATTTACAAGGCAAGATTACAAGCTGATCACTATGACTGAGTTATCTAGTAAAGGCCAAGCATACAACACTTATAAAAAAGAAGAATAGTAGAGATTGAGAAATATAGTATGAGCTGAGCAATACAATGAAGACTGAGCATACTAATAATTTATCAAGATCTAAGCAAATAGTTATATAGAATTTAAGTAAAAGAATGAAAGTTTATGCATGACTGAGCATCAAAACATTCAAGTTCTAAGTATTTTAGTTTTTTTATGAGAGTTTGTAATGGCACAAACTCATATGTATACCATTTTGGCTAACTTTTCTACTATATTTAATATTTGAAGAGCCATATAAGGTGTTTATTATGCATCATTGAAGAAGGTGATGATCCCTAGGAGAGAAATTCAACCAATCAAAAAAAGGGATGTAAATGGAAAAGGATGGTGAAGTTTAAACTATCGATCAAGATTTAGAACCTTCACAGAATGTCTATTTAAGGAGGATTCTAACCATAGAATCGAGAGAGAATGAGAGAGATTGTGATTCTATGAAGAAGGAAAAAGAGATAAGGACAAGTATCCTTATGTGTGTGTGAAGGCAAAGGTAAAGTCTAAGAACATAGCAAATAGAGAGCAATTAGAGTAGCAAAGGACTAAATAGAGTTATAGTATTAGGAGAATCAAATCACTAATACAACAAGGAGGAGACCCAATATTAGGTTGTAGAGCATACCAAGGGTCAAGTACTAAATCCATTATTGTTAATTGAGATAGGGTAAATCTCTTAATAAAGTGGTCCTAATAGGCTTATGTAAATCTCCTAACAAAGTCCTTACTTCACTGTCAGAGTAAAATCCAACTGTTAACGAGGAAAACCCCACATAGGGTAGATCACATTTTATGATCAAACAATTTAACCATAACAGGTTAACTTTATTGTTGCAACAATGAAGATTTGTGGGTTTCATCCCCACCCCATTTTTACCTTCATCTTGAAGTGTTTTTGGGTTAGCAAATCATTTTGTTATGTGTTGAACTATTTATGGGTGTGACATATTTCATTTATGTTACATCATTTCAGTTTTAATTGTAGATCTATGAGATGAATTAGGTGTGAATTTATAATATTGGGTTTGAAGCTAAAAGTTTAAGATCTTGATTCACCCAGCCCCCCCATGCCCCCTCTTAGTATCTTTTTTCCCATATACTTACTCCAAAAATTGGTATTAGAGCTTATTTCTCTTGTCAAGAAGCTTAACATCTTGAGAGAATAATATCATGGAGATGAAAGTGTACAAGATGGGAAATATCATTGAGAATTAGATGATTGAAATCCTAATTCAACCAGAAGAAACAAAAGAGGAGTTAAGGAAAACCCTAAAGAGAATAATATAAATAAATATTCAGCAAAATTATAATAAATACATAGAATTTTATATTGAAGGACTATTGGATAGTGGAAAGATTGCTAACAATAATGTGCTAATCTTATATTGGTTTTGACAAGTGAGTGTCTATACACTTGATTCATTTACTTAGTTCATGCCAAACAAGTAACATATGTCGAGCACAACATGTAAGTTAGAGCATGTTGAGTAAATAGTGTGTGCCAAGTCAGTCATGTGTTTAATCATTCAAGTCTTGAGTAAATATTATGTGCTAAGTAATTCAATTTTTGAGCAAGTAGTGCATGCTAAGTCATTCAATTGATGAGTGACAACATTGAAGTCATAGTTAGTGCTAAGCACCAAGGATTTTGGATCTTGAGTAACACAATTTTGACATAATTGTTTGTATTGGAATAAACTACTATGTAAACTGATTTTGAGCTAACTTAAGGATTAATTTACAATCTTTTTTTGATAATGATGAATCTTAAGTGTGAATCCATGTGTATTACATGCATCCAATCAGGTAAAGGAAAGCTTTAAGAAGCAATATTGGTGAATCACAACCATTGATTTATACCTAACCATAAGTCACCTAAGTCCTCTTAAGGAGGACAAACCCTAAACTTTTATGAATGATCAAAGAGAGAGAAGGAGAGTTTGCAAGCACAAATGGAACATTCATGGTGACCAAGGTATTACAATTTGGGTTACACTACAAAATTAGTTAAAAGGAGAACAAAGGAAGGAAACAATGGATAGTAGAGAGACATTTGATTAGAAAGGATCAAGTACACATCAGCATAGAGGTGATCTAACATCCAACAATAGAGTGCTAATTGCAGGATCATTGTTAAGACATTCTAACATATCAGATAAATCTCTTAATAGAGTAGTCCTAATAGGTTGTATTGAAATCATCTAACAAGGTGTTTACTTAATTGTGAGTTGAATTCCTTTAATCAGGCATACTTCTAATAGGGTTTTGAAATCCTTTAACAGGGTAAGACCTAACAGTCTATGTAAGCTTTTAATAGGGTAGACCTTTCACAAGATAGATCATGTTTCATGATCAAACATTGTAAACTTCATTGGATACACTTTATTACTATAGTAGTGAATATTTGTGGGTGTCATCCCCACCCCAATTTTACCTTCTCATTGGAGGGTTTACTGGGTAATCATATATTGTGTCATACATGTGTGAATGCTTAATTGTTTACATACTTTAAATGTATATGCTTTATATGTTATTTTAGTTTCCTTGTTTAAATGATGAGATGGATGTATGGTGAATGTTTTATGGCTAAAAATTTTAAGCATTGATTCACCCCCTCTTAGATTTTACCTTTCATATTGTAATTCCAAAAATTGGTATCAAAGCTAGGTTCTCTAAAAGTGAATCTTTATAGCTTTGAGGAAAAATCTTGGAAATGGAAGTCTACAAGTTGGGAAAGATTATTAAGAACCAAGAGATTGAGATAGAACTCATTTTGCATCAGTTGAATGAATCAAGAGAAGATCTAACAAAATTATTAAGAAGAAGGAAGGAAATTTCTATTGAAAGATTGACACACAATACAATGAGATTGATACTACTAAACTATTTGATAATGGAAACTCTAATGAATTTGATGCAGCAATTACAGATCTAATGGAAAAGAATAGAACTCTAGCTGAAGAGATCAAAAATCTTAAGATAGAGCAAGAATCACTAGCCATATTACTATGTGAGGTGACCGAATAGAAAAAGAAAGCTATGGAAGACAAAGTCATGATTAAAGATGACTAAAAGGTTTTGACCACCAAACTAGAAGAGAGATCATTAGAGGTAACTATGATTGCTCACATGCAATTGGAAACAATGAATCAAGTCATGATTTCTAATCATGAAATAAATAGTAAAGACATTGAGATCACAACACTAAAGTTGTAGAATGAATAGTTGTACAATGATCTGAAAGGGGAAAAGATGTTTGTTGAAAGCTTTAATAAACCTAGTGAAGCCATCAAGTACTTCAAACAATTGATGAGATCCCCTAGTTCTAACAATGATACATTTGGATTGGGATACACTAGTTCTATAGAAGGAGAATCATCCAAAAGTGTTGAAGAAAAAAGTAACAAAGGTAAGAACTCCAAACATACTTGTCATAATTGTGGAAAGATATGACATACTATTAATGTTTGCAAGAGAAAGACTGTAAGTCAAAATGTTAAATAGAAGAACATGGGTCACTACCATATGTGCAACAAACAAGGTCATCAGACACATCAATTCAAAACCAAGACCATGCACACTCAAAGATTTAAAGGATACTATTATAACTATCAAAAGTATGGACATAGAGCCTTTGAGTGCAAATCCAAATCCAACTAGTCATCAAAAAAGAAAACAAAGGTAAAGAACAATGGAAACTCTTGTAATGGGGATATCATACAAGGTATAGTTGTCACTATTGTCAAGAGTATGGAGATGTTCCTAAGAACTATATTAGAACACATTTTAGAAGTGATTACAAAAGGTGGTTGAGTCAAACCACATGTTTTAGTTGTTTGAAGACTAGTCACATAAGTAGATATTGTCCAAAAAAGTCAAAGACACCAACTTGTCAGTTCAAAAAGGAAAAGGCGAGGTAGATATTGACAATATCAAAGATGAGATGAACAAGACATAGAAGAGAAAGGAAGATTGTAGCACATCAAGTGTAGATGGGATCACTTCACCCAATGGGTTAGGTGATCACACCTCATCAAATTAAGCATGGAAGAGGTATGTGGGACAAATATTTAAAGGATATACCATACATCAATTCCAAGGATTTATTTTTGAAAAAATTGCATATGCATGAGTAAAGATGCAAACTATTATTAGGAATCAAGAATAAATCTTTAGGATTTTGTCAATTTTTGTGTCACTATCGAGTGTGAAAAGTTTCATATGGTTTCTGAGTAAATTGTTAGTTAATGTTGAGCTAAGAAAACTTGTTAGTTAATGTCAAGCTCATAGTGCTTGCAAATCATATGGAAAGACACATGGATTTTGAGTGAGCCATAAATTTGATTGATGTCGAGCTTATAGTTGTGTAAGCACTTAGCATTGAATGCAGTGTTTTAAGGGCTATTTGATTGATTTCTTGTTCATTTGACATAATTAAAATTCAAAGAAGAACATAAAGAGCTAAAGACAATATGGAGAATTTTATCTAAGTGTATGTAGGATATTTAAATAGCTATTTGACATCATTTTAGTAGGACTCATAAGGTATTTATCATGTGTCAAGCTACACAGTTTCAAATTTCACAAACCCTTGTTTCATGTAATGGTGTCTAGTTCATCAATAGCTAAAGGTGTAGAGCGAAAAGAGGTTTAAAATGTTCAATTGAATAGCAATGAAATCAAACAACCTATTTTCAAGGCTATCCCAGATATAGCTTATAAGAAGGATCCCTCTAGTGTGTTGTCTATGATACCACTACAAGTCTTGATGATTCAAGATGTTAGGAATTGTTAGTCATTCAAGATTGGAAGCATAGGTGATATGGAGATATGGGAAACATATGAAAAACTATATGAAAATAGAACATTGAAGGAATAATTTAAAGTTGTTGAGAAGAAAGGGTTAACTCGTGCCCTAGATTTCCCCAACATCTTCAAAATAGAGTAGATTAAGATTGTTTTGAGTAGAATTTATGATAACTCTATATGGTTAGGAAATGGGCCAGTAAAAATCACAAATAAGATTGTTCATAGGCTAATAGGGTATCCAACCCTAGATCAGCCAAAGACCATGAGAAATGAATCAAATTAAGGAAATAATTGAACAAGGATTAGGGGCTATGTAGAATAAAAGAGGTATGGCAAGTGATACTATCATAGATCCTCTGATAACTTTTGCAGTAAGAGTCATAACACACAAGTTTTGTCATTCTAGCAAGATTAAATAGTGTAGCTTGCATTGTAATGGATATGGACTACAAAACTGTGAAGAAGGATCATACTTATGATCTTGCCAAGTTACATTTGCAACAATTGATTGAGAATTTGGGAGCTATAAGGAAGACCAAGAGTGCATAGTGTAAATTCAAATATATTCTAGTATGTATTTTCTTTTATGTGCAGAATACATTTCTTACATTTGGTAAGGTTGCATGGAAGGTGAATAGATCAATTACAATTTAAATAGGAGAATTTATTGAGTAATTAGGTGATAACTTTGAGTCAATGATGACTATTTATTTTGAAGATTTTAAGCAATCAATGTTTGCTTCTTAGTTGATACTGATTTCACATATGCACAAGCAACAATTCCTAGCATAAGATGGCTAAGGCCATTAGGGTATGAAATAAATGTTGACAAAGCCTCTATACCAATCACAGCATCATTTGCAGAAGAAGTGGACAAAGAAGAAACAAATTTTGGAAATTATGACTTGGCCAAATCAAAGATCACTATGTAGTTGAAGATTGCTTCTATGATAAAAAAATTTTAAAAAAATTGGTGAAGAAACTAAAAGAAAAATTTGGTGAAGGAGTGGGGGAAGAAGAAGAGCAAGATGATGAAGAAGAAGAGAAAATATAGGCTCAAGAACCACTGGCATTAACACAAGGTTAGGGAGAAGACCAATAAGAAGAGGAAGAATAAATTATAGAAGGTGCCAAGGAAAAAGAAGCCAATGAAGCACCTATAACTACTAAGAAGAAAAAGGGGAAAGAAAAGGCTAAAGTAGTGAATAAACCAAAGAAGGTTACTAAACCTAATCAGCCCAAACCCATAGAACCTACCACAAGGGCTAATACAAGAGTTACTGCATAGAAGGCTAAAGAAGCGGCCAAGCCTAAGGAGAAGAAAAATGAAACACAAAAGAGACAGAGGAGGAAGACTAAATCGGATGACAATAGCCAATTTCAAGTGGTGAGTCACATTCCTTCTTTAGTTTTAGATCATTTATGTAAGAACATTAGAAACAATGTTGATTTATTAGGTTTCTCTCACATTGAGTTTGAAAATCTTGGGAAAATTGAGAAGAATTAAGTTGAAGAGGCAATATATGCCATGATGGCTATATTAAAAAATACTACTCTAGAACTTGCCAACTCCATACCTAAAGGTTTTAATGATAGAGTTGAGCAAAAATGGCATTATTTCTCAAGTTATGCTAGAACTTAGTAAGTCCAAAATTTCTAAAGCCATTAAGAAGTACATTTTAAGATTTGTGCCAAAATATAAGGCATTCAACATACTATAGAACAACTTAAAGGATGTCATACAAAACTCCAAACAAATGTGGAAGTTAATATATGGATTGTTAGCATCAAGAGAAGCTGACCAGACACCTATTGAGGTAGGAGAGGATGAAGAAGATGATAATGAACAAGGCACAATTGAGGAAGGCACTAATATGAATATTGATAACTAGGCACTAGTTGAGGAAAAGTAGCAAACAGAATAGAGTCTACAAGATACACAAATGCTAAGTGCCAGCCCTCTACAGGTGACAAGTATAAACACTAAAACTATCAAAGTAAAGGATGTTTCTAATACTACTGCTTAGAACATCAATCCCCTTACAAAGGATGATTTGAAAAGAATACTTGTCCAATCCACTCTCCAGGCCAAACTATGTGACAACCCTGTACTGGTAAGTATAGATGAAATTCAAAAGGCAGAAACAATAACTACAAGGGAGGAAGTAAAAACACAAGAAACATCTTTAATCACTCCTCAAGTCACAAGTGTACAACCTTCAAAACCTTTAGTGGTATATCAAATGAAGGAGACAGCAAGTTTCACTATCTATACATATATGAAAGACACTCCAGTCTCAATGAATGTCCAAGAAACTAAAAAAGATAAGGATGAGACAGTTGGAGAAGACAAGATAGAAATACCAGAAAATGATGGGACTCAAGTCCAAATAGGTCAAGTAGATGCACTTGCACCTCTAGCACAAGATCAAGGTGCAACTGGAACTACAGAGGTAGAAAAGGACAAGACTAAGGAGACTAGTTTGACACCCAAGCCAAAGGAGCTACTAGTTATTGAAATACTAGTGACATTACCAAAATTAGGTACTCCTTTTAGCCAACCTCTTTGAAAGTAGAGCATAGAGGTGACTCCATTATAATTTTTAGTATCGAGTCCTAGCTCATCTAAGGTTGAAGAGGTATTTACTTATGGAGATATTAGCCTAGATGAAGAGATTGTATTGCCTAAATTTAATTTGGCAACAATCACAATTGAGTAGATGGATATATTACAAGAGGCCCTAGCAAACTAGAAACATCAAGAATTACTCACTAAGTAGAATAGGCAAAAGAAAGCTTTGATTGATATCAAAGATATTTTCTTAGATGCATTCAGTCTACCTACTCCAAATGAAACAAAGCCCATCATTGAACAATTAACCAATATAGTGGAAAGAGTTAGTGACACAGACCTGGATACTAATGTCAAACTATTAGAATGGTTTAAAAAGAAGTTTCAAAACAAGTTGAATGAGAAGATATCCAATGGTATTTCACTAACACAAGTTGAGCTAGCCACCAAGATAGATAGTGTGAAGAAGGTACTAGAAAACATTTTCTTTCTGTACACCAAACTATGTAATTCAGCACTCTTCACACAAGAGGTAAAGAATCACATCTTGAGTTTGGAAAGCCAAATGCAATCATCTGGTACAACATTGCCCATGTCTCCAAGTCAATGTGAGAAACACTTTAGGAACCTCTTACAATCTTAGAGTTAGCTAGCATCATTACAAGTAAATGAAGCCAAAATAAGGGTTAAATTGATCAACATCCAATCGACATTGACTCCTCACATGGAGATTTTACATAAGGAACTAGGCTATGCAGAAACACTTATGAAGAAAGACCCCAATCTTTCTACATTACATGGCTTAGTCCACCTTGCTGCCAAGTTGGCCATCCAAATTAAGTCTTTGTAGGTAGCTTGTGATAATTGGGATGTTGCTCTTAAAATACTTGAGGTCCATAAATACTTTTTGAATAAATACACTATTAGTGTATAAACCATTGACATCAGTGTCAAAAAGGAGGAGTAAGAGCAATGGGGGAACAAGAAAGCCAAGCAAAGAATATATCTATACTCAAGGGGGAAATGCAAAAATTAGTTCTGACAAGAACAAAGGAAGAGTATCAATTGATACAGAGTATAGTATAGAACAGATTAAACAACTCGGGAGGAGTTAAGAAATTTTGAGGTATAAGTCATGTATTGCATAATCTTGAAATTGTGTATAGAAGCTAAATAAATATCTATGTTATGATCGTAAGGATAAGATCATTAATGCATGACCAAGAGTTTTTGACACTCATGTCAAAGGGGGAGATTATTAATCTCAAATTGGTTTTGACAAGTGAGTGTCTATACACTTAATTCATTTACTTAATTCATGCCAAACAAGTAACATTTGTCGAGCACAACATGTAAGTTAGAGCATGCTGAGTAAATAGTGTGTTCCAAGTTACTCATGTGTTGAGTCATTTAAGTGCTAAGTAAATAGTATGTGCCAAGTTATTCAATTGTTGAGCAAGTAGTGCATGCTAAGTCATTTAGTTGTCGAGTGATAGCATTAAAGTCATAGTTAGTGCCAAGCACTAGGGACTTCAGATGCTGAGTAACATAGTTTTGACATAGTTGTTTGTATTGGCACAAACTACTATGTAAACTAATTTTGAGCTGACTTAAGGAATAATTTATGATCTTTTGTTGATAAGGATGAATCTTAAGTGGGAATCCCTATGTATTACATGCATCCAATCAAGTAAAGGGAAGGTTTAAGTGGCAATATGGGTGAATTGTAGCCATTGATTCATACCTAACCCTAAGTCACCTAAGTCTTCTTAAGGAGGAAAAACCCTAAAAATTTTATGAATGATCAATGAGAGAGAATGAGAGTTTGCATGCATAAATAGGACATTCATGGTGACCAAGGTATTATGATTTTAGTTACATTATAAAATTAGTTAAAAGGAGAACAAAAAAGGGAAATGGTGGATAGAAGAGAAACATCTTATCAGAAAGGATCAAGTACACATCAATATAGAGCTGATTTGATATCAAGCAATAGATTTTTAATCATAGGATTATTGCTTAGATATTCTAGTAGGTGAATTAGTTAAATGTCTTAACAAAGTAGTCCTAACAAGCTATATTGAAATCCTTTAACAAGGTGCTTAATTAATTGTCAGTTGAATTCTTTTAAGCAGGCACACTTCTAATAGGGTGTTGAATTCCTTTAACAGGGTAAGACCTAACAATCTTTGTAAGCTTTTAGTAGGGCAGACCGTTCACAAGGTAGATCATGTTTCATAATCAAACATAGTAACCTTCATTGGATAAACTTTATTACTATAGTAGTGAAGATTTGTGGATTTCATCCCCACCCCAATTTCATCTTCTCATTGGAGGGTTTTTGGGTAATACTAGCTTGTGTCATACATGTGTGAATGCTTACTTATTTACATACTTTAGATGTATATGCTTTACATGGTATTTTGATTTACTTGTTAAATGATGAGATGGATGTATGGTGAATGTTTTATGGGTAAAATTTTTAAGCATATATTCACCCCCAACCCACCCCTCCTCCCCCTCAAAGTTTACCTTTCCTATTATAATTCCAACATAATGAAGCAATGACAAAATTGTTAGGGAAGAATAGTGCATTAGTGAAAGAAGTAAAAGATCTTAAGATAGAACAAGAAATTCAATTAGTTACACTCTGTGAATAAATTGAAAAAAAAAAAAAAAAAAAAAAAGGAAGTAAAGCTCCTAGCAGAAGAGGACAAAAGGAAGATGACTAAAAAACTTGAAGAAATATCATTTGAAGTCCATAAGATTACAAACAACTAGCTAGACATAATAAATTAGTTGGTAATTGCAAATCAGTAAGCAAATAGAAAAGATGTGGTGATCACAAATTTGAAGCTACAGAATGAGAAATTAAAAAGTGAGTTAAGGAATGAAAATGAATTCATGGAGAGAATGAAAAACCGAATGAAACAATGAAGCAATTTTAAGACATGATAAACTCACCTAGAACAAAAGACACCTCTAGACTTGGATACAACAAGCATTCTTCATCTACTAAACAAGGAGAATCATCTAAGAGTAGAGAACATAGGAATGTAAAATCAAAAGAAAAATCTACATGTCATTACTATGGGGAAATTGGTCATATAAAAAACATTTGTAGGAGAAAAGATGGTAAGAAAATTCCAAAGCCTAAACCAAGTGGTAATTATTTTAAATGCAAGAAAGAAAGATATCAAGCTCATGAATGTAGATCAAAGAACAATGACTCAACTAGGAAAACATGTAAATTTCAAAGTCATTGCTATAATTGTCAAAATTATGGACATAGAGCTCATGAATGCAGACTTAAGAAGAAGTCAAATTGGTCACCAAAAAAACAAACTCAAATAGCAAGGAAAGGAAATTCCTACAATTAGAATTACAATACATGGTACAATTGACACTATTATGGAGAATATGGACACATTCTAGAGAATTGCATCAAAACACATTTCAAAGGAAATTAAAAGAAATAGTTAAATGGAGAGATAAAATGTTTTCATTGTTTTAAAGTTGGACACATCAATAGGAACTGCAAAACCAGAATACCAGCACCAACACTAGCACCAAGCAATAGAAATGAAAAACTTAAAGGAAAGAAAACATGGATAGAGATAGTAAGAGATGGAAGTAGTAAAAGCAGAAGAAAATGAGATTACCCAATCTGATGGATCAGGTGATCAAACCATATGTCACTAAAGAAAAATAGGTATGTAGAAATTGTATAATCAATGTTATATTTTACATTAGTTCCTAGTATAGAAGTGATGCAAAGTCATATCTACATAAATGAAGATGTACTAATAACTGTTAGAAATTGAAAGTCATATAGTACCAAGCACTAGTAGTACAATCTATATTGACAGAGCCTTGTAGTATATATTGAGTTATCAAGGAAGATTACATACTGACAAAATGAATAGGTTATGACCAAGTGAATAACCTTGATTGAGCCAAAGTACAGATTGAGCTATATATCATACACCAACCAAGTACAAAGACATTAATTACAAACCTCAAATTGAAAGATCGAAGGTATTTATCAAATCTAATGATTAATTTGCACCCACCAAGCATTCAAAGAGTTCACAAGAAGATTTAAAGGTGATCAAAGTGATTTCTGTGACTAAAGTAGAGAATCTCAGAAGATTATCAGAAAATTTGTGAAGCAAAGTAAGTATCATTCTTAGTGCCCAGCTAAAATATTCACTGAAGATATTTGTGAAAGTTTTATTTAAAACCCTAGTTGAAAATTGCATCTAGAAGTGAAACGGTGAAGGATAGAAGTGCTCAAATTATTAGGATTGATAAGAGTTTCCAATCAAACTTGAGAATTTCAGTGAATATTGATAACATTATTAATGAAATGGGAGTTTTAATAGAAAATCCACCTAGATTCTTGACTGTGCAAAGCCTAAGATTATACTATCAATAAAAATTTGGAGAAATTGGAGATTTTGAAATAAGGGTAGGTTATGAGAAGCTATGTGTAAATGGAAACCTAAAGGAAAAATACAAGATCATTATAGAGAAAGGGCTTACCCATGCCCTAGGTTTTCCTAAATTTTCACGGTCAAATGGATCAAGATTGTGCTCAACCAAGTTCATGACATGAAAATTTTTTGGAAGGTGGGCCAATCAAAATTAACAAAGCAATCATTTGCATGGTAACTGGATACCCTACATTGGATTGACTGAAGAGAATAATGAGAGGAATGAATAATGAGGTTGAAAACTTGACCATGGAAAAGTGGAATGGTAGTGGCATCTCAATTGATGGGATCGAGGATCCATTAATTAAATTTTTTGTTCATGTGATTGCACAAAATTTTTATCAATCAAGCAGATTGAACAATGTGCGTTGTGTTGCAATTGATTTATGCTACAAATAGTGAAGAAAGATCATTCATATGATCTTTCCAAGCTACATTTACACCAACTTATAGAGAATATAGAGGTAGTGATAAAAGCAAAGAACACATCTTGTAAGTTTGGTTCACTACTAGTTTACATATTTTTCTATATATAGAATGATTTTTCTACCATTGGAACAATTGGATAGGATAAGAATAGGACTACTATGGAGCAATTGAATGACATAATAAATAGATTAGGAGAGAATATTGAGCTAGTAATGGATAACTACTTTGAGAATTCAAATTTAAAATGAAGAATGAAATGATAATTCCAAAGTTAGTACAGATAAATATTATGATGAAATATGTTTCATTATAGACATAGATTTTGTGTATGCATGGGCAGTTTTACACAAATTTCTCCTGCAAACTTCTCACTTTCTTCATCATTTCCTCCAAATATAATGTCATCAACAAATATTACCAAAATCTTTAAACCATCATCAGTTCCATTCCAATACAAATTACTATCTACCATACCTTTGCTATATCTGAGCTTTGTCAAATGCTTGTCTAACCTTGTATATCAGGTTCTAGGTGCTTGCATCAATCCATACAATGATTTCCTCAATCTGCATACTATGTCCTTATCATTTGTCAAAGGAACATTCTTTAGGCTACTCAATGTATACCTCTTCTTCAAATTCTCCTTTTAGAAATGTTGACTTGACATTCATCTGATATACTTTGAATTTCTTTTGTGCTACATGTGCTAAGAATAATCTTATTACTTTTATTCTAGCCACTTGAGCACAAATCTCCTCATAATATATTCCTTCTTGCTATGAGTAACCTTTACATACCAATCTTTCTTTGTTTCTTAAAAATTTTCCTTACTCATTCATCTTGTTCTTGAATACCCATTTGGTTCCTATCACATTCTTGTCTACTAATCTAGGGACCAGTTCCATGTTCCATTCTTTTCTATCTAATCCAATTCCTCTTTCATAGCTTGTTTCTAGTAATCATATTTTGATGCTTCATCTATATTCTTAGGTTCAACTTGAGATATCAAGCATAGTTCTTCATTCACTTTGCTCCTTGTCATCACATCTTTGTCTTTTCTTTTGATGATCTATTTAGATGTGTGATTCTTTATCATGTTCTTTTATGAAGTAGAAGTTGATATCTCAACTCTTGGTTCTACTGAAGGTTCTAAGCATTGTCCCTACCTTGGCTCTCCTTCATTCTAAAAATTATTTTTAGTCTTAAGAAATATCTCATCATTCCTTGGCTTAGTAATAACATCATCATCTAAATTGTGATCAACTATTCTCTCTTGTATTATGAACTTCTCATCAATTCTCATATTTTCACTTTCCGTAATAGTCACCAAAGTTGTTTCTTTTGATATAATTTTTTCATTAACTAATCTAAACTCATTAGCACAGCCTTTCAAGGATCTTTTCATACTTTGTCTAAATTCCTCAACTTTATCAAAAAGTAGACTCTTTCTAGCTTTTCTCAATCTCTTAGGACATGTACTTGAAAAATGACCAAACTCTTTACATGTCCAACAAACAAAAATTTTCATACCTTTAGGTTCTCTCTTTGTAAGTAGATCAATATCTTCCTTTATGTTTTTATCATATTTTGTTCTAGATCTATCTTTTCTTGTGCTACTATTCCTTTGTATACATTACAAGGATTCTAGATTTGTAAACTCAATACTCTACTCTTTACACAAATCTGATAACTCACCAAGAATTTCCAGAACTCGTGTGTCAAAATTTCTTCTATTAGATGTAGGACTACCTTCTCTGAATATGTTTTCCATGGATCTCCCAAAGATGTTAAACTTTTTCTTTAAGGACCTGATGCTCTGATACCAATTGTTAGAAACAATAGTCCACCAAGATAACTAGGGGGGTGAATCAGTTATCTAACAATTAAAAAATTTGTTTTCTTTAAATAAACTTAATCATTCAACCAAAGTAAACAAAAATCCTACAAAGATGCACATAGAAAATTACACCAAATATGTTGACTGGGGAAACCCTTGATTAGAGGGAAAACCCTAGTGGGAATGATGCCCACAAGATTATGTACCAATATAAATATTCCTTGTTAGAGGATGGACCCTATTAGGAGTCTATTAAAACATTTAGTACAATGAGTCCCTATTAGGAGACTTTGAATCCCTATTAGGAGATTCCAACCCTATTAGGAGTTGTGCCAACCCTATTAGGAGTTGCGGTGTAATGTATCCAAGAAGAGCCCACTGCTCAGACATGGAATTTCAACTACAAGAAGAGCTCACTGCTCAAACAAGTAATTTAATATTAAAATCCATTTTCCTTTATCCTATCAACTAGACCAATCACTATTAGACCTTGTAGACTAGGTCATGAACCTCATATCCAAATACCAAACCTTAGATCACTCGGTAAAACCTCAGCAATGAAGTTTCCTTCACTTTTGTACTGCTCTACTCAACTTCACATTCTACACTCTCTACTATTTATCATTAATTAACATTACATTCATTAAATACCATGATAAAGGAAAATTCCCTTCCTTTATAATAAGTCCATAAAATAATTCCCTGAGTTGGTTGTTAGACCTTCTCAATTAATTATTATAAGACCACATTAAGAACACGTTACACTTAGTGATAACCTTAATATTTTTCCTTGCAACTTGAATAAATTTCCATACATTCAATATTATGATGAGCAAGCTTATCCACATCATCCTTAACATGTCTTCTCCATTTCCTCAACCTTGATCCTCAAGATATCAAATCTGTTAAGAGATATAACAATTTTACCAGAACATGCCTCTTTAAACTCTATCTCAGAATAGACATCACCAAAAATTTCATAACTTCTTCTAGACTTATCCTTTCTACTTCTGATGTTAACTACATATGCTAGATACTAAAAAGTACCTCCCATAACCTTGGGTAGTTATCATGCTCAACTAGTTGTCCATACCAACTTGATCTTTCATTGTTCTTCTATCAAATACCATAGAAGATATAAAAAATGTTATGTTGACATCAATGAAAAACTTAGTCATGAATGTAACATATCATCATCAAACCAATCTCCCAAAAAATTCCCTATGAGGTAAATGTGGATGATGTAATGGTAGCAGTTACTAATTGATGCTAGTGTTGAGTGTTTTGGCACATACAAGATTGTTGTTGCCGAGATGACTACTAAATCTAGCACACTAAAGGTAGGTAAGAAAAGGAAAAGGAAAGTTGTCAAGGCTAGTAAGAAAGAATAAGGAGAAGGGTCTAGAAAACCCTTAGAGGCTAAGGAATGAAAAGGAAAAAATCTTACAGTTGTCAAGCCAAGGGCCATGAAACAAAAGAATATTGTTATAATTGAAGCCAAGGTGCAAGAAGACCTAAAGAAGGACATACAAGAAATGGTGACACCTCAGAGGTCAAAGAGAAAGGTGATCATCACTAGAAAAAGGTTAATACAGCCTCCTACCAAACTACTAATAAGAAGTCCATTAAAGAGGAGGAAATCGACTAAAGTCCAAGCAAAGTCAAGGAAATTGTTGATTGTTGCACAAGAGGAGTAATATGAAGAAAAGACCAAGTTTGATGAGACTACCAAACTTCAAGTAGTGAGAGACTCCCTCTAATGACTATGGATCAGGTATGTGTAAAACTAGTAGAATCAAAAAGCATAATGGGATTCAAAGACATTCAATATGATTCTTTGTATAATGATGATCAAGTTAAGCTTGAAGGTGCAATGATTGATATGATGATCAAGTTTAGGCACACACCCCTAGAATGGAGAACTGGTTATCCAATGGGATTGTACAAAAGAGTGGATGCCAAGTGGAAATGGGCATTATCCACTGAAAATCAAATAAGAGAAATAACATTGGCACAAATTATGTTAGATATAGGGAAGACACACATGTATATAGCCCTTAAAGATTTTGTTAAGAAGTTTATGCTAACAGATAGGGCATACAAAGTTTTGATGAATAAAGCTCATGAAGTTGAGAAAGATATCATTTTTTTATGGAAAGAAGCATTTGGAGTGCTTACTCCATCTCTAGAGGTGAGGGAAGGTCGAGATGCTATTGAATTCAAAGATGAATACAAGAAGGAAATGGCCAAGGTGATAAAGGAGATTTAGCAACTTGTTAGTGAATATGATAAGAAAGACTTGGTAACAATTGAAGATGACATTGACACCCCTCCACCTAATCCAAGCATACTAATAGAAGAAGAGATTCAAGGTTTAAATATGGACTCAAGAAAACTCTGTACCAACCCAATTTTGCTATAGATAGCTAAATATCTAGAACTTAAAGTCAAGAAGACTGATGATGTTGATTCACATCAATTGTCGAGGATAAAAGTGTCAAGAAACTTGGTAAGGAATTAATTCTATATGTGCCACCAACTTATATGCTACTTTTGCAAAAGGTTACAAATTTTGAGAAATATTCTTACACTCAATCAGTAGAAGATGAAATAAAATATAAAGGGAAACAAGCTACTCAATCTTTTATTCAACTATTGAGTGCAAAGGTTGTAGAACTAAACAATTGTGACACCTATGCAATAGGTGATTTCTACACCAATGCAGTAACCAAATGTGAGATCAAGTGAAAAGGGGAAGTAATTGAAACTATCACTGCCAAGTGATTCGCCCTCCAGATACTAGGATGTGACTCATGTAGATGAGGAAGATGATGAGTTAGTGAACCTTAATGATATAATTATGTTATCTACACATGATTTGAATAATCTTACATTAGAGAAAATAGAAGAATTGCAAATCTTGTTGAGTTGTAAGGAAAAACAAGAAAATCTAAGTAGGGAGTAGAAGAGAAGAAATGTACTTCATACTATCAAAGATATTTTTATAGATGCATTTGGAATCAAAGATGTGAATAATAAGCATACAATTTTGGATCATCTAGTGTATATAGTTGATAATATTCAAACAAATGATATAGAGTCAAATGAGAATTAATTATAATGGTCCAAAAGAAAAATGGAGCATAGAGTAGTGTAGAAAGTCTCATAGGAACTTATGCAAAGGCAAGCTGAGATTTATACATCTATTACATAGTTGGAAACAATTTTGAAGACCATCAATTCTTTATATTTAAAATTGTGTGATATAGATTTCTTTACTACATATTCTACACACTCATTAGAGCTATTGCATATGGATATAAGAGAAAATGTTATTACTTTGGGCAAGAACACAAGTTCAAGCTCATCCTCTTATTATGAACTAAAATTCAATTAGAAGAGGTTAGCCAAGCTCATGGCTAGAAATACAGAGATAAGGTACAAGTTGACATTGATTCAACTTCAATTATTGCCTCATATAGAGATAAGTAAGAAGGTAATATCTATTGTTAGAGATATTTCCAAGAAACGGACACATTTTTCCAATATTAAAGAATTCATTGATCTAGCTATTGATCTAGAAATTCAATTTTAAATTTTGGAATAGGTACTAGAGAGATGGAATAAATGCTATGCCAATATTGTGGCAAGTCATCAACAATTCTTTGAAAGGTATCAGCTAATCTTAACAGCCCCAAGATCCATCAGTGACAAAAATAAGGGGGAATAAATATAATGGGGGAATGAGAATTATTATGATGGGAAATGAAGATGATATATGAGGATATAAAAGAATAAGACAAGGATAGTCAATATGCAGATCAAAGATCAAATATTAGATGTGATCAAATTTTACTAGATCAAATTTTGCTATAGGCCTTCTGGATCTCCTCAACCATATGCTCCTACTTCTTCTAACCCATCTGATCCAAGTTGTTGAAGCTAATATCCATAGTCTATTGGAAATAGAGATGTAGTAACTGAGAGGGGAGGGGTGAATCAGTTACCACAAAAATAAATCCACAAGTCCTTAGATGTCTTAAAATATAGTTTTTGCTAATACTTGGTAACCACACAAATAAATGTTGAAACTTGATAGATGTTCTGTTAACTTATTAAGCATTTAAAGTGATTAACATGCATGCATAAAGAAATAACATGAACACAAGAGACACTAGATTTAACGTGGAAACCCAATTTGGGAAAAACCACCAAGTAACTAGTTACCAATTTTAACTCTTCTGAAGTGAGCCCTATTAGGAGCCAACCCTATTAAAGGTTACAAAACACACTATTAGGTGTGACCCTATTAGAGGATTTAATCACCCTATTAGAAGTGGCTTTGTCAGAGGTCTTTAGAACAATTCAACTGAATTGTCACCTTGTTAGAGGATTTACAAAATGGTTGTTAAACCAACTTTGTTAAGAGATTTTGAATTAGTGTTACAATGATTAGAAAGCAACAATGGAGTGATCTGAAATATATGCAACTTATCTTTACTGAATACAGATCTCTATTCTGCTTTACTAGATCCTCACTGATCAAATATAACTTTGCAGCTCCATAAGCATATCTAATCCTTCTTCAAAATTCACTCATATATTCAATATTCACTCATTCCATATCCATACATTCACACTCTTATGCATCCAAACTCTTACATCTTATGAATTAACAACTTGACCTTTCATATATACCTTACAAATTGTCAAGTCGGCTCAATTACAAGTTACAACAACTAAAAAACATAAATCAGTTGGCTGCAAACATTGCACAAAATAATTAAACTTAATTCTTTAGAATAATAAAATTCTTTGCTACTCAACCCAGCTCGGTGACCACTACTCTAGAATAGTTTCCCCAGTGTTAACCAAGTGAAGCTCGGTAATCACTGCAAACCTTGCAACTTCCTTCGAAGACTGAGTTAACTCGGTAAACACTGACCTTCCTTCATTTTTCGAGTTAGCTTGGTAAAAGATAACTTTCTTTTTGATGACCGAGTCAACTCGGTAGACATTATCTTTCCTTTGTTAACCTTGGGAGCTTGGTTAACATTAACTTTCTACTATAGAATCCTTTGATGCCTGAGTGAGCTCGGTAAGAGCTAACTTTCCTTTGTGCTATTTAGGAACATTCGGTAGACACTGTAAATTGCTTTGTTGATCGTTTGAGCTCGGTAGACTCTGTCTGATGGCTGATATGACATTTGTGTAACATCAAAGACAATACACAATTAACAATTGTATCCAACAATCTCCCTCTTTGGCATTGATGGCAACACAACATGTCATAGCAGAATGAAATTTGAAAACAAGTCTTTCTCTTATATGGCAACACAATATGTCAACATAAAAATTCTTCTTCTAAGATAGAAAAACTCTCCCTCTTACAGTAATCTCCCTCTATGAAGGAATTACATAGCAAACTCTTTTATCTTAAACAAATTTTAGAGAGATATGATAGTAAAACTCTCCCTCTTTGACAACGCATGCCAAAGACAACTCAACTCAAATGAATTTTAGTGTACCTTTAGTACTGATTCATATGCAATATTTCTTGGTTATGCTGCATGAACTGATAGATCTTCAACCTGGCATGAGTTGATGCATCACCAAAACTTTATTTTAGTGAACTTCAAATAGGGGAGTGACCCCTAACTTACCTCTTAGATATAGGAATGCATGTGAATATGTCAACAATTTGTTCTTTTGTATGAACATATTCCAATCTGATCTCCTTATCTTGCACCAATTCTCTGACAAAATGATGTTTTATTACAATGTGCTTGGTTTTGGAATGCATCATTGGATTCTTAGATATATTAATTGCACTTGTATTATCACAAAACATAACAACTGGTTCTTTGATTTCCATCTTCATGCCTTCCAACAACTGTTTAAACCAAACAATATTAGAACAGTTTACTATTGCAGCAACATACTCTGCCTCTGTTGTAGATTGAGATGTACAATTTTATTTTTTGCTTGTCCAAGAAACCAACCTCTTTCCAAGAAAGAATGCACCTCCACTTGTACTTTTTCTATCATTAAGGTTTCCTGCCCAATCAGCATCAGTAAACACTGTCAAATCCAAATTACCTCCAAACTTATACCATAAACCATACTCTTCAGTTCCTTTCAAATATCTCATTATTCTTTTGATTTCCATAATATGATTTTCTCTTGGTTTTTCTAAAAATCTTGCTACAATACCAACTGCAAGGGCAATATCTGACCTAGTATGAACTACATACTGCAACTTTCCAATCATAGATCTATACAATGTTTGATCTACTTCTTTTGATTCATCTTCCTTGGTAAGTTTTAATCTGGTTTACAATCTTCCATTCCAAAAAAAATCAATATCTCCTTGATGTATTTTGATTGAGTGATGTAGATACCATTTTTATTCTATTGAATTTGAAGACCAACAAAGAATTTGATCTCACCAAACATAGACATTTCAAATTTCTTGTTCATTTGTTTTGAGAATTCTTTGCACGGATCATCATTCCCTATGAAAATAGTATCATTTACAAATATTTTTGCCAAGAAAATCTTATTATCTGGTCCTTCCTTAATATACAAGCTACTGTTATCATTAGTTCTTTGAAAACCAATCTGAATAAGATAGTTATGCAATCTTTCATACCATGCTCTAGGAGCTTGTTTCAGACCGTACAATGCCTTGTGTAATTTGCAGACCATGTTCTTCTTATCTAGATCAACAAAATCTTCAAGTTGTTCAATGTAAACCTCTTCATCCAGGATACCATTAAGGAATGTTGACTTGACATCTGTCTGATAAACTTTGAATACTTTGTGAGCAGCATATGCTAGTAAGGTTCTGACTCCTTCCAATCTTGCAACAGGAGCAAAAGTTTCTCCATAGTTTATTCCTACTTCTTGAGCATATCTTTTGCATACTAGTCTAGCTTTGTTTCTTGATACCTTACCATCTTCATCCAACTTGTTTCTAAATACCCACTTGCTTCCAATCACATGTTTATCTTTAGGACTGGGTACAAGAGTCCATGTCTTGTTTTTCTCTATTTGCTCTATTTCTTCATTCATAGCCTCAATCCAACTATCATTTTCTAAAGCATCTTTGATATTTCTAGGTTCAAAATCAGCAAGTAAACAAGTACCTTTCAACTTGCTTCTTGTCATGGTTCCTTCAAATTTGTCTCCAATGATTTGATCTACTGAATGATGTCTCCTGACATATTTAGCTAATACAGGTTCCTTGCCTTTTGAATGGATTTCATTATTATCCTCTTGCATTTCAACTTTAGGTTATGTCTATTCTAGCTCGGTAGATATTTTGTTGGTAGATGTTGGCTCAGGTCCTTTAGACTTAGTAGGCACTTGCTCGGTAGATACTTGCTCGGTAGATACTAAATTTAACTCGGTTTGTTGTGACTCGGTTTGAACTTCCTGTAACTCGGTTACAAATGACTCGGGAGTAGAAGATTCCTAATTCTCTGATGTAACTGGTATTGTATCAAGTTCAATGAAGACAAAACTTCTATAATCTTTTGGTTCCCTTTTGCTTTCTTCTTCAGTCCTTTCTACAAACTCATCAACTTTCACATGTGCACTTTCTATGACTTTGTGAGTAGACAAGTTCAAACATCTATATGCCTTACTTTTGCATGAGTATCCAAGGAATATACCTTCATCACCTTTCACATCAAATTTGTCTTTTCTAGATTCTTTCAAAATGTAACATTTACTTCCAAATACTTTAAGGTAACTTACATTAGGTTTATAGCCATACCATAACCCATAGGGGGTTTTGAATGAGTCTTTCTTCAGCTGTACTCAGTTCCGAGTATAAACTGTAGTGTTGATAGCTTCCTTCCAGTATTTGATAGCAATGCTCTTTTCAATCATTAAAGTTCTTGCACAATCCATGATGGATATGTTCCTTCTTTCAACTATTCCATTTTGCTAGGGTGTTCCAGGGGTTGATACCTATCTTTTGATTCCTCTTTCAATGCAAAAGTTATTAAACTCATGTGAAATAAATTCTCCACCTCTGTCTGACCTCAAGCATTTTAATCTTTTCCCTATTTCCTTTCCTACTCTAGCCAAATACCATTTGAACTTTTCAAATGCTTCTAATTTTTTTCTTAGATACATGACTGTCATCATTCTTGAGTAATCATCAACAAAAAGAATGAAGAAATTTTCTCCAGTATAGCTTTCAATTTTAATGGGTCCACATAAATCAGCATGCACAATTTCTAATATATCTTCAAACTAATGGTTTTTACTTTTAAAACTAGTCTTTCCCATCTTTCCAATCTAACAATTTTTGCATAGACCGACCTCAGGTTTCTTTATGTTAGGAATGCCTCTTACTTTCTTGAATTTTCTTATCTTTACCAGATTATCAAAGTTCACATGACACAACCTTTTATGCCATAAGCAACTTTCTTCTACTTGAGTAATGAAACATGAACATTCACCTAGTTCAAGATAGAACAAGTTACCTTTAGTTTGAGTACCTGATCCAATCAGCTTTCCTTTGCCATCCAGCAGTCTTGCTTTACCATGCATGAATTCTACTTTGAATCCATTATTGAGTAACTGTGCCACACTTAGCAAATTATACTTTAGTCCTTCTACCCAATAGGCATTATCACATATAAGTTCCTTGGTTAGAGAGATTCTTCCTCTTCCTTTTATATAACAATGTCCATTGTTACCAAATCTTACACTGCCACCATCGTAGTCTTCAAAGTATTCAAACTTAGTTTTGTTGCCAGTCATGTGATGAGAACAACCACTATCTATGATCCATGCATCATTTTTTCTCATATGAGAAATGAGTGTCATTTCCCCATCATTATCAGATTCATCTTTCACAGCAACGTAGACAATTTTATCTTCTTCTTCATCATTAGAATCATTAAAAATTTTAGCCATAAAACATGTTTTCTTACCTTTATCCTTGAATGATTTGAAATCTTTCTTGCCATTCCATTTGTGATCTTTCTTTTCATCTTTATTCTACTTGTTTGGACACCTAGCAGCAATATGATGAACTTCTTCACATGAAAAATAGATTAGGGGTACTTTACCTTTGTATTTTCCTCTGCCTTGAGAATACTTCCTTCCTAGAAGGGCTTCAATTACTTCAAGATCACTGTCTGAACTTTGGTTTGATTCATCTTCACTTTCTGACTTAGATTTCTTTTTGCCTTTCTCCTTGAGTGAAAGTTTGGCTTCAAATGCTGATTCAATGTTCTTGGAAGCTGGAACATAGTTATCAAAGTTGTCTAGTTCAAATGCAGTCAATCTTCCAACTATAGCCTCTAGATTTATCTTATGATTTGCTTCACATCTTCTTTCTTGAATTGCAGAAACTCTGATTGCATAAATGGGAAGCAGAGTTCTAAGAACTTTACTTATAACTGTCTCTTCCTTGATATCTCCTCCAGATGCTTTGATTGTACTAACACATGCTTTGACTCTTTCAACATATTTTGCAATGTTTTCATCCTCTCTCATCCTCATTTGATCAAATTGTCCTCTTAGACTTTCTGCTTTGACTCTTCTAACATTTTCATCTCCTCCATAGATTTCTTTCAATTTTTTCCACATTTCAAAAGCAGATTTAGAGTCCTTGATATCATCAAATTCTTCATAACTCAGAGCAAATGCTATATCTATCATCATAATGTTGTGGGTCTTCTTTTCAGCAATATCATTGACAGATAGTGTGCCAGCTGGTTCTACATATTTTTCATCAAGGTATTTTAGTCCTGTATCTCCAATAGAAGCTAGATGAAGTCTCATCAACCCTTCCCATGTTGAGAATTTGTCCCTGTTAAGTCTTGGAATTTCCCTCTTATAAGACATCCCGATCTTTAGCTTAGATCCTTGAAATCTTATCCTACAAGCACCAAGAGCTCTGATACCAATTGTTGGAAATAGAGATGGAGTAACTGAGAGGGGAGGGGTGAATCAATTACCACAAAAATAAATCCATAGGTCCTTAGATGTCTTAAAATATAGTTGCTATTGATACTCAGTAACCACACAAATAAATGTTGAAACTTGATAGATGTTCTGTTAACTTATTAAGCATTTAAAGTGATTAACATGCATGCATAAAGAAATAACATGAACACAAGAGACACCAGATTTAACGTGGAAACCCAATTTGGGAAAAACCACCAAGTAACTAGTTACCAATTTTCACTCTTCTGAAGTGAGCCCTATTAGGAGCCAACCTTGTTAAAGGTTACAAAACACACTGTTAGGTGTGACCCTGTTAGAGGATTTAATTACCCTGTTAGAAGTGGCCTTGTCAAAGGTCTTTAGAACAATTCAACTGAATTGTCACCTTGTTAGAGGATTTACAAAATGGTTGTTAAACCAACTCTGTTAAGAGATTTTGAATTAGTGTTACAATGATTAGAAAGCAACAATGGAGTGATCTAAAATATATGCAACTTATCTTTGCTGAATATAGATCTCTGTTCTGCTTTACTAGATCCTCACTGATCGAATATATCTTTGTAGCTCCATAAGCATATCTAATCCTTCTTCAACATTCGCTCACATATTCAATATTCGCTCATTCCATATCCATACATTCGCACTCTTATGCATCCAAACTCTTACATCTTATGAATTTACAACTTGACCTTTCATATATACCTTACCGATTGTCAAGTCGACTCAATTACAAGTTACAACAACTAAAAAATATAAATCAGCCAGCTGCAAACATTGCACAAAACAATTAAACTTAATTCTTTAGAATAAAAAAAATTATTCGCTACCCAACTCAGCTCGGTGATCACTGCTCCAGAATAGTTTCCCCAATGTTAACCAAGTGAAGCTCGGTAATCACTGCAAACCTTGCAACTTCCTTTGAAGATCGAGTTAACTCGATAAACACTGACCTTCCTTTGTTTACCGAGTTAGCTTGGTAAAAGCTAACTTTCTTTTTGATGACCGAGTCAACTCGGTAGACATTATCTTTCCTTTTGTTAACCTTGGGAGCTTGGTTAACATTAACTTTCTACTACAGAATCCTTTGATGCCCAAGTGAGCTCAGTAAGAGCTAACTTTCCTTTATGCTATTCAGGAACGTTTGGTAGACACTGTAAATTGCTTTGCTGACTGTCTAAGCTCAGTAGACTCTATCTAATGGCTGATATGACATTTATGTAACATCAAAGACAATACACAATTAACAATTATATCCAACATAGTTGTTTCCTCATCCATCATATCTCCTTCTCTATCCTTTTCTCATTATCCTCTAGGAAGCCGCTGGCTTTCAGTTTTCCAGCAAGAGAAGAGAAATTTTTTTATAGAGAAGTCAATGTTTAAATCATTTGGTTTACCAAATTATGATTATAATTTTCCAAATTCTGAATTCTTTTTTTCACCAACCTGAGGCTATCCTAATGATATATCAAATTTCCATGTTCTAACTACTTCCCTTGGTTTTCCAACTAACCTACTCTTTCTTTGACCTCCTCTAGTTCATGGTAGAGCCATTTTATTGAATCGAAATTGCCTATCATACTATTTCTAGCATTATTTATCAAATTCATGCCAATTTCCCTTACATTATTAGTAATAGCCACCAAGTCTAGATCAATGATTTCCTCCATCTAGATCTTTCCTTCTTTACCTTCAATGATTTGAGGGTTCATGGTTTCTGTCACTATTCACATTTTTTATGTCCTAACATTAAAAAATTTTCAGGCAATGCATCTATCCTTTATAACTACCTCTCCACTCTCATCCTCTATCTTCTCCTTGTCATGTTCCCAAGGAGGGGAAATTTGGGAAGGAGGAATGGCTATGATCTCTAGTCCAGGATCTATTTTCCCCATTGGGGGCACATCCTCCTATTTAGATCTCCTCTATCTTTTAGCTACCAGCTCCTCCATCTTAACATCCTCCTTCTCCTTATTCTCTTCATCAGAATCCATCTCATCCCCTTCCTCATTATACTCCTCATCTCCTTGTCCAACAATTTTAAACCCTATCTCCTTGGGACTTTTCCTACATGGGGTTTTAGTTGACGAAGGTGATTTCTTCTCAAAAGCCTTAACCTTCTTTCCAGATGAAGGGTTTGCATCTTCATCCTTCAAACTTATACTCTAAACATCATCTATGTTAGATGAGAAGTTTGAACTCCCCATCTCCTTGGATGTTGCAACAACCTAGGTGGTGGTTTTGCTTCAAGATTGAGCCTTGAAATGCTCATAAATAAAAAGCATCAAACCCTCATGTAGGTCCGGATTCAAAGTTGGCTTTTTCCTATGCATATAAATATTCCTATGCATAGAAGTATATGAATAGAAAGGAAAAGAGACCTTAATCCCATAACGAAAATGATTGAGCAAAACAAAATGGTATGTCCTAACTCTATCAAATCTCATATCTAAAGATATATACTCAATAATAGCCCTCAAAACATACCTCCATAGTTTCTTTATCAAATCTATCTCGTAGTATGTTTCGCTCTTGACCAGTTCCTTCTTTTCATCTATATTTTTTGCAAAATCTTTCACAACATTCGTAGACACCTTCTTATCTTTGTAAAACTTTAGTCCTTCATTCAAAATTTCAATTATATGAGCAATGATGTCCACAGTCACCTGATAGAAGAACCCATTGACTTTAACCCTTCCATCTTTCCATGAATTTACCAAAAGGTTAGTAATCATCAAGTCGTAACCATGGAACTTGGTTATATAATTAGCAATTCCTCCCTTTTCTAACTTCTCCCACACTTTAGTTCTTTGCTTCCATTTTTCAGCCTTGCCTACTGGTTATTTCCTGCTTCTTTCCCCCACCATCTCTAAAATCTCAGCACTAATTATTATCATAAACTCATTACTCTGAAACCCTTTCTCCACCCTCTAAATACTCTGATGGAAACCACTTTGATTTTTTCCTTTTTTTCTTTCAATACCACTAAAATGGTATATACAAAAATTGACCAATAAAATGTGTTGATTTGACACTAATAACATCATCTGTGTGTTCCATTCATATATACCATTATTACACTTCCTTACATCCATATTCACATTAATATCCATAATTATCTTTAGATTTCCCCAGTACCTCCTTGGATTTTTTCCAATTCAATTAGGCTTTTCACATCTACCAAAATATTCCCACCAGTATTCCAAGTCATCACCATGTCATCCTTTACTGCCTCATTATCCAACCAATCAAACACTAAGTTTGTCTCTTGATATCCATGACTAATGTGGATGTTGTCAAATTTACCAAATTTTAAATGTATTTTTTCAATGATGTTAGCTATTGTCCATGAAGGTTGGAGATCCCCTTTAATACATCTAATGATCTTATTTGAGTCCCCCTCCAACCATAGTTTTTTAACTCCCTTATCCAAATCTAATTTCACCATGTGAAGCATTGCACTAGCTTCGGCATAATGGTTTGTCTGATGTCCTAATGGGTAAGATAAAGAAACAATCCCTTCGCCATAGCAATTTCTTATAATACCTCCACAACTTGAGGGACTAGGATTCCCTTTTGCCACACCATCAAAGTTTTCTTTATGCCATCCCTCAGGTGGAAGCTTCCATTTCACTTCTTGTATTTTGGAAGTCCTATCCTTTACCTTCTCCTTTTTCTTACCCCCACTTCAATGTCTCCCCCCTTTCTAATTTGGTAATTTTCCTTCATATTTCTATTGATTTTATCTACCAGGACATAAGCAGGTTCCTCCCTATCTCTAAATATCCTACCATTTCTTTCCTTCCAAACTCCCCAAAAAAAGTGAGGCAAGGGCTAGGTGCTTAAATCCTACAATTTGAGCCTTTATACATACTATTCCATTGACAAAATAAATCCAGCACATTACTTGGCTTGCAACAACTGACTCCCAAATTCCTAGTAAAAAAATCCCAAACTTCCCTGGAAAAAGGACAATGGATAAACATATGATTAACTAACTCCCCTTGTTGTTTACAAAAAATACATCTATTTGGGATATAATGGCCTCTTTTCTTCAAGTTTTCTAGTGTAATAATTTTATCTTGTAAAGCTAGCTAGAAAAACATATTAATCTTTGGAGTAAGGCCAAGAACCCAGGCCCTAGCCCAAGGAGGTTTCTCCTTCAAGCTCTAGAGAGAATTATATCTTGAAGCAATTGAATAAAAACCATTAGGATTATCTTCCCATATTATTTCATCCATCTTGTTATTAAGAATCATTAAGTTCAACATTAACATTATTAGTTTGAGATCATTCGAGATAGAAGACAAGTCCCTCCATCCCTGGTCATTTCTGTAGTCCCTAAATTTTAATCCAAATTGCCTAATACAAACATTTTCTTAGTTCTCGTAAATAGGATTATTTATTAAAGGGCCTTGAATCAACCAATTATCATGCCAGAAGAGAATGTCATCACCATTACCCACTTTCCACTTAGTCTTAGCTTTGGCCAAATCTCTTGCCTTAAGGATACCATTCCAAATGACTGAACCATTTGGTATGTCATCATTATTAAGCAAGAACTTTAGAGAAGGCCTTCTAATATACTTCTTCACTAAAATCTCCCCATTCTCCCTTACTGTTGAAAATGCACCATATCTATTTGGCTAGGAGGGCCTTATTGAGAGGTTTTAATTTCCTTATACCAAGATGACTGTAGCACTTAGGGAGGAAAACGTTATCCCAAGCCACTAGAGGATATATTTTACATTCCTCTAGACTAGTCCACAGAAAATCTCTCTGGATCTTTTCCATTTTGTCACCAAATTTGGCTAGTATCCCAAAGAGTCTCAAGGTATACATCAAGAGATTCTGAAGAGTGGACTTAACCAAAAAAGCATTTACCTGCTTAGCTCAGTGTGGCTCCTTTTCACCCAACCAACTTCTTAATAAACCTATCAAGAATCCCATTCTATAAGGAATCAGGAGGCTTAGTTCCCACTGGGAGACCAAGATAGCTTGAGGGAAGCTTACCAATTCCACACCCAAGAATCCTAGCAATCTTTAGTTGTCTGTGAATAGGAGTATTTATAAAGAAGACTGAGCTCTTCTCCCAATTAATTAGCTAGACTGATCCTTTGATATATACATTCAGAAGATCCTTCATTGCTTTACCCTCCTTAATAGAAGATTCCCCCCCATAATAGTGTCATCCACAAATTGTTGATGAGAAAAAGAAACATTCCCAGAGGAGGGCTTAATCTGTCTGAGTCTCCCTTCCTATTTTTTTCTTCCCAATCAACCTACCAATACACTCAGCCATAATAATGAATAGAATAGGAGAGAGAGGGTTACCCTGTCTCAAACCTCTCAAAGGTTTGAAGAACTTAGAAGGAGCCCCATTGGTTGTAATGGCAAATGAAGAAGTAGAAATAAGTTGAGAAATAAGTTTGTGAACATGTTGATCAAAGCAAAAATCCCAGAGGACAAAATCAAGGAAAGTCTAGTCCACCTAATCATAGGCCTTTGAAAGGTCCAGTTTGATTAGCATCCTTCCTTTTACTTGATTCAAGGGAGTGAATAACTTCATGAACCATCATGATAGAGTCCAAAATCTACCTACTAGGGACAAAACCAGTCTATTTCTGAGAAATGATCAAAGGAAAAATATTTAGAATTATGATAGTTAACACCTTTGAAATGATCTTGTAAAAAGAATTATAGAGACTAATAGGCCTAAATTTCTCCATAGAATCAACCCTTGGAACATTAGGAATTAGAACTAGGAAAGTAGAATTAATTTCTTTAAGAAGACTTCTAGCCCCAAAAAATTCCTAGATAGCCTTAACCACATCTTCCATAGCCACCTCCCAATAAACCTGGAAAAAGAAAGTAGGAAAGTCATTTAGCCTAGGGGCTTTATCAACTAGTAATGAAAACAATGCTTATTTCACCTACTGAGCTTTAGGAATCACCCTCAACATTTTATTGTGATGAGGTTGGATAATCTAAGGGAGACAAGACACAGTTTCATTTTGATCCACCATTGATAACAAGGGATCCCAAGAAAGAAGAGAAGAGAAAAATGAAATAGCTTCAACAAAAATATCATTCTTTGTCAAAGTATCCTGGCCCTTTTTAATTCCTAATATCTTGCTATTATCTCTATGCTTAAAAATAGAAAGGTGAAAAAACCTGCTATTTTGATCACCCTCTTTAAGCCAATTAATCCTTGATCTCTACCTCTAGAAATTATCTTCTTTACTTATAATATTACGCAAATCAGTTAAAATAGACATCGCAATATTCCTACACACTATTAAATGTGACTTGGTCAAAGGATTTCAATCCTCCTATTAGGAGTGAGCCTTGTTAGAGGACTTTAGACCATTCCATTAGAATGTCACCCAGTTAAAGGATTTACAAATGACTACTAGGTCAACCTTAATCCAAAATATTTTATCCATACTAGTATAGTTATTAGAAAGTAACAATAGGACTTCATCTGATAAAAAATTACGACTCAATTGCATATTATAGATATTTGTTTTAGTCCTCCATTCTACTTGGCATTCATACTCTTCAGCTTTGATAACTTGTTCACCCTTCAAGCATTCATCCCCATAAACATTCTCACTTTGTATGCTAACTATAGTCTCTTTTGTTCAGCCACTAAATGAAGAAATACCCTAGACTCATTGTCTTCCTTAGGTCCTCACACAACAACCTTTGCTTCTGACCAGTTATCTCTATAAATAGATAATTTAGATCTTTTATTGCTTAACCATAATCATCCATTTTAGGGTTAGGTTGGATTCAATGAATCTACCCACTTTTCCATCTATGATCTTCCTTGAATTCACTTCAAAATGGTTCACCTTGAATTTTGTGCCACTAGCTTATTACAGTTATCTTCCACACACTTCACATAATTCAAGAAATTAAAATAGTCAGCTCAGATTTGTCAATCTTTGATTTAATAATGTTTTTTGTCACTCAACATATTTGACTTAACACTACTTGTTGTCACTTGACATCTATATTGTTCTATCACCCGACTAGTTCAATTTGCAAACACTAAAGTTTAATGATACTCAGCACCAACTATATCTCCTCTTTTCAAATCCTCTTCATCAATCATCTAAATAATAGTTTTCAGACCAAAAAGAAATTGTCTCACCAGTAGGTAGTAGGTTTGACATCATTGACAAAATAATGATTGTTCCATTACAGGTTCTTTACTTCGAAAAAATATCATATCAATAGACCATGCATATTAATAAGTTATCAAGAGTTGAGAAAATAGTTATATAGAAGCTAAGTAACAACACAAAGGTTTACACATGACCGAGCATCAGAGCATTCAAGTGTTGAGTAGTTTAGTTTTGATATGAGAGTTTTTAATGGCACAAACTCATATGTATACCATTTTGGCCAACTTTTCTACAATATTTAATATTTGAAGAGCTAGATAAGATGTCTATAAGGCATCATTATAGAAGGTAATGATCCCTAGGTGAGAAATTCAACCAATCAAAAAAAGGGATGTAAACCACAAAAGATGTTGAAGTGTAAAACATCAATCAAGATCTAAAACCTTCATAGAATTTCTATTTAAGGAGGATTCTAACCCTAGAATTGAGAGAAAATGAGAGATTGTGAGCATATGAAGAAGGAAGAAGAGATAAGGACAAGTATCCTCATGTGCATGTGAAAGAAAAGGTGAAGTCTGAGAGTAGAGTAGACAAAGAAAAATTAGGGCAATGAAGGACTAAACATAGTTATCAGATTAGGAGAATCAAATCAATGATACAACAAGGAGGAGACACAATATCATCTTGTAGAGCATACTAAGGGTCAGGTACTGAATCATTTATTTTTAATTGAGACAGGGTAAATCTCTTAACAGAGTGGTCCTAATAGGCCTATGTAAATCCTCTAGCAAATTCCTTACTTCATTGTGAGTTTAAAATCCTTTAACAAGGTGAGACCTAATAGTCTCTTAAGCTTTTAACAAGGCACACCCCTCATAGTGTAGATCATATTTTATGATAAAATATTGTAACGCTAATAGGCTAACTTTATTGTTGCAAGAGTGAAGATTTGTGGGTTTCATCCCTACCCTAGTTTTACCTTCATCTTGTAGTGTTTATGGGTTACCAAATCATTGTGTTATTTGTTGAACTATTTATGGGTGCGATGTATTTCATTTGTGTTACAACATTTCATTTTTAATGGTAGATCTATGAGATGAATTAGGTTTAAATTTATATTATTGGATTTGAAGCTAAAATTTTAAAAATCCTAATTCACCCCCACACCCTCCTAGTATCTTGTTTCCCATATACGTATTCCAAGATGATGAACATGGTATTAACATTTTGCATAGTCTTACTCATCTTGTCCATACTCATGTTATGCCTTTAGCTCAATTTGATTCTAAAGTAGGGATGGCTACACCTATTTCTACTCTTGATCCTATATAACATTTCTACTTATGTTTCTCCTATTATGACTACTTTTATATAGGTGTCTAATCCACTTAGTAGTCTTCATATTCCTTCCTTTCTTGTGAGTGTTCTTCATATGTCATTACCCACTTCACAACCTTCATATAATAGTGTTAATTTAACTTATCCTAATTCTCCTACTATGGTTCCTAGTGCTACACCCATAGTTTCTTCTATTCCATCCAATTCACACACCCTTTGTAGTGTGTTGAATATTCATGTACCACCTATTTCGTCTAATGATTCTGCTATCCTTAGTCTTCCTAACAATGTGTCTTCACCACAAGAATAACTTTCTTCCTCCACTCAATCTATATTTAATGTTCCTACATGTGATATGGGTATTCCTTTGTCTATTGGCATTATCTATATTGCTTCTCCTCAACAAGTTGATATTCCTCACCTTGACACTTATAATGGTAAAGGTGATATTGTGACACAACTTAAGACTTTCCAAGTTCTATGTAGTGACTATGCTCATGACCATAGGATTTTAGCGAAGTTGTTTTCTCACACTTTCCATGACAAATCTTTACAATGGTATTGTTCTTTTCCACCTTATTCTATTGATTCCTTTCATAAAGTTACTAATGCCTTTATACAATAGTTTCAGAGTATTATTGGTTCTTCGATTTTTTTAACTGACTTGATGCATTATAAACAAGGTCCTAAAGAGAAAGTGACTAATTTTATTGGTCAATTTAAGAATTTGCATGCTTATATTTCTTATTATGTTCTTGATCTTGATATTCAACATATATTTATTGCAGATTTACAAAAAGACATTAGAGATAAGATTCTTCTTACTGAGTTTACTTCTTTTTCACAACTTTGTGCAATGCTTCATCATTATCAATTACAAGTGAATCAATTTTAGAGCACCAGTCCAATGGCTCAAGCATCTATTGATAAGATTGATGTTACACCTAATCATAATAAATATCTAAAACCTAATAACTACATCAAGATTAACAAAGCCATGAGTACAATAGATGATCAAGTAGTTGATACATCTTGAGGTGTCACTACAACTTCCTCTTTTTTTTAGATGAATCATAAGTTTAATCCTCTTTCTGAGTCTTTACATTATATTATGAATAGGTTGGTCAGTGTTACTATGATTACACTTCCTCCTGTTAAATTCTTTCTTCCTTCTACTACATCAGGTGTGCACTTTAATCCTAAAGCCTTTTGTCAATTTCATTGCCAACTTGGACATGATAATGAGGCCTATTATTGTTTGAAACATAAGATTCAAGATTTGATTTATTTTAATGCCTTATATGTTGATAGGCATGATACTCAAAATAAATTTTTGGCACCTCCTAATTAAGATCTTCAAATCTATACTTATCCTTTACCTCAACACATAACTAATACTATTGTTCAACATATTCCTTCTTCTTCTCCTCCTAAAGTAAGTGTTTCTTATGATCCCTTATGATGAGAGAATGATAATATTATTAATTTTATGGAATGTGCAATTCAATCTCCACCTTCAGTTTAAATAAATATACCCTCTACATCTAATGATTAACCTAAACCTAAACCAAATCATTAGCATCCTAGAGCCCTTGTTATCTAATTTATTGATGTTGATAAGTTCAAGGCTCTTGATGGTCCTCTCTATATTACTATTTGGATTGCTAAATATCATTCTTATGGGTGTCTTATTGATCCTACCTCCATGGTTAATATTATTACTGAGGAGCATTTATATGCTAAGAAAAAACATTGTGATTTGTATGACACAATTGATACTTGGATTCAGACTTGTAATGGTTGCTTGTATCCTCCTCAAGGTTCCATTTTTTTTCCATTTAGCATTGTGGTAGAGTGGTGAATAATACCTTTTTTTTCATTTCTACTTCTGATCATTTCCAAGTGAATCTTGGTTTACCTTGGTTGACTTCCATCCAAGTTATTGCTTCCCTTATTTGTTAGTGCATTAAATTTCCTTATGATGATGAGATTAAGATGCTTAATCATAGTCTTTATCATCCTTCTAGACATCAAAATTGTGCTATTACATTGCCTACTCATCTAGATTATATTTTTTGCACTTATCAAGCTCATAAATGTTGAAAGATTTCCAAGTAAAATATGCCTAGGGATATTTATCATGGTCTTTTAGCTACACCTTCTACACCTATTTCTTCTAATTCTTTTATATCTAATATTCAACCACCTCTTGCATCCACTGATCATCCTAGTGTGGTTCCTCCTTCTACTTCTTGGCCTCTTTTTTATCCTCATCTTGCAACATCAAAAGTAAAGGAGCCTATGGTTTTTTATCCTCCTTCATCTTCTCAACAAATCTCTAATAAAACTAAGCATAATTGACATGCTTTTAAATATCAAAATAACTGTTGGGCTTGTGCTAAAGCTCATATGAATATTTCTCATCAATCCATGTCTATCAAGGAAGTTAATCATACTAATGAGATGAATATTCCTATCTTGGGTTGTATATCTATTAATTTAGATGAAGAATATACTTAAGATCATGATGAGCTTGAGATTATTGATCTTGATGTTGATTTACCTAGCATGCTTTCTATGAAACTTACACTTACATCTACATGTAAGCATAGTGGCTCTCTTGAGTGTCCTTCTTTGCATTTAGCTATTGTTATTATAATTTTTGATATAGCTCCTCTTGTAAGATATCCACATTCTCTTATTACTACTAACCAAGATAGGGGAGGAGGGCAACATTCTTAAAGTGAGTTCTCTAGCATAGTAGCTTTTTTTGTGTTTTCTTGTTGTTATGTGCTTCCCTTGTATCATATTTTCTTCATGTTTGTTTATATTTCTTAAGATTTCCCTTGTTATTTTTTTGGTGCAAGGTGATAAAGGAATCAAACACATATCATTCCTATATTTATATCTTACCTCTTATATTTTTTGTTATATGTTATGTTGTAGATGTGTTATTATTTGTACTTGTATCCTTGTGTTGTCTACCTAGATTTGCAACATGGTAAAACCAACTCTTTTTGGTCTTCATGGTGGTGGTCCAAAAAGACTCTTTTTCATGGCCCTTATGTGGCTCTCTTCCATTGTGTTGGAGTTATACTTACTTTAGGGGATGATGATGTTTCATACTTGATATAATATTTACATGTTATCAGAGGATCACACTTACCCCAATGTTATTAGATCCCTTTTGTGCTCTTGCAAGTTGTACATTTAATTTTCCTTGATCTACCTTCTCCTAGGGTATCTTGTAGTGCAAACATCTTTCAATGATCATTCATATATTTCATTAAATAAATTACTCATGTTAAAGTGTTAACAATGACTTTAACATGGGGGCATACACTCTTCTCATTTTTGTATTCTAGTCATGAAGTAGTGATATGGATTATGAATATAGCTTTGGGTACATTAGCCCAGAATTCTTAGTATGCTTCCTAAGTTATCCTCAAATCTATGCTTGATGACTTAATCCTTCCTTTCAATGCATACATCTTGTGAATCCATTTATAGATTATGCACAATCCTAAAGAAAGGATTCTTTATTCACACATTAAATATAGGAAGTGAGCATCTTTGACCTTGGGTCTCTCTTTCCTTTATGTGCACATAAGTTAAACCTCATCTATGGATAATGCATAATAATTTTGGTTAAGTCCCATACATGGGTAACACATTCTTATTATACCTTGATATGGTGATATGAAGAATGTTGATCTATGGATGGGATTTTTGATGGGTTAACTAATAGGTTACCACCTCGTTAGACTATTTCAATTCCATATTTTAAACCAACTCTTTTAGTGATTCACAGTAGGGCAAGCATTGTACTAGGTGAGATAATCACTCCTCTCTTATTTCTTCTCAATCAAAAATTTCTCTCTTATTTTAATTTGGGAGTTAGAAAACTTTCAATCCCTTGGGAGCTTGATGGATTCTTTGTCTCCTTAATTTTAATTGGAATATCTTATGATTTGTGCTCTACTTTACTAAGGGTTTAGATCAAGTTCATACTATTGGAAATATAAAATGAGTAACTAAGAGAGTAGGGGTAAATTGGTTACCACTAAAATAAATCCTAGATCCCTTAGATTTCAACACATAACATAAAGTTTACTAAAAATACTAATCCTCAACAAACTCATAGGTACTTAGTTTACACTAGCAAATGTTGTAACTTGGTAAGTACTTAAATAGTAACTATAACTTGAAAAATGCTTAAAATGTCAGTCTTAAGATATTATCTATGATTAATCTTACTTAACTTAGTTGCATATACATGAAAATAGCATTAACATAAGTGACACAAATATTTAATGTGGAAAAATTTGGGAACAACCACCAATTACAACTAGTTACTGATTTTCACTCTTCTAAAGTGAGCCCTCTTAGGATCCAGCCTATTAGAGTATTTAATCACTTTGTTGGGAGTGTTCTTGTTAGAGGTCTTTAGACAAATAGGTGTTAGAGGTCTCCAGAAATGCCACCTTGAGGATTTACAAATAGGTGTTAAGCCAAATCTATTAAGAGATTTAGATCACTTCTACAATGGTTAGAGAGTAATAATGAGATGACTTGATTTCTAATGAAACTAAATTGCTAATTATAGATCTCAATTCTGGCTTGTATACTTGATCCTTTCTAATCATATGGATCTTTGTAGCTCCATAAGGATATTTTTCTTATCCTTCTAATTCAATTCCTCTAAGCATCTTCAAATCTTCTATTCACTTGCACACATTCAACCCTCAACTTGACCTTATATTTATATCATACACATTATCAAGTCAGCTTGAATACAACTTAGAATAATTAAAATTTATCTCTTCAATTGGCTAGAACCAACAAAAAAAATCTATTGCATTTAATATGCCAAAACAAGAAAATCCTTCATTAGCCAACCTTGCTTGGTAGACACTAACTTAGAACTAATATTCCCATGTTAATCAAGTGAACTTGGTGAATACTACATATTCATAAAGTTTCTTAGGTAACCAAGTGATCTTGATTAACATTAGTTCCATCCAAATTTTCTTTCATTAACTGAGTGAACTTGTTTAACACTCAATCTTCTGTGAACTTCTCTTTACCACCCAAGTGAACTTGGTAGACACTAACTTCTAAACTTGGAAAACTCTAGAATGCTCAGCAGACACAAGAAATTGTCTTCATCACCTGAGTGAGCTCGACATACACTAACCATCAAAGATATGAAATTTTGTGTAACATCAAAGACAATACACAATTAACAAATTGTATTTAATAATCTCCCTCTTTGGAATTGATGGCAACACAATATGTTGTAATACAATGAAATTTTAGAGTAAGAATAAAGGAACATATCCTTAGTTTTATTTTGATTCTCATCCATGAGAACTTCCTCTATTAGTGTGAACTCCCTTTGCCTTCAATTTCTCCCTCTATCAACAAACTCTGTCTTTAGCATCTTCTTTTGATTGCAAACTCTACCTCTTTGATATTAGATGAAGTTCATCTTCTGTCTCGGACATCTTCAAACAAAATTTCTATGAAATGTATACTCTCCCTCTTTAGGAAATTTCTATGATATGATAGAAAACTCTCCCTCTTTGACATCTCATACCAAAGACCATATTCAATGAATATCATTGTACCTCATGTGTTGATTCATAAGAAATATGCCCTTTTTAATATTGCATCAATTGACTGATCTTCAACATGTTGTGGTTGATGCATCACTAAACTTTATTTAGTGAGCTTTAGATAGGGTAATGACCCCTAACTTACCTCTTAGATACAAAAATGCATCTTTAGGTAATGGCTTAGTGAATATGTCAGCAATTTGTTCTTTAGTATTCACATATTCTAATCTTACCTCTTTATCTTGCACCAATTCTCTCAGAAAATGATATTTTATAGCAATGTGCTCAGTTTTGGTATGCATCATAGGATTATTTGATATATTAATTATATTGGTGTTATCACAAAAGATAATCATTGGATCCCTGATTTCTATCTTCATACCTAGCAATAGTTTCTTGAACCAAACATTGGAACAATTAACTGCTACTACTACATACTCTGCCTCTATTGTAGACTGAGAAATACAATTATGCTTCTTACATGTCAAAGACATTAGTATTTTACCAAGAAAGAATGTTCCACCACTGGTGCTCTTCCTATCATCAACACTTCCTACCCAATTAGCATTTGTAAAGGCTTTCAAATCTAGATTGCCTCATTTCTTGTACCATAATCCATAGTCTTCAATACCCTTTAGATACCTCGTGATTCTCTTAATTTCCATCATGTGATTTTCTATAGGATTTTTTAATAATCTTGCCACCATACCAACTGTTAATGCAATATCAAGCATTGTATGCACTACATATTGCAATTTTCCTATCATTGATTTATGTATTCTGATTTACCTCCTTGGAATCATTATTTTTGGAAATTTTATGTCCAGTAGAAATAGGTGTTCCAAGTTGTCTTGAATCTTCCATTCCAAATTTTTTTATTATCTCCTTGATATATTTGGATTGAGTAATGTAGATACCATGTTTATTCTATTGAATCTACAATCCAACAAAGAATTTGATCTCTCCAAACATGGACATCTCAAATTCTTTACTCATCTCTTCTGAAAATTCTTTGCATCAGTGATCATTTCCTATGAACAATGTGTCATCCACAAATATTTTAGCTAATACAATCTTTTGTCTGGTCCTTCTTTGATATACAGGGTGTTGCTATCATTTGTTCTTTGGAAACCAATATTTATCAAGTAGCTATGAAGCCTTTCATACTAAGCTCTTAAAGCTTGCTTGAGCCAATGTAATGTCTTGTGCAGTTTACAAACCAAATCCTTTTTACTAGGATATAAAAAATCTTTTGGTTGTTCTATGTAAACTTCCTCTTCAAGAATTTCATTCAAGAATGCATATTTCACATCCATTTGACAAAATTTAAATCCTTTATGTGTAGCATAAGCAAGTAAAGTTTTAACACACTCTAATCTTGCAATAGGAGAAAAAGTTTCACCATAATCAATACCTTCTTCTTGAGAATAACCTCTGCATACAAACCTTTTTTTGTTTCTTGAGACTTCTCCATCTTCATTCAGCATATTTCTGAAAACCTACTTAGTGACAATTACATTTTTATCCTTGGGTCTAGAAACAAGAATCTAGGTTTTATTCCTCTCTATCTATTCTATTTCTTCATTCATTGCTTCAATCCATCATTCATTATATAAAGCATCTTTAACTAATCTAGGTTCAAATTCAGCAAGAAAATATGTACCTTTCAATTTCTTTATTATCATTGTTCCATCTGACTTGTCTCCAATGATCTAATTAAGTGCATGGTACCTTCTAACATATCTTGCTAACATAAGTTCTTTGGATTTAGAACTTGTTCCACTAGCCTTGCCATGATATTTTTCATCTAGCTCAGATCCCACTATCTATGACTCAGGTCCTTTAGACTTAGTTTTCTTGACAATAGCTTGTTAACTTCTGACTACAACTCGGGTCCTTCAAACTATGACTTGAGTTGCACTAATTGCAACTTGGTAGCCTTTGGATATTTTAGGAACTTGGGAGGTGAAGTTAGCTGACTTCCAATTGGATTTGGCAATGTATTAGGTTCATAATAGACAAAAAAATTGTAATCCTTAGGTTCTTTGTTGCTTTCTTCTTCACTCTTTTCTACAAACTCATTAATTCTCACATGTGCACTTTCTATGATCTTAGGAGTTGATAAATTCAAACATTTATATGCTTTACTTCTACACGAGTATCCTAGGAATATTCTTTCATCACCTTTGACATCAAATTTACCTTTCCTAGATTCCTTCAAGATATAACATTTGCTACCAAATACTTTCAAGTAACTTACATTAGGTTTGTAGTAATACCATTGTTCATAAGGATTTTGATTTGATTATTTCTTTAGTTGTATCCTATTCAAGATATGCACTGTAATATTGATTGCTTCCTTCTAGTATTTGATTGCAACATTTTTCTATCATTGAGGTTCTTACACAATCCATGATGGATTTTTTCATTCTATTAGCTATACCATTCTGTTTTCATGTACCAAGGGTTAATACTTGTCTTTTAATTCCTCTTTCAATGCAAAATTCACTAAATTCATTGGAAATAAATTCACCACCTCTATTTGACCTCAAACACTTCAGCTTCTTTCCATTTTCTTTTTCTACTCTTGCCAGATACCACTTAAACTTTTTAAATGCTTCAAACTTATCTTTCAAATACATTATAGTCATCTATCTAGAATAATCATCAACAAAAAGAAAAATACTTATCTCCACTATAAATCTCAATTCCAATAGTTCTACATATGTTTGTACGAACTAGCTCCAAGACTTCTTATAATGGTAATCTTTTCTTTTGAAACTTATCTTGCCCATCTTACCAATTTGACCATTTTTGCATAGGCCCATATCAAGTTTCCTTGAACTAGGAATACCTCTCACTCTTTTGTTTTTTCTTATCTTGATCAGATTATTAAAGTTCACATGACATAGCATTTTATGCCAGAACCAACTTTCTTCTATTTGAGCAATAAAACATGAACTTTCACTAAGATCTAGGTAGAATAGGTTACCTTTTGTTTGGTTGCCAGACCTAGCTAGATTTCCTTTTCCATGTAGCAGCTTGGCCTTCCCATTCATGAATTCTACCTTGAATCCAATGTTATTTAACTGTGCCATACTCATTAGATTATGCTTTAATCCTTCAACCCAATAAGCATTATCACATCTAAGTTTATTGGTTAGTGAGAGACAACCTTTTCTCTTTATGTGACTATTACCATTTTTTATCACTATGCAAAAATGGGTAGAAATGTTGACTAGTCTTTTCTTTAGGGTGGCAGCCATATTTCACATTCTTCTATTGGTTCATTAAATACCATGCATGCATAGAGGGGATACATAAAATGTTCACAATGTCTTATCTTTTATATCCCTAGGTTTTGTAACCTTTTGAATTTGTATATTTTATATTTATGACCAAGCTTTATTAAACCTTTTAAGCTTCTATTAGATATATTTTTATGTTGCAAAGTCAAAAATCATGAAGGCCCTTGATCTTTTAGCAGATCAAGGGTCATCATTATGTCACTTTGTGGAGTTTCAAGAAGATTACTTGTGACAACATAATGACAAGTAGATACCTATCTTGTGGGACTTCTTTCATTCATGGGCCATGAATGGAGGGGTGTTAGAATGAGTTGGCGTAAGGCAAGGTTTTGATTGATCAAGGTATTGACAAGGATTGATGTATCTTCAGGACTGTTAGATCAAAGGAGGATCTATGGTTACTGTTTTATCACTAACTAAAGAAGTGAGGATGTTATCAATAGTAACATAGTGATGATGTGACACGTGGAAAGTGGTAGGACCAGCCTTCACAGGGAGTTGTTGTAGGTTGCTATCAGTACAAAATTTTAGCTATCAAGTTTTCATTTGCCATGAGTATAAACATAGTGCAGACAAGATGTTACATCAAGATGGTCAGATCAAAGGGAGATCTATGGTTATCTCTTTTTCGCTAACAAAATATTCACAATGAATACTCACACTAAGAGAGTGACAATAGGGCACTTGTCCTACTAGGCCTAGCATAATTATGATGTAGTTGTTGGTTTCCACCATCAAATCTCAATTGATTGAGGGTTTCCATTATGTTGCCAACCAAAGAAGAAAGAAGATTACCTAAAGTGACATAATGAGAGGGGGACATGTGATGTAGATGACCCACTTTCAAGCAAGTTTAAGGTCATCATGAGTCAACTTGGTTATAATGGAAATATAGCTTCAATGATGTGAAAGGTGGTGAGTCCAACCTATTCAACAATGATACATGTATCCCACTTGGTAGTCAGCTAAGTTTTGACCCTAGGGTGCTAGAAATATTGGTATAAATTAAAAAGTGGACCAAGACAGAGGTCAACACTAAATAGAAGAATGAGTTGGTGGCTCGAGTAGCACAGTTTTAATGGAGATCAAATTTTTGGTTGGAGTGAGGATATGGTGGAAATAAGAAAAAAATAGTTCCATAGAATAGCCACCAAGAAAGATATAAATTCTTTGAAGGCAGTTGCAGATCTTAAGACTATGCCAGTGAAGGCAATTTAATAATTTGATAATTAAAGTCAATGAAAAACAAAATCAAGAAAAGGGTCCTCCTACAAAAGTACCAATTGGGAACTCCATGACCATCTTCCTAGTTTTATTCAAGTACAAAGAATGTAGAGTGTAAATGTAGAATGTAACTTTTTGAATTATCTCTAATTCTTCCAATAATCATTTGACATTTTCCCTCACATCAGAAGCTTTTTGCAATCCTTCTCTGCATAAGGATTTCCAAGATGTGGAAAAGGGGCTAGAATTTTGAAGTTTTTATGCAAAACTAGTGGTGTTGAGATTTCTTAAGAATCCTCCATGCTTTCTCTATAGATTACTTTACTTTACAATCAATCTAGATGAATGTTGTGGAACTACCTTTGAAGCTTAAATAAAGGAATAGTTTAGAAGCCCTTATGATTGTCTCATTTTGTTGGTTAAAGAACTAATCTAATATTACTTTTGTGATTAATCTTCAATCCTAAGTTTTGTGTCTCAGTCTTTATCTATTAGTGAGGCTTGGAGTATTCATATAGGTTGCAAGCTGTGATGTTTTGTTTTCTTTCAAGTTTTGTGGAATTCTAAATGTTATCATTCCCTTTACCATCTTATCTGAAACATATCCTTCTTCTAAAACATTTATGAATGAATGTTTTGAGGTTAATATTGTACTCATCTTAATTTTCTAGAAGTGTTTCATCATGTTAGGCCAACAATACTTTCATCTTAATTTTTCATGAATCACCTTAGTTTACCTTTCAGCATTTACTTTCAAGCAATCCTTCTATCCCTTTCCCTCTTAAGTTTAATTTTCTATCTGGAGAAGTAAATAGGTGAAATATCATAAGGAACTAATCTATAACCCAAAGATTCACTCCTAACCCTAGTACTTCTCACTACCTAGGAGTGTTTCCATGTTACTCAAAGTGATTGAATCCTAGAATTATAGTTTTTTGTCAACGTGAAACTTCTAGAGATAACAATTTTAGCACACTTGGTGGGACCAAGAAAAGTTTTTTCAGTCTTTTCTATGTATCTTCTTGCTATTGTTGGTGTGTACAATAGTAAATTAACCCATTTAGAGGTATAAAAAAAATACACATCTGGCGACTCTAACTGTGGAAAGAGAGATTAGTGCATATGATTTATGGGAAAAGTGTAAACAAGAAGTACTTCTACAAGTTTTAAATATAAAGAGTTTACCTCACCTAGAAGGAGAGGTAGAACAACTAAGAGAATCTAGGATACCCTTGTTCATACAAGAAGTGTCATATCTACTCCTTGCCAGCAATTTATGTCATTATTGCAACGAAAATCATTGTTCTAAGGGGAAGAATTTTTCAAGCACCAATGGCAAGGTAGTTTACTTTCATCCCTTTCAATCAAGGGATTCCACTACTTTTCCTCAACATCATGATATTCCTCTAGCTTCTTTGAAGAGTTTACTAGACTTCACTAGAGAAGGCCAAACAATGGCATTTGATCATATTAGAGATGTTGCAACATTATGTAATGTACATCATGTCACTGAGGAGGACATGTTGTGAAGTTTCTTGTAGCCTTATTCAAAGGAAAAGCTTTGGAATGGTTTTGAAGCCTTGCTATGGGTTCAATCAATTCCTAGGATGCATTGGGAGATGTCTTCACAAGGCACTTTGAAGATAAGTCATATTTTGTGTCTCTTGTTGAACAACTCACAACCATCAAGTGTGCTCCTCATGAAAAGATGATGGACTTCAACTATAGATTCCAAAGAACCTAGAGTAGAATACCAATTAAGGTAATACCTTCAAAAGAACATGTTTTTCTATACTATTTGAGGAGCTTATATAGTGATATCTCTGTCATGATACAATCTATGGGGGGTTATTCATTACCACAAGGTGATGACATTGCTATAAGAGCTAAGAATAGTCTTATTCTTGAGCAAGTAAGATAGCCCCTAGGCCTCCAATGCCCATATATCTAGATATCCAACCTAATGTATGTCATGTCCCTTTTCAAATAATTAAAAATAATAATCTTTTCTAAGGCAAGCAGGCCCAAAAAGGTGAAGTTTCAAAAAAAGGGGATAATATTTGGAAGCTAATGGACTAATAAATATTAAAATATGTTTTATTAACCCCTCTTGGACGTGAGTTAGGGTTATGCCCTCTTTTAAGGGGTTTGGAAGCATTTTGGGCTCATTCCAGAACTTGATTTTTGCTCATTTCTTTGTTGTTCTTCAGAGGCTGCCAAACCTGTGGAGAAGGAGACCCAAGAACGGGAGTTTGCAAGTTTCTAGGAAGGCTAAGGATGGGATTTTGAAGCCATTCCATGTGCATTCTCATGTAGAGTTTTCCTTTGTGCTGAACAGTGCAGATTTGTGGGTTTTTGGGTGTGTTTTTTTTGTAGGAGTTTGGTGTTTCTGGTTGAGTATTTCATATCAGTTTGGGTTGCTGCTGTATATCAGACATTAAGATTTTAAAATAGAGCTGAATATATTTATTTGGCTATGATTATACTTCTGTAATAGATTATTAGTGTTTTTGTGGTGTTTCCGGCTATTTTGTGTTGTTTTCGGGAGCTTGATGAGTATTGTTTTTGTCCTCCATTTGGGAGTTGTTGTGTAAATGTTATATAGATCTAGAAATTTCATTTTGTAGGCTGTTATGATGCTTAAATTTCTATAAAAATTTCCACTTTCAGATTTATTAATAATATGTGAAGCTGTGAAGCTTTGGCACTATTTCTGGCATACCCGATTTGGGATTTATTGAGAAATTGGTGGATCTTTGAAATATTGGTTGTTTGATCTTAAAGATCTGATTAGAGGCTTGAAATATCATATAAAATCAGAAAAGGGACATTTCAATGTACCCCTAGCTATACCACCTTTTCAGCCATTACTGACTATTCCAAGCCAAGAAGTAGTAGTTGTAGGCCCTTCATCAAAATTGCAAGAGCTAAGAGATGGTCAAAAAAGAATGGAAAGTATCATGCAAAACCTTACCAATGAGTTAGTAAATATTAAGAAAGGAGGTTTTCAAGCTAGGCAGCCATCCCAATTTGAAAATTAGTTCCCAAATTAACCCACCCAACAATAGTTTTGAAAGTCAATATCCACCTAATAGGTGAAATTATAACCAAAGACCTTTTAGGCCTTATAACCCTAATCCTTTGAATACTGCTCCTCCTCCAAAATACTACTAGAGATATGGTCCCTACTCAAACTAGCCTAATATTAGAATATTAATTGTGCTACCCTTGTAATCAGCAACATAACTAGGATACATGCTCCAATGAAGTGATGAATCAAGCCTCAATGGTTCAAGGTGCTTCTAGTTCACAACCTACATCTGATGTTGATGATGAGAGACAACTAGAGGTTCCTCTAGTATATGATACATTCATGAAGTGGCAAGAGAAAGAAAATTGCGTTGTGAATAAAGATAATACCACAAGTGGTGTTTGTACTTGAGCAAAGAAAATAGCCCTAGATAGTGATGTAGGGAAAAGTAAGGATGTGTCAACTAAGAAGTCATCCTCACTTCAGGGACTAAAAGAGAAACAAATAAATCCTCCTATTGCCACTCAAGAGTAGTCACAACAAGTACATCCTATTGTCCCTAAAGTCCAAGTAAAGGTGCATGATATTGTTCCATTTAATATTTTGGAAAACATGAAAAGGATGAGCATCACCATGTCTATGTAGGATTCTCTAGCTATCCTAGGACAAGCTGACTTGTTGAAGGAAGCCTTGGCAGTAGATATTCCAATCAAGTTGCCAATGAGCCTAGCAGGGCTATATTCATAAATTAAGGAGTTGTTACTCAAGATAGCAGCAAAAAAAGAAATCAAATCCAAGGTAAGGATGCAAAAACTCTACTATTTTATGTCTCGTTGATTATTGGAAACAATTTGGTTCATAATTTCATGGTTGATAGTGGGGCCACAAGCTCTCTTATCCCCAAGAAGACAGCAGACTAGCTAGGTTTAAAGTATGAAACCTTAGAGAAAGGTGTAGTCTAGCTAGATGGCTCATGTGTTAACACACTAGGTCTCATAAAGAATGCAAGATTAACACTCCATGTGTGTCCCACTTTCTCTATTCCCCAAGATATCATTGTGATAGATTTGCACCCATATTTTGCCCTTTGCTTGTCAGGAGAATTCATAGCAAAGATAAGAGGTTGTTCGTCTATAGATTGTTCATACATGTTATTTAGGACTAGATATGGAACCAAAGTAACAATCAGGTCTGAGTTACTTGCAAAAAACCACATTGAACCTTATACACCTAGTACGATCAATGCCAATTGTATTGCACTTGATCAAGAAGAAGACCTTTTTTCCCAAGAGACAAATTACCAAGTTGATAGTATCCCTAATGTCCTACTAGATAAGTGGGCAATAGAAAATATCCCAAAAAAGGAGACCAATGATGTTACCATTGAAGATATTATAGAGGCTAGTCTAGGAAATTATGTCTTTCAAGAAGTTGGACTCGTAATGCCAAACCTTGTCAAAGATACAATTGATCTTGTTGAACAAAAAAATGAGGTTTGGGAATTATACTTTGATGGCTCTAGGAGAAAGAATCGATTAGGTGGGGGAGAAATGTTGAGCTCACCTTGTAAGGATGAATATTATGCAGCCTTTCATTTTAGTTTTGCATGGACAAACAATATAGTTGAATATGAGGGGTTGATTCAAGGATTAGAATGGGCCAGAATAAGAAGTGTGAAATGCATAAAAGTATCTCAAGATAGTGAGCTAGTTGTCAACTAGGTGAGAGGGTTGCACATGACTAAAAATGAAAAATTAAAAAGCTACCAGCAAAGATTTTGGGATCTAATTGAAGACTTTGATGCTTTTAACATAGTTGTTATCCTTAGAAGATTAAATCAGCCTGTTGATAGATTAGTTGTTGTAGGAGCAAAATTTGATATAGTTGAAGATATTAGCAAAAAAGATGTAAAAAATCATATCAAAGTTGTGGTTAGACCCTCTATACCTAACAATGATGTTTATTGGCAAGTTTTTGACAATGATGAACAAATTTTGAATTTTTTTCTTAAAGAGGACATGCATTCTACCTTCAATCAACCTAAAATAAAGGAAAAATTTGGCAATCAAATTATACAACTGAGTTCCAATAAACTACCCAAGGGATTAGTTACTCTAAAGTCTATCTTTAACACTGATGACCAAGTCAAGAAGAATAAAACTAGCTTGGTGGTTTAGCAACATCACTATGGAGATCTTGAGATTATAGAGAGAAAGAATTTAGTTTTTGGTGAAGCAATTCCTACGAAAGAAAGGCAATCTTACATCTATCTTTTCTAGGATTTTAGTGATGTTTTTGCTTGGGGATATGCAGACCTTAAGGGTTTTGATCCATGCCTTTTCCAACATACTATTGAGTTAGAACCCAATTCTAAGCCCATAAGGTAGAAGCAAAGGCCGGTCAACCCAAAGCTAGAACCCTTAATCTTCCAACTACTACATCCAATGATATTTTATTCTTTGGATTGCATCTCATTTCTTAAATTCTTCATACTTTGATTGCATATGTAGGAAGAAGTGTTCTAAGAAACTTACCACTATTTCATCTTCAATCTTTCCTCCTGAAGCTTTGATTTCACAAACACTGGCTTTGATTTTGTGATTGTACTTTGCAATGTTCTCATCTTCTCTCATCTGTATTCGATCAAATTGTTCTCTAAGACTTTCAACTATAGCTCTTCTTACATTATCATCTCCTCCATAGATGGTTTTTTGCTTGATCCACATTTCATGAGTAGTTCCATAGTCTTTGACTTTGTTGAATTCAACATAGTTGATAGATGAAGTAATACCAATCATTATAATTTTATAACTCTTCTCTTTTGTAATTCCTTCAATAGTGATAGTTCTAGTAGGTGTCATGTGTTTGGTGTCTAGATACTTTAGCCCTAAATCTCTAATGGTTTCCAAGTGCAGCTATTGATCTAAGATTGATCTTGACAAGTGAGTGTCTATACACTTAAGTCATTTACTTAGTTCATGCCAAATAAGTAGTACATGTTGAGCACAACATGTATAAGATAAAGCATGCTAAGTCCATAGTTAATGTTGAGCCACTCATGTACCAAGTCACTCAAGTGGCAAATAGACAGTGTATGTTGAGTGATATAGGTGTCGAGCAAGCAATACATGCCAAGTTATTCGGATGTCGAGTCACAATATAGAAATCAATAGATTCTAAGCATCAAAGACTTTAAATGTTGAGTAAGAAATTTTTGACATAGTTGTTTGTAATGGCACAAACTACTATGTAAACTATTCTTGAGTCGACTTAAAGATTGAATTACAATATTTTGGAGATGAGGACGAATCTTAAGTTGGAACCCCAATGCATCACATATAGCCACTCAGGGAAATGAAAGGTTTAAGTGGTGAAATGGATGAATTATAGCCATTGATTCATACCTAACCCTAAGTCACCTAAGTCCTCTTAGGGCGGAAAAAACCCTAAGCTATTTAGTGTATGTATAAGAAGGGAAGAGAGAAGCTTGCATGTAAAAATAGAGGATTCATAGTGGATAAGGAATTGTGAAGTGAAATTGCATTGCAAAATCAGTTAAAGGAGAATAGTGGAAGGGAAGAGCATACAACAAAGAGACATCTGATCAAGAAGGATAAAGAATATAGTATTTTAGGGGTGATCTTTCATCAATTAACCAAGTGCCAACCGTAGGATCAATGTTGAGTCATTCTAGTAGGTGAATTAGTTAAATCTATTAATAGAGTAGTCCTAACAAGCTATATTGAAATTCTTTAGCAGGGTGCTTACTTAATTGTGAGTTAAAGTCCTTTAAAAAATCACATTCCTAACAAGGTGTTGAAATCCTTTAATAAGTAAGACCTAACAGTCTTTGTAAGCCTTTAACAAGGAAGACCTTTCATAGGGTAGATCATGTCTCATGATCAAACATTGTAACCTTCATTGGATACACTTTTTTATTGTAGTAGTGAAGATTTGTGGGTGTCATCCCCACCCTAGTTTTACCTTCTCATTGGAGGGTTTCTGGGTAATCATATCTGGTGTCACATATGTGTGAATGTTTACTTGTTTGCATGATTTAGATGTACATGCTTTACATGGTAGTTCACTTTACTTATTGAATGTATGATATGGATGTGTGGTGAATGTTTTATGGGTCAAATTTTAAACTACTAATTCACCCCCACAATCCCCCTTTGAAATCTACCTTTCCTATTATAATTCCAACAATTGGTATCAGATCCAAGTTCTCTGAAAGAGAAGCTTTGCAGCTTTGAGGAAAGATATTGAAATGGAAGTCTAAAGTTGGGAAAGATCATTGAGAATCAAGGAATTGAAATACAACTCATTCTACATCATCTTAATGAAGCAAGAGAAGAACTAAAGAAATCTTTGAAGAGAAGAAAGGAAATTTCTATTGAGTAAAATGACACACAGTACAAAGAAACAGACATTTCTAAACTATTTGCTAATGGAGACTCCAATGAATTTGATGTAGCACTTGTAGATCTAATGGAAAAGAATAGAGCCCAAGCTGAGGAAATCAAAAATCTCAAGTTAGAGAAAGAAACTACTATGTAAGATGACTAAACAAAAGAAGAAAGCTATGGAAGACAAAGCCATGATTGAAGAAGACAAAAGAATTTTCACCAACAGATTAGAAGAGAAATCATCAAAGCTAACTAAGATTTCCAAAATGAGATTGGACACTTTGAGTCAAATGATAAATGTCAACTATGAATTGAATGACAAGGACATTGAGATAACAACATTGAAGTTGTAGAATCATAAATTGCATAATGACCTAAAAAGGGAAAAAGAATTTGCTGAAAGTTTCTATAAACCAAGTGAAGCCATCAAATACTTTGAGCAATTATTGAGATCCCCTAGATCTAATAATGATACACTTCAAGTGGGATACATTAGTACTGAAGAAGGAGAGTCATCCAAAAGAGTTGAAGAAAGGAACAATAAAGGTAAGAATTCCAAACCTACTAGTCATAATTGTGCTAAGAAAGGACATACTGCTAATGTGTGTAGGAGCAAGACTATAAATAAGAATGTCAAGCATAAGAGCATGGTTTGCTGCCATAAGTGCAACAAACAAGGTCTTTATGTATATGAATGCAAAACTATGACCATGCACACACAAAGATTTGAAGGATATTGTTATAATTGTTGGAAGTATGGACATAGATCTTTTGGGTGCAAAACCAAACCCATATGGTCATCAGAAAGGCAAACAAAGATAAAGTACAATGGCAGCTCTTACAACTGGAATTATAATACAAGATATAGCTGCCATTATTGTCAAGAGTATTGACATGTTCCTGAGAATTATATTAGGAAACACTTCAGAAGTGACTACAAAAGGTGGTTGATTTAAACCACATGTTTTAGTTGCTTGAAGATTGGTCACATTAGTTGCTATTGTCCAAAAAAGTCAAAGGCACCAAGTTGTGAGTTTGATAAAGGAAAAGGCAAGGCAGATGTTGAAAATGTGAGAAATGAAATAAAAAAGACATGGAATAAAAAGGAGGATTGTAGCACATCAAGTGGAGAAGGGATCACTTCACCCAATGGGTCAAGTGATCACACCTCATCAAACTATGCAATCAAGAGGTATGTGGGACTAATATTCATAAGTTATATCTTACATCAGTTCCAAAAGAATTTAGTACTAAAAAAATCCTACTTAAGCATGAATAAAGATGCAAGACATTATTAGAAATCAAATAAAAATCTTTAAGTTTTTCATGCTATTTTCGAGCATGAAAAGTTTCCTGTGATTTTCAAGTGAAATGTTAGAGGATACTGAGCTAACAAATTGGCTAGTTGATGTCGAGCTCATAATGATTGCCAAATGATTGAACATGCTAATGGATGCTCAGTGAGCCTAAAATTGGTTGATATCAAGCTTATAGCTATGTAAGCACTCGGCATTAATTACAAGTTTTCAAAAGGTTATTTGATCAAATTTTAGCTCATTTTACATCATTTTGAAATCAAGAAAGAGAAAACAGAGCTAAAAGTGATCAAGAAAATCATTAGAAGCATTTGCAGAAGATTTGAATATTAATTCAACACCACTTTGTCAAATCTTGCAAGGTATTTATCATGTGTCAAGCTACACTATTTCTATTTTCAAAAACCCTAGTTTTACACAATGACATCTAGTTCAAAGGGTGTAGAGGGTAATGAGGTTTTGAATGTTCAATTGGTTTGTAGTGAGATCAAACAATCAATTTTCAAAGCCATACCTGATATTACATATAAAAAAGACGCCTCCAATGCATTGTTCATGATACCACCAAAATTTTTAATGGTTCAAGATGTTAGGAAAAGTTACAACTATAAGATTGGAAGTATTGAAGACATGGAGATCAAACAAGCATATGATAGACTTTGTAATAATGGGATGTTAAGGGAATCCAAAATTGTAGAGAAGAAAGGGTTAACTCATGCCCTAGATTTCTTGAATTTTTTCAAAACTGAATGGATTAGGATTGTATTAAGCAGGATTCATGATAGTTCACTTTGGTTAGATAGTGGACCTATCAAAATAACCAAAAGAATAATCCATAGGGTAACAGGGTATCTAACCCTAGATTGGCCTAAGACTTTAACGAGAAATTCAAAAGAGGTTATTGAAAAGAATACAGGAGCCGTGTGGAATAAAAGAGGAATGATAATTAACACCATCACAGATTTATTGATAGATTTTCTAGTAAGGGTAATTTCACATTTTACCAATCAAGCAGATTAAATAGTGTGCCTTGTATTGCAATAGATATTGGTTATAAGATTGTCAAGAAAGATCACACATATGATCTTGTTGAGCTATAGCTATAGAAATTGATTGAAAATCTAGATGTAATAAAGAAAACAAAGAGTGCTCAGTGAAAATTTGGTTCTATTCTGATATGTATTTGCTTTTATGTTCAAAAACACATTTCCTACATTTGGCACTATGGCATGGAAAACAAACAGGTCAGTAGTAGTACAAATAGGTGAGTTCATTGAACAATTGGGTGAAATTTTTGAATCTATAATGACAAGTTACTTTGAGGATGTTAAGCAATCTATAAAGAAAAGATTGAGAAGTCTAGTATCATTAGTGGAAAAACATTATGATGATGTTTGTTTCCTAGTTGATGCTAATTTTACTTTTGTTCAAGTAGCAACTCCAAGGTTAAGATGGCTAAGGCCATTAGGATATGAAATAAATGTAGATGAGTCCTTTGCAACAATAACAGCATTACTTGCTGAAGATATAGATAAAAATGCCAAAGCATTTGGTAATTATGAGATGGCTAAATCTAAAATTACCGTGGAACTAAAGAGAAAGGCTAAATCTCAACCAGTAACAAGAACCAAGAAGACTGCAAAAAAAAGCCAAACCAAACCTACTGCACCTACTAAAAGGGCTAGTGAACATATCATTGAACAAAAGGAAAAAGAACAGATCAAACCAGCAGAGCAAGAAGGAGGAACATTGAAAAGTCCAAGGAGGAAATACATTGTACAAGCCAAATTAGATAAGGAAATAAATTAGATGACAATAGCCAATTTAAAGTGGTGAATGTTAGTATGAATGTTGATGCTATGGGGGAGCATTATAGAACATTGTTATGATGTATTTATAACTATGTTTTTCATTGATGACAACATAGTAATAAGTTTGTAAAAGCCTAATAGAGTAGAATTGTACTTGTTACATGGTCAAGTGCACAAAATTTGAATCGACAGTGTACAGAATATATTGCCAATATATAGAAAACCACACAAAAACAAAGCATTAGGAAAGCAATTCCTATTGAATGATTGATATAGCTCATTACATTTGAAATGAAGGGTTGCATAGTTAACTGGAGGTAGTATACTGACTACTAATGATGTCAAAAAGTGTGTATGTACGAAAGTTGCGCATGTGAAAGTTTCTATATAATTGTGAGCCAACAATATTAATTAAATGTGTATTTTATTTAATTAACATATAATAATGAAATGTGAAGCTGAATCAAGGATTTATTTATTGAGCGTAGTATAAAGGAAAGATGTTTTTCAAGTTTTAATAGATGAGATTGTGAAGACCTGTGAATTACTAAGCAGCAGAGTAGAGTGACATACTAATGCATATAAGTGATGTTAAGGGTTACTATTATTGAAGAATTCTAACATAACGGATAGAGGAAGAAGTAAAAGCACATTACACATCTAATATTTTGAAAGGAATAGTACCAAGGTCAATTGGATAGTGAGTTCATTGATCTGGTCTTGAAGCTATTTGGACAGTGGCTTTAGCTGCCTTCCACAACTCCTAACAAGGTTGGAATCTCCTAATAGGGACTCTTTGTACTAAATGTCATAATAGACTCCTAACAGGGTCCATCCTCTAACAAGGAATATTTATATTAGTACATCTTTTGTGGGCATCATTCCCACTAGGGTTTTCCCTCTAATCAAGGGCTTCCTTAGTCAACATATCTAGTGTAATTGTTTATGTGCATTACTTTATGGTTGTTGTTTACTGTGGTTGAATGGTCAAGATTGTTTAAAAGGATAAATTTTTTAAATTATCATATAATTGATTCACACCTCCCCCCCCCCCCCCCACCAACTCTTAGTTATACTTGTGGACTATTGTTTCTAAAAATTGGTATCAGAGCATCAGGTCCTTGAAGAAAAAGTTTAACAACTTTGTGAGATCCATGGAAAATATGTTCAGAAAGGAAAGTATAAGATTTCATGGCATAAATTATGATAGCTGGAAGGATAAAATGAAGATTCATCTTTTATGCATGGGTCTAGGATATTGACTTGTAACCAAGGCATCTAGAAACATTGCAAAAGAAGACAATTTTGAAAGTTGTACCAAGGAACAAAGAGAAGTATTCATGTGCAACATAAGGGCAAGAGAAGAAATATTATTAGCTCTACCTAAAAGTGAGTATAGTCAGGTAAAATAGCTCAAAACATCTCATGAAATTTGGAAAACTTAAGAAGCCAATTATGAGGGTGATACACATGCAAAAAGAGCTAGATTACAAAATGTGTATTTCACATTCCAAGATGTTAAAATGATGGAAGATGAATCTGTAAGAAGCTATATTGGTAGAATATATGAGATTTTTATAGGAATCACATCCCTTGGTGGAAATAAATCTGATGACAAAGCAATATCGAAGATCTTGAAAGGTCTGACACCACCTTTCAAGACAGTAACACGGATTATTCGGGTAGTGTTGCCTTGTACCACTAATTTCACCAAAGAAACATTACTTGGTAGATTGGAAGCTAAAGAATTTGATTTTAAATAATCTAGAGAATTAGCAAGATTTGAGACAACATTTAGAGCATTTAACATTAAACCTGGTCTAGCAAGGAACACAAAGGCGCAAGGAGACATTGCTAGCAGCAGCAAGTCTATTGATGAAAAGCTCCAAGAAGGAGTGGCTCTTCTTGTGGAAAGAGAAAAAGATGGTAAGAATATCTTTGAATTTTGGACATGTAATTAATATGGTCATTATGCATCTAGGTGTCCTAAAAGAGAAAGAAAGTATAAGGGAAGATTCAAATCTAGAAGACCTAGAAATTGTTTATATGATAATGAAGAAGAAGAAGAATCTGATCAAAACAAAAGTGAAGATGAATTAGGATTTGTAGCTATAAAGAAGGATGATCTTGATAGAGAAATCAGAGAAGAAAGTGCACTAATTTCACAAGTTGAAAGGAAATATTGGATCATTGATAGTGGTTATTCAAATCACATGACTGGTGATATGAGCAAGTTTGTCAAATTCAAAAGCCATGATGGAGGAATTGTCAGAGTAGGGAACAATGTAGCCTATCACATTATAGGAATTGGATTTATCATACTTGATGGTAAAACACATACTAGTGATGCTTATTTTGTTGATGGACTGAAACATAGCTTGTTAAGTTTTGGATAGCTTATGGACAAAGGTTACCAATTATAGTTTGATAACAACACATGCATCATCAAGAACAAGGAAGGAAAACTACTTGGTACTGGCACAAGATCCAAACGTAATGTATTTCAGTTAAACTCCACTAAAATAACATGTTTAGTATCTAAAGTTGACAATAGTTGGCTATGGCATGGAATATTTTGTCACATAAGCTTTGATAACATTGTGAAAGCTAGTAATACACTTGTTGTGAGAGATTTACCTAAGATTACTAAGGCAACTAACATTATTTGTAAGGAATGTATCTTAGCTAAGTAGAAGAAAGTTTCATTTCCTAGCAAGCAGTTTGGTACTATACAAAAGCTAGAATTAGTTCATATAGATTTGAGTGGTCCCACAAGAACAAGAGGATTCTATGGAGAGAGGTATTTTATGATTTTTGTTGATGATTTTACCAGAATGATGTGGTTAGTTTTTCTTAAAGAAAAATCAAAGGCATTTGAGAAATTCAAGATATTCAAAAACAAAGTAGAGAATGAATTTGGAGTTAAAATCAAGAGCTTAAGATCTGATAAAGGAGGAGAATTCACTTCTAGAGAATTCAATATCTACTACGAAGAGCATGGAATCAAGAGAGAACTATCTTCACCCCATACACCTAAGAAAAATGAGATTTTTGAAAGAAGAAATAGATCAATTGTTGAAGTAGCAAGAGCTATGTTATTGAAAATGATATACCAAAGACTTTCTGGAGAGAAGTAGTCAATATAGTAGTTTACACTCTAAATAGATTATAGATCAAAAAAGGTATGGAGAAAACACCTTATGAGTTATGGTTCAAATACTCACCATCAGTCAAATATTTTAGAATATTTGGAAAAAAATATTACATCAAAAGAAATGATGATGCTGGTAAGTTTGATCCAAGGAGTAATGAAAGTATGTTTCTTGGCTATTCATTAAAAAGTAAAGCTTACAGATGTTTCAACTGTAGAACAAAAACTATAGTAGAGTGTGCAAATGTGAGAATAGATGAAAATTTTGGCACTAAAGAAAAGATGATGGATTATAATTTTGATGGAGACGATTATTGTGGGATGACTAACAAATGTGATGAATTATTTCTCAAGACTAACAATGACTTGCAGAATAATGTGCAAACTAAAGAAATAAGAGAAGAACAAGGCACAATACCTAAAATAAGAGTTGAAGTAGTAACTCCTATGCCAAATAAGAATGTGATAAGAAATCATCCTTCTGGTCAGATAATAGGAAGTAAAGAAAAAGGAGTAATGACAAGAAGTAGAATCAATGAAGAACTAAGCCTAATATCTCAAGTAGAACCAAAAAGCACAGCTGAAGCAATCAAGGATGATCATTGGATAAAAGCAATGGAAGAAGAAATTTAATAGATAATAAAAAATGACACATGGGAATTGATTCCTACACCCAAGGATAAAAATGTGATTGGCACAAAATGGGTATTCAGAAATAAAATGAATGAACAAAGAGAAGTAATAAGAAACAAAGCAAGACTAGTATGCAAAGGTTATTCTCAGCAAGAAGGAATTGACTATGAGGAAAGATATGCACCTATAGCAAGAATTGAAGTAGTCAAAATGTTATTGGCATATGTAGCAAATGAAAATTTCAAGGTATATTAGATGGATGTTAAGTCAACATTCTTGAATGGAGAACTTGTAGAAGAAGTCTACATTGAGCAACCAAAAGGTTTTCCTTTAACGGAAGAGAAGGATATGGTTTGCAGATCAAAGAAAGCCTTGTATGGATTGAAGCAAGCCCCTAGAACCTGGTATGAAAGGTTAGATAAATACTTAGCAAAGCTTGGATTTGCTAAAGGAAAAATAGATAGTAATTTGTACTTGAAAGAGATAGAAAATGGTTTTTTGATAATCATTGTATTTGTTGATGATATCATTTTTGGAGGAAATGATGAAGCCAATAACAAATTCTTAGAAGTTATGAAGAATGAATTTGAGATGAGCATGATAGGAGGAATGAAGTTCTTCTTAGGATTGCAAATTTTTCAAAACAAAGAATGAATCTTTATTTCTCAGACAAAGTATTTAAAAGATTTGCTAAGAAGATTTGGTCTAGAAAACTGTAAACCTATTGGAACTCCTATAGTAACTGGTCACAAGTTATCAAGTAAGGATGAGACACCTACAATTGAACAAATTAAGTACATATCTATGATTGGAGGATTGCAATATCTGACTCATAGTAGACCTGATATAGAAAATGCAGTCGGAATAGTGGCAAGATTTTAGGCTGATCCTAAAGAATATCACTATGCAGCAATAAAAAGGATGTTCAAATATTTGAAAGGGACATCTAATTATGGCATTTGGTATCATATAAGTAATAATTTTACTCTTTTCACTTATACTAATGTTGATTAGGTCAAAGATAGGGATGGTAGAAAGAATACCAGTGGAGGAGCATTCTTTCTTAGTAGAAGATTGGTTTCTTGGCTTAGCAAGAAGCTAGATTGTACCTCACAAAGCACTATAGAAGTAGAATATGTTGCTACAGAAAACAATTATAATCAAGTTGTATGGATGGAGAAAATGATGAAGGATATTGGAATTACATTCAAAGAACCTGTTATCATTTTAGTGATAATACAAGTACAATCAACATGTCTAAGAATCCTATTTTGCATTCTAAGACAAAGCACATCTCTATAAAGTATCATGTGTTGAAAGAAAAAGTTGCAGAGAAAGAAATCAGATTGGAGTACATTAACACTAAGGAATAGATTGCAGATATTTTTACAAAGGCCTTACTAAAGGATATGTTTGAGTACCTAAGAGGTATGCTTGGGGTTATGCCCTTGCCTATTTCAGAATAAAAGATGTAAAAGTGCATCAGTCTAGGGTACATTGAATCATTGTTAAGACTACATTGAATGTTGATGCTTCCTTAATGGGGGAGTATCTATAGTGAACAGAGTTAGCAAAGGACTTTTGGTAATTGGTAATTGGTATACAACATTGTCTTTAGACACTTGAGTTGTTTATGGACTTATATAAAAATTGTAAAGCAACAGACTGACTTGTGGTTGTGCTGATTAGATGTTCAAGAAAATTGAACTATTTGTGTACTATCTTTGACATACATTTCAATGGAGGAGAAGTATGGCATGAAAAACATTATGCTATGGGGGAGAAGTGTTTTATACTATGGGGGAGAAGCATTGCAATAAAATATTTGCATGAAGCAAGATTTGATTGATGAAGAGACTTGTTGGTATTCTTGGAACTAGATGTTTTTCATCTATGTTGGTATTCTTGTGATGCTATGGGGGAGCATTGTAGAACATTGTTATAATGTATTTATAACTATGCTTTTCATTGATGACAACATACTAATAAGTTTGTAAAAGTTTGACAAAGCAAGAAACTATGATTTTTGTATTGAGGACATTATATTACTCATCTGCTTATGTGTAGTTACTAGCATGTACTATAGTATGTACTTGTTACTTGGGAAAGTACACAAAACCTAAATCGATAGTGTACAGAAGATGTTGTCAATATACAAAAAACCACATGAAAATAGAGCATTAGGAAAGTAGTTCCTATTAAATGATTGATAAAGCTCATTGCATTTGAAATGAAGGGTTACACAATTAACTAGAGGTAGTATATTGACCGTCGATGATGTCAGAAAGTGCATATGTACAGAAGTCACACATGTGAAAGTTTGTGTATAACTGGGAGTCAACAACATTAACTAGATATGTATTTCATTTAATTAACATATAACAATGAAATGTGAAGCCAACTCAAGGATTTATTTATTGAGTGTGGTATAAAGAAAAGATGTTTTTTGAGTTTTAATAGATGAGATTGTGAAGACTTTCGAATGAATAAGTAGTAGAGAACAGTGACATACTAATGTTTGTAAGTGACCTTAAGGTTTATTGTTATTGATCATAGAGTTCTAGATCTAATTGCATGATTTGAAGGTGAAGAAGTTCGATGTACTAGATAGAGGAAGAAGTAAAAGACTATTACACATCTATTATTTTGAAAGGAATAGTACCGAGGTCAATTGGACAATGGGTTCATTGATCTGATCCTGAAGCTATTTGGGCAATGGGTTCAACTACCTTCGACAACTCCTAACACGGTTGGAATCTCCAAACAGGGATTCAAAGTCTCCTAACAGAGACTCTTTGTGCTAAATGTTGTAATAGACTCCTAATAGGGTCCATCCTCTAACAAGGAATATTTATATTAGTACATCTTTTGTGGGCATCATTCCCACCAAGGTTTTTCCTCTGATCAAGGGTTTCCCTAGTCAACATATCTGGTGTAATTGTTTATATGTATCTCTTTATGGTTGTTGTTTATTTTGGTTGAATGGTTAAGATTTTTTAAAAGGATAAATGTTTTAAATTATCATATAACTAATTAACCCCCCTCCCCTCCCCAATTATACTAGTGGACTATTGTTTCTAACAGTGAATCACAACCCATCCTCAGATCTAGAAAACCTATGTGAAAATGTTAAGAATAGTGTAGATCTGTCAGGATTTTCTCATATTAATTTTGATAATCTTGGTAAAGTTGAAAAGAATCAAGTAGAGTAAGCTAAATATGTCATTATGGAAATTTTTTTAAAAGCCCCACTAGAGATTGCTAACTCTTTGCCTAAAAGCTTATATGAAAGAGTTGAGTAGAAATGGCATTATTGTTTAATTTAGAAAGGCAAATAAGGGAAGCATCACTTGCACAAGTTATGCCTAAACTCAATAATGCACAAATTTCTAAGGCTACGAAGAAATATGTAGTTATATTTGTTCCAAAATATAGATCCTTCAACATATTGCAAAATAATATTGAAGATGTTGTGAAGAAGTCCACACAGATGTGGAAGGTTACATATGGGCTTATTATAGTAAAAGAAGAATAACATGAACCCATTGAGGTAAAATATGATTAAGAAGATGATAATAATGAAGAAACTATTGAGGGAGGTATAGAAATGAATATAGATGACAAGGCAATAGCTAAGGTAGAGCAACAAGAAGAATAGAGTGTACAAGATACACAATTGCCTAATGTCAGCCCTCAAAATATAACATGTGAAAATACTAAAAGAATAATAGTGAAGGATGTTTCTAATCTAACTACTCTGAACATTAACCCCCTAACAAAGGAAGATCTAAAAAAGATACATGATCAATCTACACTACAGGCAAAATTATGCAATAATCTTGTATTAGTGAGTGTAGATGAGATTCAAAAATCAATGATTGACACTACAAGAGAAGAGGTGAAAATACAAGAACCACCTACTATCATCCCTCAAGTTACTCATGTATAACCTTTAGATAAAGTCCTAGAAGATACACCAACAAAGGTTGATACAATTGGAAAGGATACAGTGGAAACCCAAGCCATTATTGAAGAACAAAGTTAAATAGGTTAGATAAATCTATTTGCACCTTCAACACAAGTACAAGGTGCAAGTCAAGGCATTGTGGAAAATAAGGACAAACCTAAAGAGATCAAGTTGACACCAAAGATGAAGGAGCATGCATCTATTCAAGCACTGGTACCTTTACCAGTATCTAGCACTCCTTCCAGTCACACTCTTCAAAAGTTGAGCACAAATGCAATACCATTACAAATCTTAGTGCCAAGTCCAAGTACATCAAAGGAAGAAGGGGTAATTACATATGTGATGTAAGCTTTTATGAAGAGATTGTGTTGCCAAAGTATGATTATGACACAATGACAATTGAGTAGATGAGCATACTCCAAGAACCCCTGGCTAGAAAGAAGCATTAGGAACTGCTCAAAAGGGAGCATAGGTAGAAGGACTCTTTGCTAGATATAAAAGACATCTTTTTAGATGCATTCAGTCTACCTACTCCAGATGAAACCAAGCCACTAATTAAACAATTGAAAAATATAGTAGAAAAGGTAACTAATGTAGACCTTGATACAAATTCTAAATTATTAAAATGGTTTGAAAAGAAATTTCAAAGTAAAGTGAATGAGAAAATATTAAGTGACATAGCACTCACACAAGTTGCATTGGCAATAAAGGTAGAAACCTTGGGTGAAGAAGGTACTTAAGAACATTTTCTCACTATACATCAAACTATGCAACCCCACACTCTTCACACAAGAAATAAGGAGTCACATTTTGAGTTTGGAAAGTCAAATTAATGCATCAGGTGCAAAATCGCCTATGACTCCAACTCAAAATGAGAAGCACTTCAAAACTTTATTGCAAACATAGAGTTAGTTAGCAACATTATCTTTCTAAGAAGCCAACATAAGGGCAAAACTTATTAGCATCTAAACCACACTGACCCCACACATGGAGATTTTGCAAAAGGAGTTAGACTATGCTAAAACTCTTATGAAGAAATATCCCAATCTTTCTACATTAGATAGCCTAGTCCACCTTGTTTTCGAGCTAGCTATCTAAATTAAGTCTTTGGATGTAGCATGTGAAAATTGGGATGTAGCTCTTAAGGTTATACAAGAGGTCCATAAATCTTACTTGGGAAAACACACTATCAAAGTATAGCCCATTGACATAAGTGTCAAAAAGGGGGAGAAATAAAAGCAATAAATAAAAAGGGGGAGAAAAGAAAAGAAAAGGGAGAGACGATAAAAGGAAGAAAAATAGAGCAAGCAAAGAATAGCACAAAAAAAATGAAGTGAAAGTTTATTACTTGAAGCATATCTACTCAGCAGGAGTATAGAATTTTGAATATAGAACAGACCTATCAACTCAAAGGGAGTTATCAAATTTTGAGGTATAAGTTATTACAAAATTTTGAAATTTTTTATAGAAGTTGAATAAGAGATATGTTATGCTCGTAAGAACAAGGATATCAATGCATGACCAAGTATTTTTTGACACTCATGTCAAAAGGGGAGATTTTTGATCTCATATTGGTTTTGACAAGTGACTGTCTATAAACTTAAGTAGTTTACTTAGTTCATGCCAAATAAGTAGTACATGTTGAGCACAACATGTATAAGATAGAGCATATCGAGTCCACAATGAGTGTCAAACCACTCATGTGTTGAGTCACTCAAGTGTCGAATAGGTAGTGTATGCCAAGTGATATAGGAGTTGAGCAAGTAGTGAATGTCAAGTTATCTAGATGCCAAGTCACAGTATAGAAATCAGTATATGCCAAGCATCAGAGACTTCAAATGCCAAGTAAGATAGTTTTGACATAGTTGTTTGTAATGGCACAAACTACTATGTAAACCATTTTGGAGCCAACTTAAATATTTAATTATGATATTTTGGAGATAAGGACGAATCTTAAGTTGGAAGCCCAATGCATTACATGTAGCCAATCAAGAAAAGGGAAGGTTTAAGTGGCAAAATGGATGAATCGCAGTAGTTGATTCATACCCAACTCTAAGTCACCTAATTCTTCTTAAGGAGTACAAAAACCTAAACTATTAAGTGTGTGTCGAAGAAGTCAAGAGAGAGGCTTGCATGCATAAATAGAGCATTCATGGTGGCTAAGGAATTGTGAAGTGAAATTGCATTGCAGAATTAGTTAATGGAGAATAGAGGAAGGGAAGAGCATATAGCAGAGAGACATATGATCAAGAAGGATGATGAATATATCATTTAGAGGTGATCTATCATCAAGTAACCAAGTTCTAAATGCAAGATCAATGTTGAGTCATTCTAGTAGGTCAATTAGTTAAATATCTTAATAGAGTAGTCCTAATAGGCTGTATTGAAATCCTTTAGCAAGGTGCTTACTTAAGTGTGAGTTAAAGTCCTTTAACAAGGCATACTTCTAACTGGGTGTTGAAATTCTTTAATAAGGTAAGACCTAATAGTATTTTTAAGCCTTTAACAGGATAGAACTTTCACAAGGTAGATCATATCTCATGATCAAACATTGTAACCTTCATTGGATACACTTTATTACTGTAGTAGTGAAGATTTGTGGGTGTCATCCCCACCCCAATTTTACCTTCTCATTGGAGGGTTCCTAGGTAATCATATCTAGTGTCATATATGTGTGAATGTTTACTTGTTTGCATGATTTAGATGTGCATGCTTTACATGGTATTTCAGTTTATTTATTGAATGTATGAGATGGATGTGTGGTGAATGTTTTGTGGGTCAAATTTTAAACTAGTGATTCACCCTCCCTCCCCCTCTCATAAGTTTACCTTTCCTATTGTAATTCCAATAGTAGCCTCATGAGCTCCTTCCATGACTTGAAGTTATCTTTGTTCAACATGGGAATCTCCCTTCTATAAGACATCTTGATATTTATCTTAAGTCCTTGAAACCTTCTCTGCAAGCACCAAGAAGCTTTGATACCAATTATTGGAAATATAAGAGGAGTAACTGAGAGGGGAGAGGTGAATCAGTTACCACTAAAATAAATCCTAGATCCCTTAGATGTCAACACAGAACATAAACTTTACTAAAAATACTAATGCTAAGAAAACACACAGGCACTCAATTTACACTAGCAAATGTTGTAACTCAGTAAGTACTTAAATAGCAATTGTAACTCAAAAAATGCTTAACATGTAAATCTTAAAATCTTCTATTTGATTAACCTTACTTAACTTAGTTTCATACGCATGAAAATAGCATGAACATAAGTGACACCAACATTTAACATGAAAACTTAATTTGGGAAAAACCACCAATTACAACTAACTACTGATTTTCACTCTTCTAAAGTGAACCCTGTTAGGAGACAACCTTGTTAAAGGTTAAAAAACACATTGTTGGGTGTGACTCTATTAGAGGATTTAATCACCCTATTAGAAGTGGCCTTTTAGATGCTTTTAGACACTTCAATCTAGAAATGCCACCTTATTAGAGGATTTACAAATAGTTGTTAAGCCAACTCTATTAAGAGATTTAGATCACTACTACAATGGTTAGAGAGTAATAATGAGATGATATGATTTTTGATGCAACTAAATTGTTGATAATATATCTCAATTCTGGCTCGTATACTTGATCCTTTCTAATCAAATGTATCTTTGTAGCTCCATAACGATATTTTTCTTATCCTTCTAATTTTCTTCCACTAAGCATCTTCAAATATTCTATTCACTTTAACACATTTATTCCTCAACTTGACCTTATATTTATATCATAGACATTAATATTCATCTCCTCAATTAACTAGAACCAACAAACAAATATATTACATTTAATATGCCAAAACAAGAAAATCCTAAGTTAGCTAACCCTGCTTAGTAGACACTAACTTAGAAATGATTCTCTTGTGTTAACCAAGTGAACTCAATTAACACTAAATATTCACAAAGTTCCTTTGGTAACTAAGTAAGCTCAATTAACACTGGTTCCATCCAACTTTTCTTTCATTAACCGAGTTAGCTCAGTTAACAGTCAATCTTCTACAAACTTCTCTTCGTTACCTGAGTGAACTTAGTAGACACTGACTTCTTAACTTGGCAAATTCTAGAATGCTCAACAAATAGAGGAAATTATCTTCATCACCTGAGTGAGCTTGGCATACACTAACTAGAAAATATATGGGATTTTGTGTAACATCAAAGATAATACACAATTAACCAACTATATTCAACACATACTCTGTCTAAAGTGGGGGCTAAATATACCATCTTAAATTGGGCATAATTCAATTTAAAGAAGGTTTAGCACCTATTTAATGCAACATCATCAATCTCCTTAAACCTTCCATTATTTTCTTCCCTGGGTGATCCCACAATAATGGGTTCCATTTTTTTGCCAATTTTGACATTGAAATCAATATTTTTGCAACAAACCTCACGTTCAAGTGACTATATCTCTAAAACTATAAATAATTTCAAGATGACATAAACTAGTGATTTTTAGTAATTTTTTCCTACTTTATAACTATATTTTTTAATCTAAAAAAAAATTTATTTATGTCAATTATTTTATCTCCTCCAAAAAGTGGTACATAATAAAATTCAATATTTTTAAAGAGTGAGTCTATTTGACACACATAACTTTTTTTCTAGAAATGATAATGAAGTAATTATTTTGGTGTTAGATTTCTAACATCAATATCTAGAGGATTCATTTGGTTTGATTCATTTTGGTTTAATATTGTATAGTTTATGAAGTTTTGAAGTGACACCAATCGTAATTCAAACATACGTTCATTTTGACACAAGTAATTTGAAGTCAATTTATCATAAACCTTTTTTTTTTTTTTAATAGAAAGCTATTTCTTACATACTTTTCAAAAAAAAAATTGACCTAATTTACTAATTTTTTCGAAGTATCAAAGTCAGTTAATGTTCAATCGGTAATGAACCTATGATGAGTTAAACTCATATTTGAAAGTCTTATGATTAAAATATGTATTACAATTATAGTCATTGGAAAGCTTGCTTCGAGCAACACATTTTGAATTTTTTTTAATTTTATAGTAGTAGATCATTCTTTTGCAATTATGGGTGTCAAAAGAGCAAAAAAAATTAAGAAAAAGGGGGCAAAATTTTCTTAGTTTTGAGTGTCTGTAGCAAACATTACGTTCACAATGAACATTACGTTGGCAGTGAACATATTTTATATGTTTGTTGTGAACAAATGTTCGCTACAAACATACGGGTTATAATTTCCTGACTGCCATAAATTCAACAAGATATGTTCATGCAAACATATATATTTTATTGTGTTCGCACGAACATGTAAAAAAAAAAAAAACTTGACGTCAACTTCTGCCAAGCAGTTTAAAAATAGTGACAAGAATAAGAAAATCCATATAGCAAAATTTTTATATGATTATTGTGCAAAATTTATCTTGAGGCAAGGGGTAATTTTTTTTTTTTTTTTGATTTTATAATGGGAAACAAGTAAGGAAGGCAAAGCAAATATGCAAGAGAGAAATCTGATGAAGCAGAACAAAGAAATCTTCAGAAGACTATAGCAGGTTATCATTGAATTAAACAAGGTGAAGAAAATGTTGAAGAAGGCTCAACAGAAGTAGAAGAAGTGCATAAGGGAGAGAGGTCAGGAACACTCTCTACGGAATCTCAAAAAATGAATGTTGAAGAAGGCTCAAGATAACTCCCTACAGAGGTTCAAATAATAGAAATTAGAGAAGGGTTAGAATCTTTCTATGTAGAATCTCAAACAATGGATGTTGGAGAAGGCTCAAGATTGCTCCTTGTAGAAAATCCAATAATAGAAGTCAGAGAAGGGCCAGGATCAGGTGCAGGAACTCGTATGGATGAAGTCCTAAATATTTCCCAATGTAAAAAGAATGCTATTTCTCCAAAAAAATTAGATCATTTACTTAAAATGGATGTGGATAAATTGAGAAGACTTGTAGCTACTATTAAACCATTAAGTTTGTCTAAGAAAAGGTCAATGAATAAGAAGATAAGAGAAATTATGACTCAATTTTATAACACTAAAACACTTGAACAAGCTCAGTTAATTTCACTTTTTCTTACACAAAAGAAGTTGCAAGAGGCATTGAAATTGTTAGGTGTAGACACAACATCAAAGAATAGAAGATTTTCTAGCATGCAAACTGATCTGATTGAAAATGTTAAACAAGGTTTGAGAAACATAAGAAAATACTCTCAAACTAAAGATAAGTCTGTGGCAAGAAAAGTGATGTTGATGTCTGGTGTAAATAAGAATATGACTCAAAATAGACAAATATCTTCAATTTCATTTGAAATGGATTTTAGTAGAAAAACAATGAGAAAATATGTTAAGAGAAGGTTAGTTTTGGATGACAGTACTATGGAGGGAAATTGGGCAATCATGTATAGAGCACCTCATTCTAATAGGATTGAAGAGTCATTAAAAAATTTAGTCATATCATTTTGCATTGATAAAACTCGTCCTTCATCAAATAGTAGAGATGTTATCAGGCATAGGATTTCATCTAGTCAATATGAACATCACACAAAACATTGGTTTTACACAACACAGCATGAGTTATATGTGTCATTTTGTAGTGAACATCCTAATGTAAAAGTTGGGCAAACGTTGTTTGAAAAATTGAAGCCATACTTTGCGAGGTCAAACAAAGTGTTTGAAACATGTTGTTGTCATCATATTGAGTTTGATCTCCACTATCAAGTATTTCAAAAGTTTGTAGAAGACACATATGGTTTTCATGCTACTCCTCCTAGTAGGAGAAGTGAGTTTATATCATCCATTCTATGTGACAAAATAGATGATCCATCTAGTCAAATTAATTGCATCAAAGGATTATGTGAAACATGTGGTGAATTGGCTCTATTTCCTTTGAAAATTGAAAATTTTGATGCAACAAAAAAATTGAATTGCAAAAGTTACAAGTATGTCAAGAATGAAACAAAGTTGGGAAAAGAGACAAAAAGGTTGGAATATGTTGAAGAGGAGTTACCTATTCTAACATTTATGAACAAATTTAAGAATTTGATTCAACCTTATATTCGACAATCATTTTTTGCAAAGTGGCAAGCACAATAGTTTCAAACTTTGAGAGATAATTTCCCACTTTGAATGATTGTATCAGTTGTTGATTTTGCAGAGAACTATTCTTTTGTTCATTAGAAAGCAATTCAATCATATTATTATTTTTCTAAGCAGGTCACTATTATGGTACATGCTTGTTATAGACATGCACAATTAGATTTGGATGGTGTTCAGAGTACAATTCAAGCACGAGTAATTAAAAAGGAATATCATTTCTATATAAGTGATGATAAAGAACATGACATTCACTATGTCGAACATTGCTTCAATCTCTTCTTTTCTTATTTGAAAGAAAGAAACATAAATGTTGATAAACATTATGTTTGGTCTGATGGATGTGCCGCATAGTTCAAATTATCTAGACCATTTTATGCATTATGTAGATATCATCACAATGAGAATATAAAACAAATATGGAATTTCTTCGAGAGTAGTCATGGAAAAGGTGAACATGATGGTGCTACAGCTTGCATCAAACGTGCTCTGTGAAAGTATCAAATGAATTATTAGGGAGTTTGTGTAAATGATGCACATGATGTTGTTGAATGGTGTAAGGCACATTTTGCATTAGATGAGGTTGGGACATCATCAACAATGAATCGGAAGGTACCATATAGAGCCTTTTGGGAGATAACAAGTATGGATGTGTACATTTGTTTAATTTTTATGCAATTAAGCTATAAAATTTTATTGTTCAGTTTTATTTTTCAATTCATTGAAGTTTAAATTTAATTTGTCCATATTTTCAATTTAATGAACTTTCAGATGTTAATAGAAAAAACATGCATGGTTGCAAGAGGATAGAAAACACATGTTCCTTACATTCAGTCATGAGTATAGATAATTGCAATTGGACATTAAAGACAAGAATATTCATGTTTTTGTGACAATTGCATTGATGAAGATTGTGAAGAATGCATCAATCAAGCATGTGGATATATAGGTGCATGGATTTCAGTACCACTTGATGTTACTCATACATTTGATAAAGATGATGAAAATTTTGATGATATTCCATTGATTTTTGATGATTATGATCATATCTCTGGATTGGTAAAAGTGGGTAAGTATCATAAAAATTAATTTGAATAAGTTTTATTTAATTATCAATTCGAACTATCTTATATATGTACTGTACACATACACATGTGTACTTGTTATGCAGGAGATATCTTTGCAGTGATTGCTAAGCCTAGAAATTATGAAGGTGTCAATTATTATTTATTGCAATGTACTGCAGAGAGGACAAAGTTATATAACCCTGAAGAAAGTGATGGAATGTTGTTCCCCATAGGTAACTTTATATATATATATATATATATATTTACTTATTTATTTATTTATCAATATATATATTTATATTTATATATATATTTATCAAATTTTAAAATACTTAAATTACAAATATGTGTGTGTGTGTGTGTGTGTGTGTGTGTGTGTGTGTGTGTGTGTGTGTGTGTAACTTTATATTTATCAAATTTTAAAATACCTAAATTTGTGGTGCAAGTTTTGTTGTGATAGAGGGAACATATTTGAAGCAAGAAAAAATAGTCCAGCATGGAATACACTTTGTTGATTATCAACTTAACAACAAGGTTTTACAATACAGCCACCTGGTCATTGCTATCGAGATTTGTCTACATCCAATCAAAGTTAAGCATGCACGTCACAAGTGGAGACTAGATAGTGAAGATCATGAGAAGATATTGCATTGTGATATTGCTATCAGGATTTAACTGTGTGATATTGAGTCAAACTCATTGACAATTTGACTTACTGTGGAAATTATTTCCTACTTATCAAGATATTGCATGTTATAAGTGTACATCATGGTTGAACTGACATTTGAGATTTATTTTATAATAATTTGAATATCAACTTCTTTTCAAACTATTGAATTTCATCTTGAATTAAATGTGTTTTTAATTGTACAGTCATAGTATTAGTTATCATTAGTTTATTAAAAAACTAAATAATTTAATAATATTAATTGTACCATGGATGAATTTAAATAATTTAACAACTTGATATTAATAGGCTAAGTTAGTTCGAACTTACACAATCATTATCTATAGATATGTATCAAAAATAATTTAATATGTTACAATTCTTAAATATCAACTTCTTTTCAAACTATTGAATTTCATCTTGAATTAAATGTGTTTTTAATTGTATGATCATAAGTTCTTAATTATCATTAGTTTATTAAAAAACTATATAATTTAATAATAAATTAATTGTACCATGGATGAATTTAATAATTTAAATTCATTTATCAACTTTTCTTCAAACTATTGAATTTCATAAGTGAATTAAATGTGTTTTTAAAATTGTAAGATTATAAGTTCATAGTTATCAAATGTTAGTTTATTAAAAGACTATATATTTTAATGTTAGAACTTTATTACATCTATGGTCATACTCTTAAAGTTTAAATTAGTTTAAATTAATATGCTTTTAAATATTATATTTTGTAAAAGTTTTCTGAAATAATGTATTGACTTACCTAATTAACATATTTTTATCCACACAAAACTAATTTTTATCTTTAGCGGGTTAGTAATTGATAATTTAAGAAATATGTATCTTTCTAACTTCCTACTAATTGATATAACAAATTTGCATCTTTATTCAAGCACTAATTGATTTACCAAATTTATGTATCTTTAGTCCTTTTAATTGTTTATTTCATATAATGATTACAATTAAATATAATGTTTTAAATTTATAATCTAAATCATTTGGGTTTATTTAGTAGTTTTAAGCACCTATATTAATTCAATTCAATCACCCTATTTAAATCATTATTCTTTTTCAAAATTTTAAATTAGGTTCATAGATCAATTTGGAACTTCTTTGAATATTTAACTATTGAAGTACCTATATTAGAAACATTTAAATAACTTTAAACAAACTATTTAAAACTCAAGTACCTGAGCACTACTGGGTGCCTCAATAGAATCATCTCTCTCACGTACATGATGCGTTGAACCAACACTACATGTAACCATGTGCTCAAGGGCCTGTGCCTGCATGATTTATTATAGTTAAAGATTAAATTAAATATCTATATATATATCTAAACTAAATTTTTTAATTAATTTATATCTTTTAATTTCATATATATTTAAAATTAAAAATATATTATATATGTACCTAGGTCTCTAAAGGTGGAGGATGATCAGCAAACTCCATTGTATCATCTATCGATGCACGTGAGCCTGAAACTCCAACACCTACTGAACCACCCTCAGCACCATGTCCAACTGCTAGCAAATTTGAGTGAAGTGGACTATGTAACTGGCTGGGTAATGGTGTAGAATCAGTGTTGCCAACTCATCTGAACAACAGGTCCATGTACGATGAAATACCTAGGCTCGAACTAGTATCAATCTCAAACAGGCCTCACAACTTCTCACCAAAATCATCAAGACCCTCAACTATGATCTGGAAATCTCCAACTCGTATCCCCGAGTCATTTGTAGAGTGTCGTGAGCTTGGTGCCAAATGTTGTGAGCTACGCACAAGTGTATTGTATGTCAGTGGTGTGGCGGCCTGTGTCTATGGAGCTACATCGAGCCTCTAATATTGTCTAACAACATCCATCACTAAGTGAACTAGAATCCCCTATGTATCAGAAATATAATTGATAATGTGCAACATATCCTCCAAAAAATACAGTGCCAAATTCTATGTCTAATGTCCTAAAAGACCACGAACATCACCTGGTAGTGGTAGCCCAGAAACTCTATATGCATCATCAGAGGTGCTTGAAGTGCTACTAGATGCCTCTGAAGATGGTCGACCAGGTGGACGAGGACGTTGACTATGAATATAATGACCAATAGAATCAGATGTGATACTAGCAACCATAGATGCAATGTGTCCAATAGTGTCAATTCCTCCCCTTTGGGAAGCAATTTTAACTCTATCTATAATAGGCGCATGTGCTGGAGTCATGGGAGGCAATCTCTATCCAATTAATTGTCTGACATCTAGAGGTGGCAGACAATGTGCACTGCGATATTGGTCACGATCTGCGATTTGACCACGCCCTTGTTTGCAATAATTAGGAATATCCAAGTAGTTGATGTTGAGCCCCACACGAAACTCAATGTACAACTATTGTGCAAAATAAAGAGGTATCTAGTTGTTATTAGGATAACGACCATGTGCAGCTAAAAACTGAGGATAGATCATGCTAGCAATAATAGGATCTCTGCATCATGTGACTTGATAGCCTCTCACCCTACCCTATGCTCCCTCATATCCTAGAAAGTGCTCTCTTTTGATGACATCTTTGGGGACCACCCTCTTGACGTCATCAAAAGATGCATCTCCTAAAATTTTAGCTCTAAGCTCCCTAGATATGGAAGATAATATGTCAAGAGTAAATGAATGGTGAGCTCTAAATTTAACTATCGAATCCTATAAACTCCTACATATCATAGCACATATGTCTCTATAAAGACCATCATCAGAGGACAATATAGACTGTTGTATTCTAGAAACCTCCTTCTCTAAAAATGTAAATAAAGCATCGATATCAATGCATGGAGATGGTGTAGTATGACCTCCAATAGAAGCTACAGGTGTAGCCTGACCTGGAATAGGAGTTGCATCAGGAGCCATGACAGGACCTACACCACCTGGAGCCACACCAAGAGTTATAACATGAGTCATAGAACGAGCCCTACCTCAAAGTACACCATGAGCTATAGCACAAGCCCCACCATGAGCAACATGATGAGTTGCATGAGGAGTCAAAATAGGAATTACATCAGGCGCTGCAACAGGAATCGCATCAACCTGTGCCACAGTAGGAGCCGCAGCAGGAACTGCATCAGGTGCCACACTAGGAGCCGCAGCAAGTTGATCATGTGAAGCCATATCTATAGAAATATATCAAGAACTAAACTATCTACTGTACACACAATTTTTTATTTTTAGTTAAAAATTATACATGTAATTGAATGTACATCACACATGTCTAGATAATCTATAACATGTACATATATGATCTGATAAAATTTAAATATATATGATTGAATGCATATACGTACATACATGAGAACTTTAGAGTTAGAGACATAGATAAATACATACATACATACATACATGTGATAATTTAAGTAAATTCATTTTGTTGAGACATCACATGTGGTGTCAAGATTGGTCACATGTGAATCCTTCTAAATTTAGTCTTTAAATGTATAATTAATTATAAATTTGAACACATTGGTCCATAAACCATCAATTAAAATATATATAAAATGATCTAACATGATCTAAGGACAAATTAGATCTTATTTTATCCCCTAGATCAAATATTTGGAGTAGTTAAATTCTAAAATATATATAGTAGTTTTCCTATTTTGTAACTTTTGATTACTAATTGTATAAGAAATATAAAGGGTTCATCTTATTAGATATTTAAGTAATATGTTTTTATAATTTTCTAAGAAGTGCAATTCAAAACATTGACAGTTATATGAGACCTTGATTCAAGTTTTCTAGATTAAAATACATTAATATATTATGGTCCATTGTGTTATTTCTATAAGGAATTAATCATATAGTTTATGAGTCAATCTCATTGACCCATGTTTCAAAAGTAGTGATTCACATGAATCCATTTCTCACGAGAATGTCTTCTAAGTTTATCAATATTATGACATGTTTTGAAAAGATTTTCTATGTTTTATTTAACAATAATTTATTCAAAATAAACTTTCAAACATGAAAATGTGTTAAAATAACTATATATATTCACTTATTATTAATTAAAAATTAGCTAAGTCTACTGTACATTTAAAATACATTATTATATATTATGACATTGCACGTTATTTCTATAAGGAAAATATAGAAAATCTAGCTAATTTAACACATTTTTAATTAATAATAAGTAAATAATATAAGTAAACTTAGATTTTCTATATTTTATTTAACAATAATTTATTCAAGATAAATTTTCAAACATGAAAATATGTTCAATTAGCTATATATATTTACTTATTATTAATTAAAAATTAGCTAAGTCTACCAAGTACACTTAAAATACATTATTAGATATTATGACATTGCACGTTATTTCTATAAGGAAAATATAGAAAATCTAGCTAATTTAACACATTTTTAATTAATAAGAAGTAAATAATATAAGTAAACTTAGATTTTCTATATTTCATTTAACAATAATTTATTCAAAATAAACTTTCAATCATATAATAAGAAAGTTCAATAATATATTTACTTATTATTAATTAAAAATGTGTTAAATCAATTAGCTAGATTTTCTATATTTTCCTTAAATAGAAATAACACAATGTCATAATATATAATAATGTATTTTAATGTGTGTTCTTTTCAAATAAGTGAAAATAGTATCATTTGATTAAAGATGTAAATTATAATTTAGATTTATGAAATAAAAAATGCATGTGCACTCAATTTTTTATCATACTAATTTTTTAACCATGTATCTCCAAATTTTCATAGAGATGTTCAAGTTTAGGTTATCTCGAGGGAAAAAAAGTCAACTTTTGACACCTTTTTTAATCCCTTATTTTCAAGCTTTTATCCAAACTAGTTTTTAAATCATTTACAAGAATCTCAATTGATCTTTTATCATGAGATATGTTGTCCAAGGTCTAATATGATGGCTAAATAATTCTTTATTAATGTTTCTACAAAGGTTCAAACAACCTCTGGGCTTTTATGATTTTGGTCCTTACGATTCAAATTGAGCTTTTATTAGGATTCAAATTAGGGTATGGTTATCATGAATGTTAGGGTTGGGTTAAAGGTTATGGTTATAGTTTAGATTATATTATAGTTAGGGTTAAAATAGGGATATATTAGTTTAATTAATGTTATGATTTAAGGAAAATTAAGGTTAGAGTTAAGGTTAGCAAGTAGGATAAGGTACAAATTAGAGGGAAACTCTTTGATTTATAGTTAGGGTTGAAGATAACTTTAAAGTTGAGAGTTTGGTTATGGTTATAGTTAATTTATTGTTAGGATTTTATTATAGTTTTTGGGGTATTATTAGAGTTCAATTAGGGTAATAAATTATTTATATTACTCTTAAAGGATAATGTTGAGGTTTAGGTTTCAAGTTGGGTTACATATCATTTAAAACAAGGGTCATACTTCATGTACATGTACATGTGTTTATATATGCATGTATCTCAAATGTAATATTAGAATTTAGGATTAGGGTCAACTTGTTTTAATTTTATGTAAGTTAGGCCTCAATTAGGTTTTGAAATAGGGTTTTAGTGTAAGGGTTATAATTAGGCTCAATTTTAGGGTAAGATTTAGGAAAAGTTATGACATTGTTAGGGTTTATACGAGTATAATTTAGCATTATTTAGGGGTTAATATTAAGGTCCACATGTGGTTAAGAATTTAGGATAAGGGTTTAGCATATGAAGTTTATGATTTGGTTCAAAATTATGATTTAGGGTAAATTATCATTTATAATAAAGGTTTAGAAATTAAATTTTAAGATCAAGGTTAGGGTTAGGATTTAGATAATGGTTAGGGTTAGGGTTGGGTTAGGTTAGGGTTTTGATAATGGTTAGGGTTAGGGTTTGGATAATTATTTTAGTTAAGGTTTACAGTTAAAGTTAGGATTATGGTTAGGGCTATGATTTAGGATTGAGACCACGATTAGGGTTAGGATCATGGTTGGAGTTTACGAGTACAAATTATAATCTATCAATTAGGGTTAGTATTAGGCTTTAGCATTTAGGATTTAGGGTTATAGTTATGATTAGGGTTAGGGTATGGGTTTAAATTTCTATTAGTATTATTTATAGGGTTAGGATATGGGTTGACATTGCTATTAGTATTATTTTTAGGGTTATGGTTTGTATCAGGGTTAAAATTTATGGATAGGATTATGATTACCTGGCTTATAATTTAGGATAAGGGTTGGGGCTTATCATCTAGTATAAGGGTTTACCATTTACGATTAGGGTTAGAATTATGGTTTAGTACTTAAAATTAGTTTATATAGCTTTTAAAATTAGAGTTTAGCATTTAATTTAACATTTTAGGATCTTAGTGTACAAAGATTAGCGTTTAGTATTTAGGGTCATGGTTTAACATTTATGATTTATGATTATGATTAGGGTTCTCGATTATGGGTTTACATCATTGTTAGAAGTATGTTTAGAGGGTAAGGGTATGGGTTTACATCATGTTGTTAGAAGTATGGTTAGAGGGTTAGGATTTGTATTAGGGATAAGATTTTGGATTATAGTTTTAACACAGTTTTAAAATTTATAATTAAAGTTAGGATCAAGTGTTATGATTTACTATTTAATGTTGGGGTTTATCATTTAGGTCCACAGTCCAAATTGAGATTTAAGAGTTATGGTTGAGCATCTAAGATTAGGGGTTATAATTTATGATTAGGGTTTTGCAGTTAGGATTATGACTAGGTTTAGTATTTAGGACTATTGTTTAGCATTAAGGTTGAAGAGTTAAAATTTAAGTTAAATATATAATCTTTACATGTTAGATTGTATGATGTACATTCTTTATGTTTGTATATAATCAAGTTATGTTCTTAAAATTAACTTTTATTAATTAAATGTTGTAACATGTATTTTTTAGGTCATACACGTTCTAGGTTATATGTTCTTATGTATGTATGTATGTTATATTCTTACCTATGCAAATTAATCTACATTCTTCTATATGTATAATTTAGGATCTCCCCTTAAGACATGTTATTGAATTATATAGTTAATTATATACTTAGATTAAGGCATTATAAATAATAACATATACATAAACATGAATATTGAAAACATACATGTGTCTATATTTAACATGAACATATTTACATGTACATTTATGAAATAAAATATACATTAATCTACATTCTTATGTATAATTTAGGATCTCCCCTTAAGATGTATGCCATTAAATATAGTTAATTACATAGTTTAGATTAAGGTGCATAAAGATAAATAACATACACATAAACATGAATAAGGCATTAAGATGAATAGCATATACAAAAACATGAATAAAACATATACGTAAACATAAAAGATTAAGATGTATTAAAAAAATCAATAACAAATACATTAACATTAATAAATTTATATGAATATTGAAAATATTTTTCTAAATTTTATTTTCTACACTATTGTTTTTTTAATATTTTTAAATATTTTTCTAATGTTTTCTAATTTTCAAGACTAATGTTTTTAAAAATATTTTCTAATATTTTTTCTAATATTTTTCTAATGTTTAAATCCTAATTTATTTTCTCGTAGTTTTCTAATATAAAATTCTAAATTATTTATTTTTAATATATATTCTAATGTTTTTCTAATATTTAAATGTAATGTTTTTTCTAATGTTTTTCTAAATTTGTTTTCTAATACTTTATATTATTATAAATTCCTAATTTTTTAAAATATTTTTCTAATATTTTTTCTAATTTTTTTCTAAATTTGCTTTCTAAATTTTATATTATTATAAATTTTCTAATGTTTTTCTAAATTTGTTTTCTAAAATTTATATTATTATAAATTTTCTAATGTTTTTCTAATTTTTTTCTAAATTTTATAGTATTATAAATTTTCTAATGTTTTCTAATTTTTTCTAATATTTTTTCTGATGTTTTCTAATTTTGTTTTAAATTAATGTTTTTTATAATGTTTTCTAAATTTATTTTCTAATGTTTTTTTTATAATATTTTTCTAATGTTTTCTAAATAAACAATACAAATATTAAATTAACATTAAAATATGCTTCGAAAACATTAAAAAATGCTTTAAAAACATTAAAAATGTAAAAAACATTAAAATAATAATATGTAGACATACCTCAAGAGGAGAATCTAAAGGAAAATGACAGGATGACGCTGATAGAGAGCACACATTCGCTCCAACACTTATGTGAACAATTAACGCCGTAAAAAATGACAAACAAGGGTTAAAACGGCATTTTCAAACGTCAAAAATTGACGTTTTGGATGTTCGCTGTGAACATATTAATTATGGATGTTCGCAGCGAAGATACATAATTATATTTTAATATGTTTGTTGCGAACATTGTTTTAATATATGTTCGTAGCTAACATATTTAGTATGTTCGTAGCGAACATATGATAAACCTGATTTCGTGTTTTGCAATTTTTTTTCATTTTTCTTCATTCCACTAAAGTGGAACCCATTATTGTGGGTTCACCCCCATTTGAACTATCCTTCCTCCTAGGTGGAATTGGGGTCTAATGGATCCTCTCTAAATCTCCTATTTTCATGGCATTAAGCTTGAGGTAGGATCTATCCTCCAAGGTCCTCTCCTCTCTACATCTACCTACTTGGAATCTTCTCTTCACACTGTAATGGCTATATCTTGCATTCTATACCTAATTCTAGAGATCTGAGACCTATTCTAGGATCCCAAAGGGATCTTGGAGGTTCCAAGTGTTAGAGTAAATAATTAATATCTAATTATTTATTCTATTACTTAAGCTTACTTAGGTCATGCATTTATTTAATATTTTATATTTAATGCATGTAGTGGTTAGTTGGTGACAACACGGGAGTTTGTTCCCTTCTAGTTGTCACACTTATCTTCCAGCTTGTTCTACAAGCTTCCATGAGCTCTTTATATTCGGGCTCTCTCTCATTGTAATATCATCATCATATCATTTCTTATTGTAAATACATTTCTCATTGTGTTTGCATTATGATGGCTCTCATGTCCGTTTAGGGTTTTTGCCCGTGCTCCATGCTCTTCCCTTCTATGGCTTCTCTTTGACAGGTTTCGCATGCAGGTGATCTTGGCGTCTTCGGAGTTGGCTTTCCTCAACTCCAACATGGTATCAGAGCCTTCCTGCTGCTGCTTCGTTGAAGAAATTTTGAAGCCATGATTTGGAGTCACAAACCCTAGTTTGTTTGTGCAATTTTTCTTCAAATCAGGAGATCAGCATTTTTTCGGAGCACTTTCAGCCCAAACGGACATCACCATTGGATCCGGAAGGCTGTTTGCAATCAGGATTCATATAAAGCTTTTCATTTTTGGAGACAGGGCATTTCTGGTGATTTTTTGAAGCCTCCAAGAGTCTGCCGTACGGTCGTACGGACACAGTGACGGATTTTTTTTTTAAAAAAAATATATTGGGGCGCACCGCCGCCGCACCACTTGCGCGCAGCCCGCAGCAGGCAACGCCGCCCGCGCTCCGCCGCGGCCCGGCAGCCGCCCGTCCGCCGCCCTCCGCCAGCGGCTCCTCTGCCTCGGCCGCCCCTGCGGCCACCTCCGCCAGTTCTCCGCCCGCCGCTCCGACAGCTCCGCCTGACAACTCTGCGCCACATCTGCAGCCGAGTCAGCCAATGCGGGGGTGACACGTGGCCTGGGCGCCACGTGGACCCGCCACGTCACCCCTGCCACGTCAGTTGCCACGTGGCACTCTTTTTTTGCTGCGACGGCTGACGGGCCGTCAATTTAAATCTCAGGGTCTGCTAACGTCAGCATGATGTCAGCACTGCATCAGCCCTTGCATGCACCTCTCCCGATTGCTTTTGGACCTACCTTTGGTTTTTTGGCCATAACTCTTGCATACGGAGGTATTTTTCCGATCCGAAAGAAGCACCGGAAAGCTGGTTCCGAGACAAAGATTTTGATGCAGGTATTTTTAGGTTTTGATGCTTTTTTATTGCTTGTTTTTTCTGTTGAAGTCTGAAGTCCTGTTTTTGACTCCGGCATGCATATCTTTTGCATCCCATGCCTGTTTTTGGAAAACTTTATATTTCTGGAAAGCTGGTTCTGTGTACTTTTCAAAACTGTCATCTTTTTTCTTCACTTTTGGCCTCTTCTCTTTCTATCATAGTTTTGGTGTTTTTGCTCTATGGTGGATATTTTGAGTGTTTTAGGCCCGAGGATCATTTTCCTAGCATGGTTTGCTTTCTTTTCGGCTGTACTTTCTTTTGGTTCAGCTCTTTTTCAGTTATGATCATTGTAGCTATCTTTTTGAAGCACTTTTTATTCTTGCACTGAGATAAATTATCACTTTTGCATTCTGGGAGTCATGAACATTGTTTTGAGTTAGGTGTACTTGCACTATTTCATAAAGCACCATGGGGGGGATTATTGTTTGCTATTTTAGGCATTCTCCCTTTGTCAAGTGAGTGTCCCTTCCATGACATTAGCCCATGCAGAGTCAGCTAGACCGTGTCTTTATCAGTGTCTGTACCTCTTTTCCTCTTTCCTCGTTCTTGGTTCGATTGCAGGAGATTTTGGCTCACCTTCTCAGTTTCCTGTCATCACACCTCGTCTGCATTAAGGGGGGGTTATGTTGTGTTCTAATGCATCCATGGTTCGATGGTTCGATAGTGTGAACTATGTATTCAGTGGTTGATCCTACATACAAGGCGATTGTAGTGGCTGGCTACCTATGCATTTCGGTGAGATGGATCATCTACCATATAGACATGCTCAGTTCGTGCCTTCTTCTTCCATGGAGGTTTCTTCAGATCAGCAGTTTGACAGATTTGCGGCTCTTCCTGCTTCAGTGATGCTGCTTCTTCATGATCATTCCTTGTTCCTGTTTTAGGGGACAATTTCCCTAGTTGGAGACTTCTTCAGCTCTTCACTGGGTTCTTACCTCTTTTTGGGGGAGGGTTTTTCCCATGTGGTTTTCTCTCTTTCCTCGCTTACAGAGGTTGCATTCTTCTTGCATTGTACATGGGTACCTAAAATGGCCTCGATGCTGGGACCCATTATGCATTTCATCTTAGCTTTGTGAGCTTAAGGCATTTCCCTAAGTTGCACTTAAGGGGGGGTGTTAGAGTAAATAATTAATATCTAATTATTTATTCTATTACTTAAGCTTACTTAGGTCATGCATTTATTTAATATTTTATATTTAATGCATGTAGTGGTTAGTTGGTGACAACACGGGAGTTTGTTCCCTTCTAGTTGTCACACTTATCTTCCAGCTTGTTCTACAAGCTTCCATGAGCTCTTTATATTCGGGCTCTCTCTCATTGTAATATCATCATCATATCATTTCTTATTGTAAATACATTTCTCATTGTGTTTGCATTATGATGGCTCTCATGTCCGTTTAGGGTTTTTGCCCGTGCTCCATGCTCTTCCCTTCTATGGCTTCTCTTTGACAGGTTTCGCATGCAGGTGATCTTGGCGTCTTCGGAGTTGGCTTTCCTCAACTCCAACACCAAGTTCTAGTTGTCAAGGGCTCAGTGCACCCCTTATTGTGACTTATTTTGGTTCTTTTCTTTGGGTCTCATGTCTAGTTACCTTCAAGGTGTTAATTCATAAGAAGGTTAGCCTACATGAGTTAGTCAATTCTAAGATCTATATAACATTTCTTCATTTTGGCAGCATCAATCTACACACTCAAGAACTCTAGCATTTTAGCACTCAAGCATTAATGTTTTCAAGCCTTCAAGTCTTCAAGCATTAATTCAAGCATTTTTCCATTAAAGATAGAGAATTCAAGAAATTTATGGAGTTTATCTTCAAGATCATCTTCAATTCATTCAAGATCCTTTTCTACATCCATTCATCTCCATCTTCTTGATCAAAATCAATTGGTGAAGTAAGCACATTGCATTCAATTTGATAGATCTTGCTATTGTAAGGTGAACTCATATGTTTACTTTGTATTCATGATATTTCAATTATTTCAATTCAAGGTTAATTCCTAAACTATGGTTTGACTAAGTAAAACCCCCATCAACTAGAAAAACCCTTTTTTATTTCAAGTTGTGGATATCAAATCGACAAAAGGGTTGTAGATCTGAGTACCTTTTTTGGCTTTCTTTGGAATTGAAAAATCAAAATCAGCATCACACACAATCAATTAGGGGTGCAATACACCCCTCATGCTCTATTTTTCCCCTGATTATCTAGTTTTCATTCAGCAGATCACCAAACAATATCTAGGTTTTATTGATTGCATAGTTTCAGGACTAGATTTGAAGATTTCTATTCATTTTGGTTAACACAATAAGCATAAATAGATTCTAAAGGTGTGTTCTCTACCTTATCTATCCTTTCAACATATTTAATTATATCTATCTCTAACTTCCTACATCATCTAGGTTTTTCAAGGACTTTGATATATTTTTCCCTATTCTTTCTAAACCTAGTTTGCATTAGTGCTCCTTACTTTGTTTAGTCAGCAATAGTCTATCTATACCTAGTTCTTTAGAATTGGGAATGAAATGACTCATCTCCTTAAATTCCCTCCCCCTATTATGTACATGTGTGGGTTTATGTGATGAACTTAGGTCTTGTATTCTTGATTCACATTTCCACCAATATAATTTGAAAGACAATATTTATCAATGTTTTTTTATAAATTCAGATTGAAATTTCAATATTATGTTAAATGTGATCTTATAGTCTTTCTATAATTTACCTTTGAATCTAAACTAGTGGTACATGTAAGGTAGAAAGGAATTTTGTTTGAGAGAAATTAAGAATGAGAATATTTACCCTACAAAAATTTTCATATTATGATGATACTTTAGTTTCCTTAGGTATATTATTATACATATATTCCCTTATACACAAATAGATGAATAGAAAGAGAAATAAAAATATTGTTTAATGCATATCAATGTATTTTGGAATTATAGATGGAGTAACTAAGAGGGGGGGTGAATCAGTTACCACAAAAACAAATCCATAGATCCCTTAGATGTCAAACAAGTTACTTACTACTATCACTCGGTAAACATTCACAAAAATGTTGTAACTCGGTAGATTAACTTGTTACTGATCTTTAAGCATTCATAATTATTAACATGCATGCAAAAGTAAATATCATAAACACAAGAGACACCAGATTTAACATGGAAACCTAATATGGGAAAAACCACCAAGTAACTAGCTACTGATTTTCACTCTTCTGAAGTGAGCCCTATTAGGAGCCAACCCTGTTAAAGGTTTACAAAACACACTGTTAGGTGTGACCTAGTTAGAGGATTTAATCACCCTATTAGGAGTGGCCTTGTTAGAGGTCTTTAGAACAATTCAATTGAACTCTCACCTTGTTAGAGGATTTGCAAAATGGTTGTTAAACCAACTATGTTAAGAGATTTTGGAATCACTGCTACAATGGTTAGAAAGTAACAATGAAATGACCTGAATAAGATGCAAATAAATTTTTTGATTACAGATCTATATTTTGCACCATTAGATCCTCCTTAATCAAATATAGCTTTTCTGCTCCTTAATGATCTCTGATCATCCTTCAAAATTCACTCTCACTATAATCAGTCCACCTTCACATTCATATCACATCAAATTCATCACACTTAAAATTTGCAACTTGACCCCTCATATATACCATTCAGATTATCAAGTTGCCACAATCACCTATAATCATTACCATCGTCAGCTAGAAATAATACTTAAAACAGTTAAGCATTAAATCATAAATTAACAAATTCCTTTACTGGCCAACCTTGCTCGGTAAACACTTCTTTAGAAATAATTTCCTGAGTTAACCATCTCAACTCGGTTAACACTACAGATTCTGCAAAATCCTTTGGCTGCCAAGTGAACTCGATAAGAACTGAATTTCCTTTGATGACCATGAGAGCTCGGTAAGAATTATTTTCTACCACATTTTCCTTTGATGACCAAGTAAGCTCGGTAGACACTGAATTTCCTTTGCTAACCTTGAAAGCTCGGTAACAACTGTCTGCACAAGGTAAAGTCTGAGAATGTTTAGTAGACACTGTAAATCGTCTTGCAAACCAACTGAGCTCAATAAGTGCTAACAAATGACTTGTATGACATTTGTGTAACATCAAAGACAACACACAATTGGATAATTGTATCCAACAAATGTACACATGAAAATATATGTATAATAAGATACTTATAGAAATCTTTGGAATATTGGTATCTAGTGATAGCTTCATTAATGGATATAAAGTATTCTCTAATTTGGTTTTGATCCAAATAGAGAGTAATCAACTCCTTCTATTATGATGCTTTATTAATAGATAAATTATTTTATTACAATAGAACTAATCAAAACCATTATTTTTCCCTCCCTAAATATAGGAATGTTAATAATGCTTATGATCTATAACATTATCTAATGAATGATCTTAGCCAAGATTTGGAGTAGTATATTTTCAAGTGCAAGATATTAGCTAATAGGAAAATAGAAAGTCAAAGAGAGATAGTTATTATTCAACATGGAAAACTAATTTTCAAGGATCAAGAAATTTTAGAGAAATGCATTTTTGTATAGTTTTTATGTAGCACTATGCCTACCAAATTAGTGGCCACATAAGTGTAAATTCTAAAGATTTAATCTCAAAACTTAAGGTTGAAGGAAACATAGCATAGATAGATAAAAATAAAATTTGAACATGTACATGAAAAACATTTTGGCTTTCATCATTTTATTCTTTCCAGTCCAAGACTAGATCATGAACTATATAATATGTATTCAAGACATTGGAAGTCTCAAACAAGACCAAAGACTTTATTTACTCCATTCTTTCCTACCATTGCCTACATAGAACCAAGATTAAATGTGCTTTAATTTATTAAATAATTAAATCATGGGCTTTGGCCTTTTACTGATAAAAAATTAATTATTTAATATTAAAATTTATTTTTAGCAAGTAATATTTTATTTTTACTTAAAACATAATAAAAATTAAAAAATTGATGACTTTCCACCATCACTTGAAAGAGATAGAGATAAATATTTGCTATCTCCTTAGGTGGTTGCACATTATCCCCTCCCCTACTGTTGATTGGACTGACAATTATTTTCAAGAGGAAGGCTATGCAGCAATGCAGTCATCTAATAATACAGATTCAAACAAGCTTCAAATTATTTCTCTGATTATAGTTAAATGTGCCTAGGATCAAGGCAATCCAAATACTACAGATAAAGGCAATGTGAAGATCGACTCTAAGGAATCTGACAATGAAATAGAGTTAGATGAATACATTATGATCATTAAATGTCAAAAAGTAGTATGTATTTCCCCAATTTTTTCTTGTAGTAGTCATTTGTATTAGTGTGGTTGAACTGGCTTCATAAGGAATCCCTTTTGTTTTGGGTCTCTATAAATATAGTTTAAATGATTTGCAATTAGTAGGATGTAGGAAATATTATCTTCTGTATGAGGTGTTTATTTACTATTTTTATTATCTTAGTACTAGGAAATGTAGTCATCTATGATTATTATGATATAGTATTACAAACACACACACACACACATGTCTATATTGCCCTTTGGTTAGGATATTGGAAAATTATTATTCTTGTGCCTTTAACAATCTCGACAAACCCATTGATCCAAAATTTTCTCCATACTGACTCATAAGGATGAAGGAACATCTTCAAACAAGATTCATATCTTAGTATTAAAGCTTCCTTTTCGAATTAAAGGTAGGATGTAAATAGTTTTGGAACCTTAATCAATAGATCATGGGTGCTAAACATGTTGAAATTAAAGTTGGGGTGAACCCACAATAGTGGGTTACACTTTTTTGGAGGAAGAAATTCCTCCAAAAAAGTGCACCTACAAATTCTTAGTCGGGTAGTTTCAATTAAAAGTACCCTGATAGTTTCAATCAAAACTAATTTACTTTCAATCGAAATTCATTATTTTAATACTTTCAATCGAAACTAGTTATTTTAATTGTTTCAATTGAAAGTTTCATAATATTTTCGATCGAAGCAAGTAAACAACTTTTGATCGAAAGTATATTGACTCCTTTGGGGTTTAAAAAGTTCACACCACCAATCATACCCATCATTTTCACAACACCCTATTGGAGTTTTGATTGGAACTAGAGAGCAACATGGCATTTGACTCACCAATCATTGAATCAAGGAGGATTTTTTTTAGCTTTTGTACAATGTTTTTAATTATATTTTGTATATTTTTCAAGTATTTTTTATTGTATATACATCTATTGTGTATATATGTATTGTGTATATATGCATATATGTGTATATACATATATATTATATGTATATATGCATATACATGTATATATTATATGTATATACACATACATACATACATATATGTATATGTATATGTATATGCATACATATATGTATATGTATATGTATATGCATACATATATGTATATGTATATGTATATGCATATGTATATGCATATGTATATGCATATGTATACATATACATATACATATACGTATATGTATATGTATATGTATATATGTACATGTATATGTGTCCATGTATACGTATATTTGTATATATATGTATACATAAATACATACGTATGTATATACTTATATATGTATGTGTGTGTGTGTTGAAGATGGTAGCTACGGTAGAGATCTTTATCTCTAGAAATATGAATGTTATTGCCATTATTGTTATGTTTAGCTAAAAAGGACATTTATGTTTAAATTTTAATATTAAATGTAATGACATTCAACATGCATTGAGGCATGGAAACTCAAAAGGTTGTTATTGTATTTGTAATAAAGAGTCTCATTTTGGAAATTTGGAGAGACCTTCAGTTGGAATGTGAAGAGTCTCTCCTTAAGCTATTTATATCGCATTAAGCAATAGGTATTGTAAAGTTGAACATTTCATTATAAAGAAAGATATATTTGTGTTGTGTGGTTGGGTTTTTCCATTCATTCCCAAAGGGTTTTCCCAGGATATTTCCAGGGTCTTTGTTTTAGTTTTATATCTTTTTTATTACTAGTTATCATCATTGATTTATGGGCTATAGTTTTAACATGGTATCAGAGTTAGGTTGATAACCTCAATAAATTTAATGTATCTCAAGCTAAGTTTTTTTAATTTTCTCTTGAGAGTTCTAGAATGTTTGTATGATTTTTGTGTGCATCATTTTCTTGAAGGCTTGAAATTCATCTTATTTCTCGTTGGTTGAGTTATCAAGTTATTTTTTGCTAAATTTGACTGCATATGAGCATTGATTCTTTGTGGTATTGTGCAGATACTTCTCTCTTTTTCTATCATTCTTTGAAGAGTGTTCTATCTGTCATCATGTGCATCGTGTGCTCATGTCAGTTTTATTTGTCATTACTTCATTGCATGTTTATTTTCACATGGCATCATGGAGATCCTAGTTGTGTCATCTTATACTCATGTCTTTATCCTTTTCTAAATAGTGATGTAATATTCATGTTATTATCTGGCATATTCATCGATTTTATGCTTGTTTCCTTGAATTCATTTATGTTTCCACTTTCTTGCAAGTCTCTATCCATTGATTGGTAATCAAGAGTCGAGCTTTTGCATGCTCTTTTGGGAGGTGCTTGATTTCTTCTTGTTGTGAAGTAGATTGAATATTTTTAGTAGTTTTATTATGCTTAATTTTTATCATATTTTAACTTTGGAAGTGTCAGGTTTTTTCTCTAGGTATTGCTCATTCCTCTTCTTTCTCCTTCAATTGTCTGTGTGTGTATGTGTCTTTCTTTTTCTTGATAGAAACCCTTATTAATCTTGGCATGATTGAGGAATATAACCTATTTCAATGATTATATATCAAGATGGCTTGGTAATGGTGGTGGTTATTTTTATGTCTAAATTTTTATGATTCATGTTCGTTTGAATGCATTTTTTGTACCATCAATTTCCTCCATGAATTTGTAGTGTTACCTATTCATGAATGATTTCATGTAAAATAATTTTCTTGCTCAACATATTGAGATTATAAATTTTTTGGTTGGCCTTTTCTTGCATTAGCACATGTTTGTAACATTAAATGATCTTGAGGAGTTGTGGTCCCTCTTGGATTTATGATGCTAAATATTTTTGAGACTGCTAATGTGGACTTGAAGAAGATTTTGGTTGCTTCGGTAGAAGACAGAGATTTTATTGCTCATATCAAATCAATATTGGGGCAATTTATCTTGAGGCACTTGAAATCAAATGTTATGGAGCAGTTGGTAAAAAGAATCATAAGGTAGAGTTTTTGACAATGGTTCCAGAACAAGTCGATGCATATAAAGAGGCTATTGAATAATATCATTCAGCTTCGTTAGCATGTCTGGAAAAAAGTACAAGTTCAAACATATCAAATATTGTCAACTTTCTTCCTCGACATAAAATTTTTAACTACTTTATGTAATTTTGTAAGATTGCAAATCATCCTTTGCTAGTGAGACGTCTTTATATAGATTCTGATGTAGATGGTTTGGCTAGAAAGTTGCATCCGAGAGGTGCTTTAGGATTTGAATGCATTCTAGAAAAATTTAGAGATGAACTTCTTGGTTATAATATTTTTTGTTGCATCACATAAGGATAAAAGAAAAATTGCATTCAAAGAACTTAAAAAGCTATAAGAAATTAGTTTTCAAAGCTATTTTTTGAGAAATATGCAAGTAGTGTTGTGGATGCTACTAGTGCCTCGAGTTTCAAAGCACATTTTGGGTGGAATAATTTTTGAGGTAAGTATTTTATTTTGGTTATTGATAATTATTTTAACTTTAGAATGTATGTATGCTATCATTCAATTAAGAAAATGGAATATCATAAGCAAAATTTTCATACTATATGAGATTCATTAGGTTATATATTCTAGAGATAATTGTAAAGAAAAGGATAGGCAACTACAACTTTATGATGGTAAAAAGGATAGGATTGGATGAGTCTAGTAAATGTATGAAAGTACATTCAGACTTATCTCTAGTTTGGTTTTATGAGTTATTTTATTGTAGGAAGCAATGAGGTGAATCTTGAGACTACATGAGGATGTTGCTTACTGAATTGAATTAATTTGCATATGAGATTCATAGGGAGCTTGGGTTTTGAAGGGAGATGTTCAGTCTAAGAGGGAGGTTACATTCTCTTCTTATTGTTGTGATCAAAATAATTCTTAATTAAGAGGTAGTACTTATGGAATCTTCTTCATTGTCATATATGCTTGTGATGCTTACGATATTTATACAATTTGAGACTTAAATGGAACTAAGTCTTGTTATGCCTATTTTTATTCTTGTGTAAATAAATGAGATTGTAAGATCAGCTATTATAACTCTTTCACTATGTCATAATGAACATAATGTTGAGAGATTCTATGATGTCATCACATTGAGAGATTTCATGATGGGAGTTGGATGTCATGTTGAGAGATTCCATGATAGTTCACACTAAGAGAGTCATTAACAAAGGCTTAGCTATGAGTCTAGAAAATCTTTTCATTTTGATTAATTCCATGAATATGAGTAATTGTTATAGGTTTTCATGTTGAGTAATTTCATGAATATGATTAATTGTTACAAGGTTTCATGTTGAGTGATTCCATGAATATTACTAATTGTTACAAGGTTTCATGTTGAGTGATTCCATGAATATGATTAATTGTTACAAGTTTTTCATGAATCTTATAGGACATATGGGATGAGATTTTATCATTAATATTTTGGTTACAATCTTGTGTGATTGTTCAGCTAAAGATATCTCTTTGGCTAAGAGGGAGTGTTGAAAATGGTAGCTATGATAGAGATCTTTATCTCTAGAAATATGAACATTCTTACCATTATTATTATGTTCAGCTAAAAAGGACACTTATGTTTAAACTATAATATTAAATGTAATGATATGTTTCATTTGACATGCAATTAGGCATGGAAACTCAAAGTTTTTATTAAATTTGTAATAAAGTGTCTCATTTTGGGAATTTGGAGAGACCTTCAGTTGGAATGTGAAGCATCTCTCCTTAAGTTATTTATATCACATTGAGTGATAGGTATTGTACACTTGAACCTTTCATTATCAATAAAGATTGTTGTGTTGTGTGGTTGGCTTTTTCCCTTCGTTCTCAAAGGGCTTTCCCAAGATAGTTCTGATGTCTTTGTTTCAATTTTATATTTTTCTTATTGCTAGTTATCATCATTGATTTTTGTGCTATAGTTTTAACAAGATACACACACACACACACACACACACACACACACACACACACACACATATAGAAACATGTGCATACATAAAAATGAATACATAAACATTAAAAATAAGAGAGTGTGTATATATGCACATATATACACAATAGTATTCCTTGCATTCCCTACAATTATATATTTATATATATACTCTTATTTTTAATGTTTATGTATTCATTTTTATGTATGCACATGTTTAAATATATTTATTTATAATGTATATATGTTTAAAGTAATGTATATATATTAATGTGTGTGTATATATATTCACATGCATATATGTATATCTATGCATATAAATTATATATGCTTGTGTACATATATATATGTACATGCATAAATACACACATGTATATATGTGTGTGTGTGCATGTATATATGTGTGTGTGCATGTATATCACACACATTATGTACATATAGATATGTATATATATCATGCACATGTGTACATATATACCTGTCCATATATAGCATGCATGTATGTATGTGTACACACATGTTTGAATACATGTATTCATACATAGATATACATATACATGTGTGTGTGTGTGTGTGTGCGTGTGTGCATGTGTATTAAACATTTGTGTACACATATATATACATGCTATACATACACATATATAGATGTATATATGTACACAAGCACATGATATGTGTATATGTGTGTGTCTATAAACACATGTGTGATATATATATATATATATATATATATATGCATGTGCACAAATACATGTGTGTGTATAGGCATGCATATATATGTGTAAGCATATATAATTTGTATGTATGCATGTATGTATGCATGTATATTTATTTTACACTTTTTTCTTATAAATTTTTTTAATTGAATGTATTTACACATAATAGATATATTTTATACATAACCTAGATTACACAACTTAAACTAAATACTTTGAATGATAAGCCTAAATTAACAACTCACAATTGCAATCCTATTTATGAATCACCTGTGAAGTAAAAACCCTTAAAATAAATTATTTTGAATATAGATATACAAATAATTGATAATAATTTAGTAGTCTGTATAAGCTTAACACCTAAAACTAATAAATATATCAACTTCACGCAAAATAACTAAAAAATATTAGGAACATAAGAAAAACTAAACCAACCATTAGATTTTAAGATACAAAAAAGTTGATATCTAGAGGAGACCTAGATAATTGACATTTGGCATGTGTCATGTAAGACCATCTATATACAACTGTAAAATTTGTAATAATTATTTGTGAGCACCTATTATATATTTGAGGCTCCTTATGACCTACTATGTATCCTAGAACCCATGGTACTACTTAATCAACAATTATGACCCCATAGAACCTATTATTTTATCCACCTCTCACTACCCTTTTATCTTGCCCATAAAGTGTTCTAGGACCCAAACTCAGCACACATAAATATATCCTAAGACCATTAACCTATTTTGAGTATGCATTAATACTCAATATGAATAAGGACTTGTACATATCCCTTTAGATCCCTATTGGTCATTTTTACCTTCCTACAAAAATTACAATATTTAAATTCGAACATAGTAACGTTCATATATTTGAAAATTCAAATAAAATGGGCTGCAAAAAAAATTCCTTATACTAAAACCTTAGGTTATACCTTAATTCATAGTAATGCATGATTAATATCTCCTTGCAGGCTCATGCTTTATCTACTGACTGAAGCAAATAGATCAAGGGTTGTCGCTATGTCACCTTATTAAGTTGCATGCTCTTTATCCAAACAAAGAGATGAGTGGACACATAGCATAATGGACCCTCTTTCCTTAGTTCTGGCAGATTTAATCATGCAACTTCCTCACCATTAGATCAACAGTCATCTATGGTTTTTGCTATGTCACCTTGCAAAGTTACAAGGTAGTTATTTCATGAGACATAGCGATGGCTCGATGGACCCCTTTCCTACCAAAGTAGTTGGGCAGTTGTCAGAACACATTGATAGTTTGTTGGTTTCTCATTGGTTAAGGTATGATTGTGCAAGGTGTGAGCCAGTTCCTTTAGTACTTTCTATTCACCATCAAATCATGGATCATCCATGGTTGTCACTTTATCGCTTTGCAGAGTTTCACATTCTTTATTTCATTCAATAAAGCAATAGTCCTTTTGGGCCACAAGTGATGTGGATGAAGTGTTAAACAGGTTGGCAAAAGGTTATTTTTCAATTGGTCAATGCACTAACAGGTTGGGTGTACCTCTGGGGCCATCAAATGGAGGAAGATTGATGTCTCTCACTATATTGCTATGGGAAAATGATCAATCTTTAGCTATAGTGACATAACGAGGATTTGCCACATGCCCTGGTGAGCCCACTTAGGTGGACATAGTTTGCATCATGGTTAGAACTAACAATATTATAACCATCATGATTAAGTTTGAAGGTGGTGCGGTTAGTTAAACATAATATGGTCAAACACATGAGACTCTGTGAGTTGGTGAAAAGAAATAATATGGTTGGTCCATGTAGAGGTTTCTAGTTGCTTGACCAAGTTGACCTATTGACCTTTCTAATTTTATAAGCTAGAAATAGGGGAAAATAGGGTTTCTTGTGTGATCTAATCTTTTTGATTGATCTCAACCACTCCAAAATTATTACTTTGCTAGAAACAATGTAGAACACTCTTTCCACTATTTGATTGTCCATTTTGAGGGTTCTAGCATTGATTGGCACCATTTTTTCACTTTAGGGTTTCTTCCAAGTCAAGATTTCATGATTTTCATGCCTCTACAAGTCTATTAGATCAATTTTTTTGTTTGGATCATCTTGAAGTATACAAATTTTGGCATGCCTGGTGGGACAATATTCAAGAAGATTTCTAGTCTATCGGTGTCAATAAGAAGAAAATTTCATGATTATGCTAAAGAGATAGTACTAGCTTCAATATCCAAGCCTTCAAGAGGCTCATTCTTCAAGTACTTGGTGACAACAAGCTTCAAATATATATGGTTTCAAACCTAGTTATTCATGCCCAAAGCTGAGACAAGGGCATCTTCTACATGGAAGTTTCAATACTAAGAGCTTTCATTTTCTAGTCCTAGAGGAAGAAAGACTAAAGTATCTTTATCACCAGCTAGGAGTGTAGCAGTAACTCACACCCCTGAAAGATCCATTTCCACTCCTCCTATTGTGAGATCTTAACCTAGAAAGCCATTAGCTCATATTAATAGACCACCTCCTTATATGACTAGAGTTCATGCTTTTGCCACCTTTAATGGTGGAAGTCCTCTTTTATTAGCCCAAAGACATCACATACCAGTAGTTGCACTTAAAAGTATACCTAATTTTACTGGTGAAACTTCTATCCCTCTCTTAGAACACATTCAAGAGGTTGCAAATGTCTTCAATATCCATAGTATTATAGAAGATGATGTGGTCATTAAACTCCTAGCTTTGTCTTTAAAAGGGAAATCCCTACAATGGTATTGGGGTCTATCACATGGTTCTATAACAGATTGACGTGGGTTAGGAGCAAGGTTATGTAAACACTATGAGAACAAAAGTGACTATTTCTCACTTTTAGAATAGCTAACCACCATAAAAAGAGCCCTCCATGAATGTATGACTAATTTCAACCATAGATTTCAGAAGACATGAGACAGAATACCTATTTCAATAAAGCCTACCCCTGGTAATGTACTCTTACATTACCTCAAAGCTTTTAACAATGATATTTCCACTATAATACAAACCATGGGAGGAGATACCTTACCTGATACTTATGAAATAGAAATAAGGGCAAAAAACATATTGATACAAGGAGGAAAGCTAGCTCTAAGGCCTCTTATGCCTTTCTTCCCTGATATCCCAACAACTTCCACATCACAACCCCTTGCTCTAACCCCTCAAGCTTCCACATCTTCAAATAGAATGGATGAAATCAAGGAGATGATGCAATTTATGATGTTGAACATAGATAAAAGATTGCAATGCAAAGAGAAGAAGTTGGAAGATAGCTTCTCTATGATGCAAAAGATGAGCAAAAAAGTGGTGACTTTGGAAAGACAACTAGATCAAGGTAATAAGTCTCATCAATTACAATATCAAACTCTAAATAATGGTAGGCCCCTAAATCATAATTATGGGAATACTTATTTTGATCAGAGTAGGCAAAACAATCATGCCTCTACTTCAAATGTAAATCAAAGTAGGGCCATAGTCCCTCAAAACAATATGGCTCAAGACCAAGATTTTTGCCCCTCCTAGAATTACTCCTATGCCTATTGTATGTGTCAAAAGGTTGAATCTCATTTGGCTTTAACCACTCAAGAGCCTGCAACAAGGAAATCATATAATGAAAGCCAACCCAAGGATGCCTCACATATGCAAAGACAGGGTGATTGCTCCTTCATGAATCATCAGGTAGAGGAACATTATAATGTAAATCAAGACTCCATTGCTCACAATATTAGGATGAAAAGAAGAGTTGTTGAAGATGCTATCCCTCCTCCCCCTAATTAAGCTTCAACATAAAATGCAATACCTTATGTATAAATAGTGAATGATCAAGTAAATGCCACTCAAAAAAAAAAAAGACAAAATAATAGTAGGGGAGATATTAATGGCCCCCAAGTTATTCCAACTCAACCCCCTACACATGTAGTTCCAAAGGATTCTACTAGAGCAACTAATGCCTCATTTAGTATGGTAGAGTAGATGAAGAAGGCAAATGTGAATATTTCCATGTGGGATGTTGTTGCTACCATACCCATGCAAAAGAGGTTGTTGTAGCAAGAATTGGAAGGTATTGAACCAAAAGATTAGCCACTTAACATGGAAAGTGCCACAAGCCTAGTATAATCATCAAGGGAGGCAGAAACATGTAAAAAGGTTAGACCTCCTCCATTTTATGTTTCTCTAATTATAGGGGATAAACTAGTCCACAATTTCATGATTGATTCAGGGGCTAGTAGTTCAATGATGCCTAAGTGTGTTGTTGATACTTTAGAAATGAAAAATGAGCCCATTGTTAGGGATGTATTATAGTTGTATGGTAGTACTTTCAAGACTATAGGGATCCTTAGGGATGTTGAAATTTCCCTACATTCATGCCTTGGTTGTATTGTAACTCAAGATATATCAGATGCTAAGGTCAAGCCACACTTTTCTATTTGTCTTTCAAGTGACTTCACTACATAAATAGGTGGTTACATATCTTCTAATTGGTTATACATGTTTTTTAGAATGAGATATGGAACCAAGGCTTCAATTAGAGAAAAGCCTCTAGCCCTCCATCATATTGAGCCCTACACTACCAGTCTCATCAATATGAATTGCACTATCCTAGAGATGGATGATAATGACATAGTAAATGAGCCTATCACTTCTCTAGCAGAGATACTTGATTTTCTCTTAGATTAATGGGCTAATGCATACCAATTTGATCCCATATCAGAAACCCTTCAAATAGGTCTTAGTACATATTGTATATCAAAAGAGGATGCTCATGTCCCTAACCTTATGAAGACCAAAGAAGATATGAGTGGTATATGGGGTTTGTATTTTGATGGATCAAGAAATAAGAATAGATCAGGGATGGGTGTGATGTTGATTTCTCCTACACAAGTAAGGTACTACTTCTCCTTTAGGCTCCAATTTAGTTGTACCAATAATGTGGCTGAGTATGAATCCTTGATTCAGGGTGTCCTACTTGCCCAAAAAAGAGGAATTCAAGCATTAAGTGTATATGGAGATAGTCAGTTGGTGGTCAATCAAGTGAGATTTCTTATAAACATAAAGTATTGGATTTTCTTGAAGGTCTCAATGCATTTAATATTCAAAGCATCCCTAAAAAAGAGAATAAACATGTTGATAGACTTGTACCAGTAGGTGCATCTTATGATATCCCAAAAAAACCTTGAAGCTAAAAAGAAATAATAGATTAAAGTGGTAGTTAGTGTTAGATTGTGCTGACTGATCAAGAAAGTACTGTAGATACTTCATAAATAGTGAGGTTCGGGGCATCGGCCCGAAAAAAAAAAAAATTGGGAAGTAGCCGACATGGTAGCCGACATATTATGGCCGACATATGGCCGACATGTTATAACCCTAAAGCAGTTTAATACTTGTATAAAAAGGGCTTAGGGTTGGGTATTTTTTATATGTGGTGATACTAAATTGGTTCTTGCGGCGGTATTGAGCTATAAGGGATTACGGATTGTAATCAGGTTGTAATCACTGGATTGTAATAAGATCGAACTTGTTGTTTGGTGAACATAGCCCAGGGATTGGGTGAACCATGTTAAATCTTGGTGCCTTGTGTTCATTTCTGTGTGTTCTATTATTTTTTGTTATTGTCTATATTTGCATGTAGTTTTTATTTCTATCTGTGGTTTATCCTAACAGTTAGGCCTATTATTCTTGACAACACCACCAATTGGCAAGTGTTTGAATCTAATGCATGAATTATTTCTTGTAGAATGAGGTAGAATTCTTAGATAGAAATCAGTCAAGGTTGCATGACTAGTATGGTGATCAAATCATCAATCTCAATTCTAATAAGCTGCCTAAAGGTCTCATTACCTTAGAAATTGTCTTCAACCCTGATTAGCAAGCAAGAAATAGAAGCATAAACCTAGTTGTTGACAAAGATGATTATACACCAATTGTCATTGCTGACAGAAAGTCCTTAAATATGGGGAAGGTATGCTCTGAAACTAAGCAAGAGAATTTAACTCATCTATGTCAAGAATTTAATGATATATTTTCTTGGACATATAATGATTTAAAGGTTTTTGACCCAAGCCTATTTCAACATACCATAGATCTAGCAGAAAATGTCAAACCATTAAGACAAAAATAGAGGCTAGTGAATCCTAAGATTGAACCATTAATGAAAAAAGAGCTATCCAAGTTGATTGAGGCTAATATAATTTTCCCTATCAAGCACTCATCATGGGTAGCAAACCTTGTCCCTATTAGGAAGAAGAATGGAGAAATTAGATTATGTGTGGATTTTAGGGATCTTAATCAAGCTTCTCTTAAAGATCATCGTCCCCTTCCTTCCATGGAGCAGATATTGCCTAAGGTTTGTGGTTCAAAAGGTTCTTATTTCTTGATGGATTCTCTAGTTACAATCAAGTGCTAGTCAAGGAGTCTGATAGATACAAGACTGCATTCACCACCAAATGGGGCACCTATTCTTATAGTAAAATTCCTTTTGGGCTAACAAATGTAGGTGCCACATTTTAAAAGGCAATGGAGATGGCCTTCAAGTATTGGTTTACCTTGATGATATCACAATATATTCAAAGAATATAGCAGATCATTTTGGTCATCTCAGACAAGTGTTCATAAGGTGTAGAGAGTTTGGGGTACCCCTTAATCCAAGAAAGTGTCTCTTTGCAACCAATCAAGGAAAGTTATTAGGACACATTATATCAAAGGATGGTCTAACCATTGATCCAGAGAGAACTAAGGCAATCCTTTCTCTATCCCTTCCTAGCTATAAGAAAGGTCTACAAAGTTTTCTTGGTAGAATAAATTTAGTAAGGAGGTTTATCCCTAATTTGGCTACCATAGTTAAACTTCTTAGGGCCATGCTTAACAAGAATATAGTATTTACATGGACTAAGGAAGGGAAGGTAAGTTTTGAAGAGATCAAAGCAATAATATCCTCAGCCCCTACTCTCATCAATCCAAACTTTGAGGCAAATTTCATTATTTATACCTTAGGAGGTGAGTCAAGCATCTCTGTTGTCATGACTCAAGAAAATGATAAGAATGAGAAACAATCTATTGCCTTCTTTAGTGAAGGGCTTAAGGAGTATGAAGACAAATATAGTTATGTAAAAAAGAAAGCCCTTGTAGTGATAAGAGCTTTGAAGAAATTTAGACACCTTCTATCTCATAATAAGATCCATTTGTTAGTACCCCATGACAGTGTGAAAGACTTTCTTTTGAGCAAAGATATTAATGAAAAGAGAGCAAGTTGGATCACTAAGGTAATGGAGTACAATGTTGACATCTAGATTACCAAGTTGATAAGAGGGAAGGGATTGTGCAAACAGATGATCTCATCTCAGGAATTAGATGAGGAAGTTATCTTGGAATTGACAGAGCAACAAGAAGCAAGAACTGATAATCCAAGGAATGAGATGAATGACATGAAGACCTTCTTAACAGGAGATGGATATTCTCAAGGGTTGGATAAGGCTAAAAGGAGATAGGTCAAATTATAGTAAATCCCCTATGTTATATTTGATGGTATCCTTTTCAAGAGAGACTTCAATGGAGCTCTATTGAGATGCATTGATATAGACCAAGCTAAAAGAATGATCAAAGAGATTCATGATGGTCTTGATGGTGGCCACTTTTCAACAAGGACAACTATAATGAAGATTATGAGAGCTAGTTACTACTGTCCATCCTTATTCCATGATTTTCATAGATATGTGAGGAAGTATGAAAATGTGCCTTCTTCTTTAGTAAACAGAGACTTGCAACTCTTCCTCTTAATCACATTCAGGTGGACCAGCCCTTTTCTCTAGGGGTATTAGATTTTATAGGCCCTATCAACCCTCCTTCTAGCTCTAGTCACAAATGGATCCTAGTGGCTAAATATTACTTCACCAAATCGATAGAGGCAGTTGCATTGAAGGATGTCATGGAATCTTCAGTTGTTGAATTCCTTGATGGAATTATTAATAGGTATGGTGCCCCTTCAACCATTATTTTAGATAATACAAAATCTTTTTGTAGGAGCTCAAATTTGTGCATGGGTAGTTGATCACAATATTTACTTGAGAACATCCTCAAACTATTATCCTCAAGGCAATGAATTGGCTAATTCATCTAACAAAAGTCTAATCAGGATTATGAAAAGGACTATAGAGGATAACTAGAATTGTTGGAATGAAAAGTTGAGGACAACACTATGGGATGACAGAATAACACCTAAGAGGGCAATTGGAAATTCACCCTTTATGTTGGTATATGGCAGGGAAGCAAGGCTTCTAATTTCATTAGAATTCCCATCTCTAGAATTGGCTCATCAGTTGGAGCTAATTGAAAATGATGCCATGATAGTAAGAATGGAAAATCTAATGGAGCTGGAAGAGAAAAGAAAATAGGCCATGCAGACCCTAGAGGCACATCAACAACAGATAAAAAAGAGCTTTGATAAGAAAGCCAGGGTTAGAATTTTTAGAGAGGGTGACCTAGTATTAAAGTGGGATGTAGATAGGGAAAAACTAGGGAGGCACTCAAAATTTGATGCACTATGGAGTGGCCCATATGTGGTTATCAATTGCACAAAGGCCAATGCTTTTCAATTAAGCAGGCCTAATGGTGAGATTTTTCCTATTCTAGTTAATGGGATATATCTTAAGTCTTGCTTCTAATAAAAGATGAGTATTTCATGTATATAGCTAGGCTATTTTCCTTCATGTGGTTTCTTGCTTTCCAAGAAGTGCAAGAGCACATGTATTTTTGGCAAAGGTTGTAGAGGATTTTGGTTCCTGGTTTTAGTTGCAGAGAGGCATTTTTGAGGTTCCTGGGCATATTTTTTGTGATTTAGAGTTTTTCTAGGTGGATCTTCATGATTTCAATGACTCTGTTGCCCAATGGATGCGTAGGCTACTAGTCAATGCATAGCTAGCTTGCATTCCCCCTGAGTCACCAGATTTGTTGGTCATTTTTGCCTTCTCACCAAAATTTCCATATTTGAATTTGAACATAGTAACAGTCACATATTTGAAAATTCAAATAAAATGGGGCACAAAAAAAATACCTTATGGTTATACCTTAATTCCTAAGTAATGTGTGATTAATATCTCCTTGTGGGCCTATGTTTTATCCACTGACTGATGCAAATAGATCAAGGGTTGTTACTATGTTGCCTTGCAAAGTTGCATGCTCTCTATCCATAAGGATAAGGTGATTAGTGGACAAGTAGCATGGTGGACCCCCTTTCCTCAGTTTTGGTAGAGTTCATCATGCAACTTCCTCACCATCAAATCAAGGATAATCTATAGTTGTCGCTATGTCTCCTTGCAAAGTTGCAAGGTAGCTATTTCATGCAACATAGTGATAGCTTAGTGGACCCCTTTCCTGCTAGAGTAGTCAGGCAGTTGTCAAAACACATTGGCAATTCATTGGTTTCTCATTGGTTAAAGTATGACTATGAAAGGTGTGAGCCAATTCCTTCAATGCATTCTACTCACTATCATATCAAGGATCATCCATGGTTGTCACTTTGTCACTTTGTGGAATTGCACATTCTTTATTTCATGATACAAAGTGATGAGTCCTTCTAAATTGCAAATCATGTGGATGAAGTGTCAAACAAGTTGGCAAAGGGTCATGTTTCTATTGATCAGTACACTGATAGGTTGGGTGTACCTTTAGGGCTATTAGATGGAGGAATATTGACATCTCTCGCTATGTCACTATGGGAAAATGATCAATCTTTAGCTATAGCAACATAGCAAGGATTTTCCATGTGCCCTGGTAGACCCACTTAGGCAAACATAGTTTGCATTATGGTTAGAACTAACAATATTATAACCATTACGGTTAAGTTTGAAGTTAGTACAGTTAGTTAAACATGATATGGTCAAACACATGAGACTCTATGAGTTGGCAAAAAGAAATAATATGGTTGGTCCACGTAGAGGTTTCTAGTTGCTTGATTAGGTTGACCTGCTGACCTTGCTAATTTTATAATCCAAAAATAGGGAAAAATAGGGTTTCTTGTGCAATCTAATCTTTTCAATTGATCTCAACCACTCTAGAATTATTGCTTTGCTAGAAACAATGCAGAAGCACTCTTTCCACTATTTTATTGTCCATTTTGATTGTTCTAGCATTGATTGGCACCATTTTTTCACTTCAAGGTTTCATGATTTTCATGCCTCTGCAAGTGTAATAAATCATATTTTTGTTTGGATTGTCTTGATTGTTCTCTAAACACTTAATGGAAATGGTTGAGCTTGGCTTCTAGGAGAAGACATCTCAGATATGTATGAGATATAAAGGTAGATTTTGTAATTTTTATAAGGGTTGATCTTTCTCTGGTTCTCTAGTTTTCCTTTATGCATACTACTATAATTTATCATGCCTTTGAGCCATTGTAATCCTCTATTGAGTCTCTTTTAGCCATTAACACATTGTGCAAGATTTCTTTGCCTCTGGTTAATGTCTTTGTCTATAGTCTACAATTTGCATGATTGTATCTATTTTTCACATTTGAATGATATTAAGTGAAGTCTCTTCCTATAGCATTCTTTTGTTGTTTGATCTACATGTGGTTGTTGAATTAAGAAAATTCTAAATCTATATTCTTTGAGGTTATAACTAGTTAACTATGCATTTATGGGCAGAGATAAGGTCAAACACTCTATTTTGGTGCATTACCCCTTAGGTTAGAATAGGTTTTTTTTTTCTATGCATTCCTTCTCCCTTTTCCTCTCCAAGTGTAGTTAGGTGCACCTTGATAGTAAAGGAAGTCATCCTTCTTTGGAGACTCAACCTCATAGTTCAAGTCCCACAACTTGGAGGTTATTTCCATGTTTCACAAGGTTGTCCTTAGGTAAAAACTTTGGACAAGGGTGAAAACTTTTGTGGCAACAAGCCCTTTATGTATACATTAAGACCACTTAAATTACCCATAATACATGTCATAAGGGGTCTTAGGACTCAGTGATGGGTCATACGACCCCTTAGGACCTTTATTATACATTAAGACCCATGAGGACCCACCACATGTTAGAAGGGGTTCTAATGGGTCATGGGACCATTCATGACCCTTATAACTAAGGTTTTAATGCATTAAGACAATCCATTAGGACCAATTTTTGTATCCTAAGACCCCTTAGCATGCAAAATAGGATCAATTTTAAGGTTATTATGTATCATAAGGGGTTCATAGAAGTCTTAGGACCCAATAATGATTTTTGGAATCATCAATTTGACTTACTAAGACCATTTACATGATATGTGTATGTTCATTCCATGTTTATTCAACTTATATGTGTATGTTCATTTCATGTTTAGTTGACTTCTATGTATATGTTCACGTCATGTATTTATTTATGTGTGTGTTGAAAATAAAATAGGAAAGTAAACTCTAAGAGGGGGGGTGGTAAATTAGTACTTAAAACTTTCAACCTCAAAAGCATTCACCACACATCCATCTCACAATCTATGCATATAAATTGGAATACCAAATTAAGCATATACATCCATAGCATGAAATTAAAACATTCAACACATGTATGACACAAGATATTTGATTACCGAGAAACCCTCCAAGGAGAAGGTAAAACTGGGGTGGGGATGACACCCATAAATCTTCACTACTATAGTAATAAAGTGTATCCAATGAAGGTTACAATATTTGATCATGAAACATGATCTACCCTATTAAAGGCTTACAAGATTGTTAGAGCTTACCCTATTAAAGGATTTCAACACCCTATTAGAAGTGTGCCTAGAAAGAGGACTTTAACTTATAGCACCTTGTTAAAGGATTTGCAATAGCCTATTTAGACTAATATGTTAAGAGATTTAACTGATTCACCTATTCAAGGTTTCAATAATGATTCTTTAGTTTCCACTTTGTTGCTTGATGTCATATCACTTTATTCTAATGTGTACTTGATCCTTACTGATCGGATGTATCTTTGGTGTCTTTCGGTTCCTTTGCTTTATTCTCCTCTAACTGATCTTGCAATGTAACTCAAATTATAACACCTTAGTCACCATAAATTCTCATGCAAACTCTCTTCAATTCTCCTTAAGAATTCATAAAAATTTTAGGGTTTTTCCTCCTTAAGCTGGCTTGGGTGACTTAGGGTTAGGTATGAATCAATAGTTGCAATTCACCCATATTAGCCTTCCCTTCTTCTAATTGGATGCATGTGATGCATAGGGATTCACAATTAAGATTTTTCCTTATCATCAAAGATTGTAAAAAAATCCTTAAGTCAACCAAAAAATGGTTTACATAGTAGTTTGTGTCATTACAAACAACTATGTCAAAACTATGTAACTTGATACTTGAAGTCCCTGATGCTCAGCATCAACTGCAACTTCAATGTTGTAACTTGGCCTCTGAATGACTCAACATCCACTGATCACTTGTCATCTAAATAGCTCGACACATACCATATTCTCATCACTTGAGTGACTCAGCATATACAAGTTACTTGGCTCATACTAAATATCTATCACTTGGCATATACTATATGGCAGCTTATGCTCAGCATGTATTACTTGTTCGGCATGAACTAAGTAAATGACTTAAGTAAATTGTCACTCATATGTCAAAACCAATCTAAGATTAACAATCTCCCCCTTTGACGTGAGTGGAAAAATACTTGATCATGTATGAATAACCTATAGCATTCCAAGCATAACTCAAATAATATCCACTTACATACAAAACTTCTAAATTTCAAAATTTTGTAAAAACTTATGACTCATTAGTCATACCTCAAAATTCAATAACTCCCCCTGAGTTGATTGTGTTAATTTTTATCTGGACCAAAATCATTCCTCCTGCTGAGTAGATGTACATAAGCTGATCTATGTACTCTATTTTTGTCATTGACTTCTCTTTTCTCAAAAATAATTATCCCCCTCAAAAATGTTATCTCCCCCAAAAATGTTATCTCCCCCATACATCTTATTTCTCCCATTCTTCTTATTTCTCCCCCATTTTGATACTTGTGTCAAAGGGTTATACACTTAGAGTGTATTTGTCCAAAAATGCTTTGTGGACCTCAAGCATAATTTTCAAAGTTGCATCCCAGTTATCACAAGCTACCTCCAATGACTTAATTTGGTCGTCCAACTTGGTAGCAAGGTGGACTAAGCCTTCATGAGTAGAAATATGTAGATCCTTCTTCATGAGTGTTTCAATGCATTCCTCATGTGTAATTGTCTCAATATCAACCATAATCACCTCAGTTACATGTTGTTTTTCATCTTTGTCCTCACCTACCTCAATAGGTGTCTGCATAATTGCCTTAGGTGTTGTCAAATCATATAATGATTTCCAAATCAAAGTGTTCTTTTGTACAACATGCTCAACAAAGTTTTTTCAATATGCTAAAAGCCCTATATTTTAGTGCAAATTTTCCAGTGTGATTCTTTATTGCCTTAGCCATTGTTTCCTATCCAATTCTAGCATCACTTATGCAAATGTAGTCTCTCTAATTTGTCTTTCTATGTTTAGACTATATTGCCACTTCTAATCAACTCTTTCATATAGATCTTTATGCAGTGAGTGTGTAATCTCAATTAGAGTTTGTATGAATGTTACCATCATGGCATATATTGACTCCTCCAATTGGTTCATCTCAACTTTTCCAAGTTTGTTAAACTCAATATGTGTGAGACCAGATAAATCAATCTTATTCCTTATGTTCTCACATATATTGTCTAAATCTGAGGAAGGATGATGACTTACCACTTTGAATTGGTTTTTGTTGTTAGATTATGTCCTCTCTTCATCAAATTCAACTAGAGCTATGTAAATTCTCTTTAGTCTCTTCTTAGGCTCCTCTTCTTTGCTAGTTGATCTATCCCTCTTCTCTTTTGTCTTATTTTCCTCTTGATCCTTTTTGGTAGTGGGCCTTATGCTTTCTCTAGTAGAGGGAACTGTAGGCTTAGATTTTACAACCTTCCTTGGTTTGCTAACTGCTGGAATCTTAGCTTTCCTCTTCTTTTTCTCAAGTGCTTTACTGGCTTCTTCTCCCTCGACACCTTCTTCAATTTCTACTTCTTCTACTTAATCTTCTCCTTGACCTTGAGTTAAGGCTAGTGGTGCTTGAGAAGGTATATCTTCTTCTTCTTCTTCCTCCTCTTCATCTACTCTTCACCAAATTTCTCTTTAAGTTTCTTGGCAATCTTGTTTTTCTTTCTTACGACTAAGGCAGTCTTCAAATACATTATTATCTTAGATTTAGCCATGTCATATTTCTCAAAGGTAGTAGCCTTAGCATCTACATCGTTTGCAAGTAATATCATTATTGTTCCAAAGGCTTCATCAACATTGATGTCATAGCCTAGTGGTCTTAACCACCTTGCCCTTTGAACAACACATTGAACATATGTAAAATCAGTGTCAACTAGAAAGAAAACATCATTGAAATGTTTCTCAACTAGTGAAACTTGTATCCTTGGTCTTTTCTTCATTAATTACTTGAAATCTTCAAAGTAGTTGGTCATAACTGACTCAAAATAGTTTCCAAGTTTCTCAGTAAATTCACTTATCTACAATGCAATAGATATGTTTGTCTTCCATGCAACTTTACAAAAAGCAAGGAATGTATTTTGTATAAAAGAATATACATATGAGAATTGAACCAAATTTACATTGTGCAATTTTGTTCTTCCTTATTTCTCCCATATTTTTTGAATATTCTTGCATCTGCAACTCAACAAGGTCATAGGTATGATCCTTGTTGACTATCTTATAGCCCATATCAATAGCAATACATGATACACTGTTGAGCCTATTGGATTGATAGAATCTATGTGCTATTATCCTCACTACAAATGTAGTTAGGGGATATGAGATAAGATCAATTGTCATGCCTCATTTGTTCCACATTGCCCTTTTATTCTTCTCAATGACCTCTTTAGATTCACTCCTCATGGTTTTAGGTCAATCAAGTGTTGGATACCCTATTACTCTATGTACAATTTCCTTTTTGATTTTCAACAGTACATTATCCAATCATATAGAATTATTATGAATTTTTCTTAGAACTATCTTTATCCATTCAATCTTGAAAAAATTGGGGAAATATAGGGCACGGGTTAACCATTTCTCTCTACAATATTGAATTCATCTTTCAATGCTCCATTTTCACATAATTTCCTATAGGTTAATCTCCATGTCACCTGTGCTATGCACCTTGTAGGTGTAGCAACATCTTATGTCTTGAATCATCAAAACTTGAGGTGGTAGCATTGACAATGCACCAAATAGATCTTGCTTGTAAGCAATATCAGGAATGGCTCTAAATTTTGGTTGTCTAATCTCATTACTTATCAATTGTACATTCAAAACTTCTTTATTCTATTTGACCTTAGGATATGAAGAACTAGATGCCATAAAGTAAACTAGGTTTTGTGAATATTCAAACTGCGTAGCTTGACATGCAATAAATACCTTTGCAAATCTTTTGTGATAGTGTTGAGCAACTATTGAATCCTACTTGAAAATTCTTGGAATGATCTCTTCAAATCACCTTTATCTCTTCATGCTCTCCTTCAAATTTTAATGATGTCAAATGAGTATAAATTGATCATATAGACTTTAAAACCTTGTATTTAATGCTTAGTGCTTACACAACTATAAGCTCAGCTTCGATAGAGATTTTGACTGACTCAACTTCCATGAAGTTCTATTTTTTCTCGACAACCACTATGAGCTTGGTCAACAAAATCATCTTCGATAGCTTCGCATCAACTAACATTTCCCTTGGAAACCATAGTGAAATTTTTCATGCTCGGTAGTAACATGAAAGCTAAGAAAATTTAAAGATTTCTTCACCACACTTTCATGCAAATATAATATTTTCAAAACTAAATCCTTGAAACTAATATATAGTATATCTTATAAATATCACTCCCACACACACCTCTTGATTTCTTAATTGGAGGTGGTGTGATCACCTTCACCCATTGGGTGAAGTGATCCCATCTGAACTTGATGTGTTGCAATCTTCCTTTCTCTTCCATGTCTTTTTTATCTCATCTCTGACACTCTCAACATCTGCCTTTCCTTTGCCTTTGTTGAATTCACTGCTCAACTGAGCCTTTGACCTTGTTGGACAATTCTTTTTTTATGTGACCAGTCTTCAAATAGCTAAAACATGTGATTTGACTCAACCACCTTTTGTAGTCACTTCTAAAATGTGTTCTTATGAAATTTTCAGCAATATGTCCAAACTCTTGACAATAGTGACAACTATACCTAGGATTATAATCCCAATTATAAGATTTTCCATTGTGCTTTACCTTTGACTGCTTGTTTGATGACCATTTAAGCTTGGATCTGCACTCATATGCTATATGTCCATACTTCTGACAGTTATAGTAGTATCCTTAAAATCTTTGTGTGCTTATGGTCTTGGTTCTACATTCATGTGCCTAATGTCCTTGTTTGTTTCATTTGTGGCAATGACCCATGAACTTCTACTTAGTATTATAATTTGTAGTCTTGCTCCTACAAACATTAGTAGTATAACCTAACTTACCACACTTATGACAAGTAGGTTTGGATTTTTTACCTTTGTTGCTTCTTTCTTCACCACATTTGGATGATTCTCCTTCTTAGGTACTATTGTATCCCAATCTATAATTATCTCTATTAGATCTAAGGAATCTCATCAATTTCTCAAAGTACTTGATGGCTTCACTAGGTTTATTAAAACTTTTAGCAACCTCTTCCTCTCTTTTCAGATCATTTCTTAGTTGTTCATTCTACAACTTCAATGTTGCGATCTCTATATCCTTTGCATTCAATCCATGATTTGCAATCATCATTTGACTCAAATTTTCCAATCGCATGTTAGTAATCCTTCTTACCTTTGATGTTTTCTCTTCCATTGTGTTGGTCACAATCATTTTTTCATCTTCAATCATAACTTTGTCCTCTTCAACTTTCTTTTTCTACTTGGTCACCTCACAAAGCAATACTAATTGGACTTCTTGCTCTCTATTAAGATTTCTAACCTCTTTAGTTAGGTTTCCATTCTTTACCATCTGATCTACAACTATTGCATCAAATTCATTGGTGTTTTCATCTACAAAAAAATTAGTAGTGTCAATCTCTTCAATAGATATTTCCTTCCTTCTTTTCAATGATCTATTTAACTCATCTCTTGCTTCATTCAGATGATGTAGGGAAAGTTAGATTTCAATCATCTAGTTCTCAATAGTCTTTCCCAAGTTGTAGACTTCCATCTTCAAGATCTTTCCTAAAATTTGTAAACCTTTACTTTTAGAGAACTGAGCTTAGATACCAATTGTTGGAAATACAATAGGGAATTAAACTCTATGGATGTGTGGAAAATTAGAACTTAAAACTTTCAACCTCAAAATCATTCACCACACATCCATCTCATAATTTATGCATATAAAGTGGAATACCAAATTAAGCATATACATCCATAGCATGAAAGTAGAACATTCAACACATGTATGATACAAGATATTTGGTTACCCAGAAACCCTCCAAGGAGAAAGTAAAACTAGGGTGGGGGTGATACCCACAAATCTTGACTACTGTAGTAATAAAGTGTATCCAATTAAAGTTACAATGTTTGATCATGAAACATGATCTACCTTGTGAAAGGTCTGCCCTATTAAAGGCTTACAATATTATTAGATCTTACCCTGTTAAAGAATTTCAACACCCTAATAGCAATGTGCCTATTAAGAGGACTTTAACTTACAATGAAGTAAACACCCTAATAAAGGATTTACAACAACCTATTAAGACTACTTTTTTAGGAGATTTAACTGATTCACCTTTTAGAATGTTTCAGCAATAATCCTTTAGTTAGCACTATATTACTTGATGCTAGATAACCTCTAATATAATTTGTACTTGATCTTTACTAATTAGATGTATCTTTGTTATCTTTAGGTTCCTTTCATCTATTCTCCTCTAACTGATTTTGTAATGTAACTCAAATTATAACACCTTAGTCACCATGAATGCTCTATTTGTGCATGCAAACTCTCTTCAATTATCCTTAAAATTTTATAAAATGTTTAGGGTTTGTCCTCCTTAAAAATTCCTAGGTGACTTGGGGTTAGGTATGAATCAATGGTTGTGATTCACCCATATTGTCACTTAATCCTTCCCTTTTTCTGATTGGATGCATGTAATGCATAGGAATTCACAATAAAGATTCATCCTTACCATCAAAGATCGTAAAACAATTCTTAAGTTGGCCCAAAATTATTTTACATAATAGTTTGTGCCATTACAAACAACCATGTCAATACTATGTAACTTGGCACTTGAAGTCCTTGATCCTCAACATCAATTGCAACTTCAATGTTGTAACTCAACCTCTGAATGACTCGACATCCACTAATCACTAAGCATTTGAATAGCTAGACACATACCATTTGCTCGGCACTTGAGTGACTTGACATCCACTAATCACTCAACGTTTGAATAGATCAGCACATACCATCTGCTCGGCACTTGAGTGACTCGACACTTACTAGTTACTTGGCTCATACTAAATATATGCAACTCAATATATACTATGTGACAACTTATGCTCAACATGTATTACTTGTTTGACATGAACTAAGTAAATGACTTAAATATATTGTCACTCATATGTCAAAACCAATCTAATATTAACAGTGTTTGCATGTATATTTAAAAATGTGTGTGTACCTACACATGTATATGTACATATGCATACATATATATATGCATGTACCATAGTCCTACCTTTAAGGTCCTAAAATTTAACTTAAAAAACTAACATGACCCTAGGTCACTATGACTCCTTTAAATGTATGCATATATGAACTAGAGACCATGACACTTTTAGTTTATAAATTCATGTAATGGATTGATGTTCAATTTTGAAAATTTTCACATGACATCCAAAAGTAGGACCAAAAATTACCATGTCTACCCTTACATAAACATACACATAAATTTACCATGTGATATATTGACTTTAGATAATCCTCTTAAAATATATCCTAGCTAAGACCCTAATAAACATGTCTACATGAACTAGAAACCATGTGATCTATCTAAGAAGATTACGATCTAGATTTCATATGTTTGATTTTATATTCTCCCCTTAAGCCATTATTTTAGGATCACTTTCAATATTTTCATATATATTTTAGTGTTTGATTATATATTCTCCTAGGTAAATAAACATCCTAGTTTAGGACCCCTTTAAACACATATTTATGACCTAAATACAAGGAGCATATAGAAAATTATGATAGATTGATTGATGCTTGATTCCATATTTTCTCCCCCTGAACCATTATTTTAATGTTCTTTTCAACATTAATGATAGATTGATGCTTGATTTTAGGCTTTCTCCTTAATCCATCCTATTAAGACCCCTCTAAATATGCACCTTTTAATCCAATCCTTTTAGCACCCCTTTCAACATTATTATTTATTAAATATTCTATTAAATACATTTCACTCCTTGACCCATCCTACTGTGGCCCCTTTGTACATGCACATACAAACATGTATGAACTATCTAGATGACCTAGTTTAGAAATTATGATGGATAAAGGTTTGATTTTAGGTTATCCCTTTAAGTCGTCCTATTAAGATCCCTTCAAATATCCATGTACACATATATACTAGAGATCATTATGCCTAGTTTGGAAATATATGGTCTAGATTGATGTTTGATTTTAGTTTTTCCCTTTAAGTCGTCCTTTAACATCAAGACCCCTTTCAAAATTATAATATATTTAATTTTTATTTTATATTTTTCCCTTGAGGTACCCTATTAGGATCCCTTTATGCATGTCATGCCCAAAATATCGGGGCAAAAATGCACAAACAAATTTTTGTTTTTATTTTTAAATTAAATAATCCATTATATTAATACTTGCTACATTGAATAGGTTATGGAAAGCTGACCCATGGATTAAAAGTGAGTTTCAATTGCATTTCATTGAGATGCAGAATTGTCATTTCAACCATACTGCACCAGTTTGAAACACTTAAGTTAAGGTGCTATAGAAACACCGAGTTCAGGTTGACTAAACCCTAACTATTGATTAGGTTAACCTTGCTTGACTACTTAGCATTTCCAAATATTATTTTCATTAAATTTCATAAGATACATTAGGTTATTATTTCATCTTCTGTTTGTTTTAGTAAGTTAGTTCAATCTCCTAGGTGAACTAGCTTGCATCCCTTTCAGAAGTTTACCTATCACCTTAGTACTTAGTCTAGATTTAAAAAATTACCAAATTAACATTGATTAAAACATTAAATAGTAATCATTTACTCATTTACTACATTATCTTTGAACACATCCCTATACCACTATCTAGTTATCTACATAAGATTACTTCAATAACTCTAGAATCTAAACCTTAGCAAATTTATGATTAATTTAACCCATAATTAATTACATATAACATTTAAAAAATAATAATATGCTAAAATTATTTAACTAATTAACATAATAAATCTTTACACAAATCTAAATATTTACATCCAACAAAATTACTTAACTCTAACACACCAAAACTAATTACTAAACTAACCAACTAACCTACTAATTAAACACTAAATATAATAATTAAAATTAAAACCTCACATCCTATCCCTACTTTATTAATAGTAGTAACCTTAATTAACTACCAAACTAATCTTAACTAACTACTAAATAACTTACTTACTATATATAATAAACTAATCTTTATTTTAAAAAATAAACTTACTAACTTTAACAACCTAACTAACTAACCATTATCTACTAACCCCTACCCCATACCCCTTACCCTTTGACTTGGGCAGTGCCCAAGGAGGAGACACGTGCTTCCCCACACCTACCACACACTACCCAAGAGATACAGTATATTTCCCAAGGGAGGTAAAAATAGGTAAGTCCATGTAGTGGGTAAAAGGTTTGGAGTTCTTAGCAAATCAAAACTCAAATTGCATTCCCCCCTGTCCAAATACCATTGAGCAATCTCTTGCATGAGGGTTGTAAAGGAAAGGGGCACATGGAATGAGGTGAGTAGGGGTAATAAAGATGTCTCCAATGCATGGGAGGAGGGTGGAAATAAAATAAACAAGTTGAATGTATAATTAAATGTTCAGATTTTATCCTTCTTTTGCATTTAAGGTATGTTTGACATTGTGTCAAGACAATCTCCATTCCTTATAGGAAAATGTCCACCCCACTTGGTATGTCAGAACTGACATGGGGGACATACCAGCACTCAGCTTAGTACTAGCATGAAAAAGGTGATGTTAGCACACCTTGAATGCATGTCAGAGAAGGAAACTAATTTATGAGAAAAAGATTTATAGGTGAAATTAGGAGAAGGTAAGGATAGGATGTGTGTGTGTGTGTGCGCGTGTGTGTGTGTGATAATTAAATATTTATTATTTAATAAGGTGGTCAAAAGGAATTTAAGCAAAATATTATGTCGTGAAATTGGGAAAAAAATTTCCCCATACAAATTCTAGAGAGAATTTTGGCTCTCTTAATAGGTGAAATTTATAAGTCTTTTTTCTTTCTTTCTCTTTTAAAGTATTAGGTTCCTATTAGAAATTTCATAGTGACATGATGTATTAATGTGTTGTTCATTTTATTGAATGAATGATGGATATAATATTGATGTTAAATTTTTCATCTAATTAGAAGTGATGTTAATTTTGTTTCTAGAATATAAGGTGAATTTGTTGAATTAACATAATTTATACAAATTGAGGCTTCCATATGCAAGTAAGATAATGTATCTAATTAGAACATTGATCTCGTCACAAGACTATAAGGATGATTATATCATCAATCAATTAAATAACTCATTTATCCATATTCTATAATATGAACTTTCAAATACAATGAATTAAAACAAAGATTTCATGGAGAAAGGTAGAGAGATTTTCAACTCAAACTTTTTGCAAATCAATATAAAATAAAGTAAGGTATGATTTTCAATTTAAGAGCACTTGATCACATAACTTGCTAATTCCATATGATAACTAAATTTTCAATTTATCAATATTGAAATTACATCATTTCATCCATTTCTTTCATATTCATTTTCAACATGAATATACAATATAACAAGTGGTATTACAATGGAGATGTATCCAATAACATGACATCAATAACACCATTAGTGTCTCAAGATAACTAGGTTGCTCCATCATGAGAACCTATCCAAAAAATCTACAAAATAAAAAGTACAACCATAGAGAGCTCACCTCCCAACCAAGGCCTCAATGTGAGGCCACACCCCAAGCTAGGAGAACCAGTAACTGACCAGGTGACATTTAGACACAACTCAACATATAGTTCCCATCCAAGATATGCACAACAATTTTTTTAATGAACCTATGACTATGGAGAAGGTGGATTTTTCCAGGTAGGAGATGTCAATCATGAACACAAGTTATATGCTTCTTCCAAGGCTATCAAATCACATAAGCTTCTATTTCCTTCTCTCTATATTTCCCCAAAACAAAATCAATTTTTTTTAACAAGTAAGGGATCATAACACCTTTATTTCTCCCTCTCCTTAACATGAGAAGAGACTCTACACTGACTTGGAGTCCAACTAAATCCCTTCTCCCATATATGGCCACTTTTTCCCTATCCAAGAGTGAGTAATGTCAACACTCCCTTCATAGTTTCCACAATAAAACAAGGAAAAGAAACATGAAAAGAAAACAATAAAATCCACAATACTCATCTCTCACATGATACAACACACACATACTACAATATGCAAGAACTCAATACATACAAGAAATGAAACAAGGAGCATAACCATGGTAATGTAAATCCTACCTTCACAAAGGTTATGGAAAATGAAAATTTGACATGAGTTAATTCCTTTCCTTCTTGAAAGTCCAAACTTTGCTTCTCTAAATGTAGATAATGGGTGAACAACCTTCAACTCTTCGAAGGGACTCTAAATAACCTCTAAGCTCACCCACACATAATAACAATACCTCCAAACTTGACTTAGGCCTCCTATGGTCTTCTCACTTGCCCCTATCATCAAGACAACCTTTTAGAGGAGTGAAGACTTGGATAACCTCATGGATATGGTCTATTTTTGCACAAAAGAGAAAATAAGATATTTTAGGGGTCCTATCCCCCCAATAGGAGCCTCCTATTCCACCTCACGACCAACCTATTCCACCTTGGGAGTTATATGATCTCACTAATCAAGAGAGTCAAAGACTTCTAGAATCCCTAACTAGTGGTACATGCTCTAGCATATACAATAATAAATTCTAGAGTATTTTGCATAGCCTAACTAACATTTGAGAGGAGATCCATAGTGCTTCTCCATATATTGCATATACCATACATATAGTCCTTGAGAGTAAGAGATGAGAGGTCTTGTTAGAGTAATAAAGTATTTTATTATTAATTAAATCATATTGTATTAAATCGCTTATTATCTCTAGTTTACTTAAGGTAAACTTTGGGCATATAATAATTAATTATTTTATTAAGTATTATCATGCAACCTAGGTTAGTTACCTGTTAGGGTTTTGATCTTCTTTATAAGGATGATCTCTCTTTGTAATTAAGACATTCATTTACTTTTGATAATAGAAATTTATGTTTCTGCTCATCAAGAATGTCTCATCAATGGATATGGGAATTCCAGACTCCATAGCTTTTGCCTATCTCTTTCTGTGATAGGTTTTTTCATGCAGGTGATTCTTGGGAGCTATAGGGTTGATCGTCCATCAACTTCAACATGGTACCAGAGCTCTAGATCTTCATGTCCCTATTCTATTTATGAGAACTTTGGCTTAGCTTTTAGACCTATGCTTTTTCTTTCAAAGAGTTTCATTTTTTAGAGGTTTTTTGCATTGGATCTAAGGGGGTTTTTTGGTGCACTTTGAGCCTAAATAGAACTCACCATTAGCTTCGTAGCACCCCAAAACCCCTATTTGTATATAAAATTTGTCTAGTTTGGACATAGTTGGAATCTAAGGCAAGAACAAATTTTCTCCCAAACTGGGCACGTTTCTTGAGGTGGTGATTTTCTAATTTTTAGGCATAGAAATCAAGATTTTTGGCACAAAAACCAAGATTTTTGCAACAAAAATTGAGGTTTTTTGGTACAAAATTTGAGATTTTTGGCATGGAAATTGATACAATTTTTAGTACATAACTAACAATCTTCCCAAGGTGACTTTGGTGTGGAACTAGTGGGCTTTTTGACATGATTTTTGATATAGAACCTACATGCTTCTCAAGACAATTCCCGGTATGAAACTAGTATGCTTTCCAAGGTAATTTATTTTACTAGTTGGCATGCTTCCTAAGGAATTTTGGCACAAGTCCTAAGGTGGTGATTTTTTATTTTGCCCTTCCGGCTCTTTTTTGACCTACTTATGGTTTTTTGGTTGTAACTTGCTCATCCAGACTCCATTTTTCACAAATGAGATATCGTCAAAAAGGTGATTCTAAGCCCATTATGATGGGGCAGCTTATTTGGATTTTTGATTTTGTTTGGTTGCTAGTTTATGCATTCAAAGTAATAGGTTCTATTTTTCACTTTGGGAGACATATCTTGAGACATTCTATTTTCTAGATTATGCTCTAGGCACATCCCATTCAATTTTTAGCTTTTTTGCATTCTGGTGGATATCTTGGTTCTTTCAAGTCCGAGGATTGATTTTGTTGCTTTAGATGATTCATCATGGTTTCTACTATCTATTTTATCAACCTTATGTCTCTTTTGACCTTTGTTGACATTCTTTTGTAGTATTTTTGCAAACACATTGAGATAAAGTGACACTCTATTACATTTCAAAATCTTGCACATCTTTGTGTTTTATCGTACTTTCACTACATTATAAAGTGCCTTGGGGGGTTTCATGTTGGTCATATTCACCATATTTCTTTGTCAAGTGAGTGTTCCTTCCATGACATTAGCCTCATCATGTGTCAATGACACATACCATTATAAGTGTCTGTACTCTTTTACACTCTTGATGTTCCTAGTTCTTCTTTTTGCAAGAGATATTGTATATTGGTTCTATAATTCTATTGCTTTCTTGGTTCACTAGAGTGAGCTATGTATTCGGTATTTGATCTTATGTATTAGGCAATTATAGTGGTTGGATACCTATAAATTTTGATGAGATGGATCATTTTCCATATAGACATTCTTTCATTCCTATTTTTGGAGGCCATCAAGATACCTTCTATTTTTTATTGATTATCTCTACAGACTTAGTCTTCTCTACCTAGTCATGTTCTATATAGTGGAGGTTCTTCAGATCAGCAATTTGACAGTATTTGCAGTTTCATGCTTCAATGGTGTTCTTCATGATCATCTTTTTTCCCTATTTTATAGGACATTCCCTAGTTTGGAGGCTTCTTCAATCCTTCAAGCATTAATTCAATCTCTTTTTGGAGTATGGTTTTTCCCATATGGTTTTCTATATTTCTCCTCTTCATAGAGATTCAATTATGTTTGGGTACCTCATCAAGCTTTGTTGTCGGGACCCAAATTTACTTTCAGTAATAGTTTCTAGGTTTTTAGCTACTTCCTAAGTCTATCTTAAGGGGGGTGTTAAAGTAATAAAGTATTTTCTTATTAATTAAATCATATTGATTTAATTATAAAGTCACTTATTATCTCTAGTTTACTTAAGCTAAACTTCAGGTATATAATAATTAATTCTTCTATTGATGATTATCATGCAACCTAGGTTATTTACCTATTAGGGTTTTGATATCCTTAATAAGGATGATCTCTCCTATGTAATGAAGACATTCATTCACTTTTGATAATAGAAATTTTTCTTTTTGCTCATCAAGAATGTTGTATCTATGGATTTGGGAATTCTAGCCTCCATAACTTTTCTTCTCTCTTTTTATGACTGGTGTTAGCATTCAGGTGATTTTTGGGAGTTGTAGGGTTGATCTTTCATCAAATTCAACAGGTCTCTTTGAGTCTTTCTTTGTAGGAGGTATAGGGCTTAGTGCCCAAAGAGACCTTGAAAAGGAAATGTTTCCCTAATTTTTTTTCACATAGGTTTGTGAAGGGGTATCTGGTTACTAAGTGTACACATCCATATATGGCTACACTGATATACCCACACTTCATTGTTTCTCATTGTAATTATCCAAATAATAATTAGATTCCACTCTATTTTGTACAACTACTTTATGTCAAGGTTTACTTACGCAAGATGCTAAATTATATTGATTTACCAAGGCATTTAGGATAGGGGCATGGTGAATACTTGATAGGGATGTTTATCAACACAGAGGTCATCAAGCATCAACAAACAAGGTGATTATTAGAGAGAGGGCACATGTTATTGTCCCTGTATTGGGTCCCCCAATCAATTAGGCTATGCATAACACCCCACTGTGGGGGGTTATTGAGGGAGTTGGGAACATTTCCTCAACTATTAGATCCATATTGAGTGAGGAGATTGGTGAGTACTTGATGTCTTATTGATGTTCAAGTTCATTGAATGCTTCATCTTCAAAAAACTTGTACAGTGCGACACACATCCCTTCACCACCTAGCTTAGAGGGTCTAACTGGAGTGTTGGAACAAGACACATTGACTAGTCTAGTTGAGGATCTATTGGATTCATATATATTCATAGGAGTAGAGCTTGGTGTACCCATCTTAAGTGTTCGAGCTAATGTGGGTAGTACTATGTCGCATCCCCAACTACATTCTTCTCATCGCTCTGGTGGTGGTCATAGTGGTAGTGCACATCAAGATCCACCTACTGACCACTCTTTTGTTGTAGAGGGACACACATATACTAAAGACCCTTTAGTCAGTACAGGGCATGCTTAGAGTCTATATGTGGGCCTTGATTATGTTAATTTTAGCTTGTCAACCACATGATGGGTGAACTTGTTGACATGTGAGGATTCTACTTCTATGCCATCTCATTTGGTCAATCCACTTGGATCATCATTATTAGGACATGTGTTAGTCATCAATCATATTGTTGATGTAGAGGTGGGAATAGATGAGGTCCAACAAAATCTAGATATATTGGTAGACACGATCGATGCTAGGTAGTCTGAGTATTATCATATGTCAATATCTACACAAGTAAAAAAAAAAATTTGTAAACTAAATTTTCATTTTTTTTAAATAATTTATGTCTAGACTATGAGCAAGTATACATTTTTTAATTTGACTTGTTATACATATGTATTCTAGGGGGACATGCCTCTTGTTATTCCATCCTTAATTCTTGATTATGTATGTCATCGAGACTCACTAGATGATGTCACTAGTGGATAGGTGACTTTTAAATGTTTCATTAGACACAAATAAAATTATATAATACACAATTTTTACATATTTATTTTATTTATAGTTATACATTGATATCATTTTCTCTTTAATATATATGGGGCAGCACATCCTTTGGAGCATCTTGATAGCCAGTCTTTGGACCACGTTGTGAGGAGATATCATGATCAAACTCATACACTTGAAGATTGATGTAGAGAATATACCAAAACTAACCAATCCATATGATACATGCTGATCCCTTTAATATCCATTCAATAATTTCATTATCTAGAGGCATCTCATGAGATAAAACAAACCATGTTTCAACACAAGTTTGTCAATATTTCTCGATTCACACAGTCTAATTTCTATATTATATTTAATTATCCATAACTTTTAATCTCACATTTTATTGTAAAAAAAAATTGGTGGAATATTTCCAAAACATATCCAAATTTGACACCAATCTAACTATTTCTTTTCAAGTTATGGTCTCTACACCGAGACCTATTTTCACTGTCATAAATAGGAAAGGATACATGCAACCCTCCGTAGGGAATCCAATATCTTTCACAAAAAAAACTCAAATGATCCAAACCAATTTCATATTAAAGCTTTATGAGGCTAGTTTCCAAATATGTACTCCATTTAGTTTTCCAATTCATAAATTGTTGTATGAGCTTAAATCTTTTCATGCAACTCCATTGAAGATATTGAAAAACTCGTTTTCACTAAAAGAACCATATATTTCACATATCTGCATAAAAATGACTCAAAAAAAAGGAAATAAAATATTGTTCACTTTCATATTTCCAATGATTCTATTTATAGGTCATAAATTTTCCATATTTGTTGGTATCAAAAACTTCAACATGACTATTGTCAGGGAATCTTAAATCTACAAACATACACTTTCACTAAAATAATCATAACTTCCTCAAAATTGAATGAAATTAATCCAAACCAAAAAGAGAAGGAAGATAAGTTATCCTAATATCCAAATATATAAATTAAATAGGGTTTCTAGGTCATAAATCTTTGTATAGGGCCTAGAAATAGAAAATAAATAGTGAACACCAATCAAAATAGCTAGAAATGAATGCACAAACTTATATCAGAATATTCTCCTTATTCTCATTATGATCTAGAACAACAAATACATGTTATTTATGCTATTTAAGTAATTTAGAAACCATCCAACTACCCCTATGACCTTTAATCTTCCTTTTTGCAACATTTTATGAAAATTTGCAATATTACAACTTTATAATTTTGCACTTTATTGACAACTTTTACTTTTAGTGTAAATAATTAATTATTATTACACTTCACTTAAGTTTACTTAGGTTAAATTCATTATTTTATTAGTTACCATATAGACACCTAGGAGTATGAATAGTCATATGATTTGTCTTGTTGACAACATAGGAGTTTGCATATTCATCTAAGTTGTCATGTAGACAACATAGTTGTTTGCACTCTAATTGAGCACATGGTGTCTACAAAATCTCTTTACGAGATACACCTATCTAAGCTTATCCTCTCATCATCGCAAAAACTCCTATACTCAATGGAGGATAATCCAATCTTGGTGGACATGTGCTTAGTTGTGAGTCTTATCACTCTACTAACTCCTAGACATTCTAGATGCCTTTATATATAGGCACTTTATTGTGTATGTATATATGATATTCATTCTCATTATTTTTATTATGATCATCCATTATTGGCCCATATTATGCTAGTGCTTAAGCTTCTTGATCGTGGTGTTATTTTTCCCTAAGGAAAATTCTTACATGGTATCATAGCTAAGGGAGCTTCATTTCATAGCCATTGGAGACCATTTTTGCTTCACCTCTCAGAGGACCATGATTTAGATCCGAAGTATCTGTAGTTATTGGGAGTGTCTAGAGCCAAAGAGGACCTCACTATTGCACCTAGAGCATCGATTTGGTGAATTTTGACTATAAATTTTCCTACCCTAGGCCATAGTCAAATTTGAGGCAATTCTTTTTTTTGCAAATTAGAACCCGAAGGCCTAATTTGCAAAATTGGTATGATATTTTAGATTTGTGAAATTGATTTTCATATCTACATTTTTTTTCATTTGTGTCTCATATTTTTTTTAGATCTACATTTTTTTTCCAAAAAATTTTGGCCATCAAATTTGTAGGATAGCATTCTTTCCAAGCAAACCGGGTGGTCAAATCTCGGCACCTGTGGCCGAAATATTTCATATTCCATGACATATTTAACAAGCATTAAATCAACACACTAAAAACTTCATATTATACATGGTATCCAACATAATCAGCAGTTACAATAGTCTATAGACACAAACTGGTGAAATAGGGCTTCAACAACCTAGCAGCATCCAAGTCGCTTAACAGTCTGTAGCTCCTTTGTTTTAAATAGCTTGGCACCTTGTTTTGTGGTGCATGTGGGATTAATTCCCACACCACACTTGCTAGAAACATCATTTTTTAGTTTCTCCAATCACCAACAGTTAAAAATTCCCTGGCACTGCTCAACCTATGAACTCTGGCGGTTGACTTCACCCACCGCCAGCTCCTGTTCCTACTAGCTCTTTCTCTGCATTGACAAAAAGATTCTTTCAGTGACATCGTTACCTTCTTGATGCCAAAGAGCCACATCAATTGTTCACTCAGATCTAACACTACCATGTCAGCATTCCATGAAGAGCCAAGTTACTTGCCACATCAGCATCCATGTAAGCTTCTCGTACAAGCCACGTCAAATCCATACAATATGTGCTGCCATGACAACCTGCCTAGTCAAATTTTTTGTTGATGGCATCATTTCATGAGCCTAAAATTGATGGTTGTTTGACCATCACAAGTAGGCCAAATTATCAATTTTAACATAGTAGTTTCCTGAGAAAACCCCTCACCATATGCAGTTTTGATTTGACACTCCAACTTTGGGAGGCCATATCTCAATCATCTGGACTCCAAATTCGGTGTAGCTTTTTTTTATTTGGGCTAGAATTTCCTAAACTTTTTAGTGGTGCTATTATTTTCTAGTTTTGGTTCACAAATTTGTTAGAAAAATCATTTTTTGGTGACTATACCTATCCAATCCTATATTTTACAACTTCAAATGCTCTGTACGGGCTCATCTAGACACATATTCAAGTTCCATTTTTTTTGTAAAGTGCATTTTTTTGTCTACTTTCTAGATCTGCAATTATATTATAGGCTTGCATGGATAGAAATATCACTTTCAGAAATAGGTATTTTTTTGCATTATATTGCTTTGATCAAACTTCAAAATTGTTGTATATTTGAGTTGCATTGCTAAGTACCAAATTTGAACTGCAAGAGGAGGTTTTTAAAAAAAAAATTAGAAGTCCACTTTTGTCCATTTTGACAAGTGGCCTATTGTAAATGCACTACATATAAAGTGCCTAAATCATTCATTTGGTGGGGGGGGGGGGGGGGGGGGGGTTGGTTCTTTGAGTGAGTGAAAAGGGGGGTATATCTTGTGTTCTTGTGCCTCCTTGATATTGTGCTCTTTCTTTTGCATTATGGATTCTTTTTCTAAGTTAACACCACATAATTATGCTACTTGGAAAGAAAAGATAAAGGAACCATTAGTTGAAAAAGGTTTACTACATTATGTAATTGGTGGAGCAAAGAAACTTGATGATGATGCTGATGAGTCTCATAAAGAAGACTAGGCATCAAAACAATATATGGCCCTAGGAACCTTGTTAAAGAATATCTTAGATCTTGTCAAATATCACATCAAGAACCTTAACAATCCAATAGAAGTCTAGGATAAACTTGAAGCATTGTCTAGGATAGGAGATGAAGATATGGCCTACACAATTGAGGACAATCTTCTCAAATTGGATCCTAGGAATTTTGACACCATCAAAGATTATCTTACCCAAGTAGACATGTATAGGGCACAACTTAAGGATTTTGGTGAACCCATCAAGGATGGAAAGTTGATTAAATATGTGATGACTCATCTTCCTCCTGAATATGCCACTTTTGTTTCTAGTTATAATACTCACAAGTTAACAGTGGGTAGTGCCTTCACTAGGCCTTCATTCGAGTCATTTTTAGGAATCTTGGTCTTAGAACATGAAAAATTAGTGAGTATGGAAATTCTCCAATCTTCCAAGACCAAAGCCTTGGTAACTAATCAACAAAATCTAGGTGGTAAAAATTCCAACAAGAAGAAAAAGTAGTCGAAGGCTAAGCCATGTGATGACACACAATAATCTTCCTCAACACATCAATCTTCCTCCACACAAAAATCTTCTTCACAACAAGGCAAGTCTTTTTCCAAAAATAATAATAAGGGGAACAACTTCAAAAAAAGGGCAAAGAAAACTTGTGCCTATTGTAAGAAGAATGGTCATGATGACCATGAGTGTACGGATAATAAAATTGATGAGTTGCTAAACCTAATGAGGAAACATAAAATTGATGTACCAAATGCCTATAATGATAAGGGATCTTCAACCACTTCAAAAGCTAAGGGACAAGCTTTGGTAGCAAGTACAAACAATTTTGAGGAATGGGTTCTTGATTTAGGTGCTACACATCATATGGGTGCTTCAAGGGAGCATTTTTCCTCTTTGAAACTATCACATGTACCTTACATCTATGTGGTAAATGACACATAAATGGAAGTTGAAGGAAAAGGGAATGTTGAGTTGGAAAATGGAGTTTTTAAGAATTTTCTTAATGTTCCCAATGTTACCACCAACCTCCTTTCAATCTACCAAATAACTCACTATGGATGTGGCAACAAAGTGGAGTTCCTTCCTGATTTAGTTGTGGTGAAAAATTTAAAGGATGATTCTATGGTGGCAATTGGAAAGGCTAATCATAATAAAAGACTTTATCCTTTTTCTCATTTTGTGCCTAAGTCCACTTCCCTTGCCTTGTTGACCCACTCAAATTCACAAAATAAACTATGGCATAAGAGGTTTGAACATGAACATCTCAATTACCGCTACCTTCAACAACTTAGTAACAAGGATATGGTCATAGGTCTACCTCAAGTCAAGTATTCAAAGGGTGTATGTACCGGTTGTGAAGTAGGCAAGCATCCCAAAGAAAAGTTTGACAAGGGGAAGTTTTGGAGAGCTATTGTTGTTCTTGAATTGAGACATAGTGATGCAGCTAGCCCATTTCTAGTACCATCATTTGGAAAGGCTCACTATGTTCTCACCTTCATTGATGACTTTTCATGCTACACTTGGGTATTCTTTCTTGCTCATAAGAGTGAATCATTTGATAAATTTATCACCTTCAAAGCTCAATTTTAGAAGCAATCAAGGAAAGCCATCAAGATTCTTTGAACAGATAATGGACAGGAATATGTGAACTCAAGGCTTATAAAATTTTATACTCATGAGGGTATTGATCTTCAACATTTAGTTGCATACACTCCACAACAAAATGGTGTTGTTGAATGGAAGAATAGAACCCTTAAGGAGATGACCACATGTATTCTACAACATAAGTCTCTAGATCAAGTTTTTTGGGCAAAAGCCATGTATTGTGCTAATTACATCCAAAATAGAAGTCCCCATAAGGCCTTAGATGGAATTACACCTTTTGAGGCTTGGTGTAGCAGAAAACCAAGTGTAAAACACTTTTTTGGTTCTCCAGCATGGGCAAGGATAAATGGAAGGCATTGGAACCTCAACGAAAACCTTGTATATTTTTTGGATATCTTGACCATCTTAAGGCATACAAACTCATGGATCTAGAGACACATGAAATCTTCTTTGAGAGGAGTGTTCACTTTGAAGAAACTTTTCCAAGTTTGGCTCCTTCAACTCCTTCTTCCTCCTTTATGGAAAGTGATGATAGTGATGATAGTGACTTGGAAGATGATATTCCTTCAACTTTCACTCGTAGGAAACCACCTTTGTAGGGTCCAAAAATAGTTGAGGATATTCCTTCTTCTTCTTCCACTAGACCTTGTTGGGCAAAACAAACACTTGATTCAGCATGTTCATTGGTGGGGAATCCTTTAGATACTATGAGGACAAGGTCACAACACAAAT